>OU342979.1:10927500-11262500 GCA_910592155.1 Ypsolopha scabrella | reverse complement strand
CATTTGATTGTGTCAAAGATTTCTTGTAAAGCAATAGTGTTAGAATTAACATTTATCTATGAAATCAGGCACTTATCCAGACTTTTGTTTGGGGGGGGGGGACATTTATTGAAACAACATTGTAAATTGTGAAATAAATTTGTGTAATCACTGTTTTATAATATTATTAAGTATCAAATTGTGGTACCTTTTTTATTAAAACGTGCTTTAATGTACTTTACAGTGATTATGAATAAACATCCCGGTCCAGTGTATGTCACGCCAAATTTCGGGGGGGGGGGTGATAAATCCCACCTATCCACCCCTCTGGATACGTGCTTGTATGAAATATAGAAATATACGATTATTATTATAATTATTAAATATATGTATTGCAGGAGTACATAACCCACATCTGCCGCACACTGGAGACGAGCGGTCGTCTAGAAGCGTTGTACGCCGTGCAGTGTGCGAGCGGGCAGCAAGCGCGCGCCGCGGCCACGTGCGCGCGACTGTACGCGCGGCCCGCGCCGAGGAATATGACCTTTAGTGCGCTACACGCGCGGCATCACAGGCTCGCGAATGCCTTGCATCATCTCTCTCATTGTGTACCCACCACTACTAGTAAGTTAATCTTTAAATTAATTGTCTGGAGGTGGAGGGCTCAAATCTCGTCGACCGCATTTCTGTTCCGTCTGTGCCCGAAGGGTTAAACGCTCGTGAACCTCTGATCTGGCACCCCCTCGGGGAATCCTGTTGTCTCGTCGTATAATATGAAAGACTGGCATTGTGAAACAGCATATAATTTCGGTAATGTGTATGAACGTCGCACGTAGTATGTGCGTTAAGTCAACGAAAATTTATTATGTTTATAAATATTCCCCATGGATATCTTAACAGTATTTTATAGTGATATGCTCAGATGATACCTACTTGAATTTCTAAAATGTTTATAAAATGTGACGGCGGTATTTTCCCATCCACCCATCCGCCTCATACGTACACTGCCGGGGATTATACCTTTCCAAGATATCGCCACTCTCTGCGGTCCTCCTGGAAGAAACGCCCGTGTTCACACACCCGCTCCACTAGTGACGGCGCTGCCCATCTATTTTATATAGAGTGACTGGTAGTTAGATGCAATCCTTTGAAGGGGTTGTAGAAGAGAGAGCAATTGCAGTCGATTCGACCATATAATGCCACAGGCAAAAGTGAACCATTTCTGAGATATTTTGAATTTAAGTTTTTTTCTAAAGTAAACTTTAAAAAATTATATTAAGAAAATCAGCCATTATTTTACATTTTTTTTATTTGTTTCGCTTTGATATCATCTCAAGCAAAAACAATAGCCCTAAAATGGACATTATTGACGTAAACCTTGACACTGTGCTCCAAAACAATTGAAAACTCTTAAAAATTGCAAAAGATTTCCTCAAAAAAGCTAGGTTATTGCAAAAAGTCTCTATGCAATTTTCTGTGAGGTATAATCTAATGAGGTACAAAAATCTCAAATCGACAGAGGAAATGATAAAAATGTGGCCAAAACAATAGGACCAGGTAGAAAAAATTAGTAATGGTTTAATTAGGAAACAATAGATTGTATACTTGCATTTTGTATGCATAAGATTTGTTTCTAATATCCTACCTGCTCCTATTGTTTTGGCCATATTTTTATAATTCTTCTGTCAATTTGAGGTTTTTGTACCTCTTTCGAAAGCTAGTAAAATGCAGATGTTTTCAAGCTAATACGCACAGAAAATTGCATAGAGACTTTGAGTAAATCTTTTGCAAATTTTAAGAGTTTTCAATTGTTTTGGGGCACAGTGTTAAAGGTTTACACAGGTTTACGTCAATAATGTACATTGGAGCCCACAAACGATCGCTTTTTTTCCACACTGCATACGTTTTCCTTTCCAGAATCCAACGAACAGAAATCATTCCACCTGCACCTAGACAAAGCGACCATAGACAAGCACATGACAACGATCTCCCGCCAAATAGAAGTGGCTAAGTACCTCGCCGCGTGCGAGAGTAACGACCGGCTGTCGGACAAGTTGATCAGCGAGGTGATCCCGGTCCCGATGGACGACTCGAGGGGCAAGGACGTGCGCCCGCTTACGCTGTTCGGCTCTAACACGGACAGAGTCAGGCTGGTTGCTATAGTGCTCGTGGCGGGACAGACTGTTGAGGAGGGGTTTACTTTGGCTTTTAGGTAAGGTAACAGTTAGAAAGTATTGTTATTAGAGTGCATTACAAACTAAATAAGATTAATTAGAAATTTGTAAAATTACTCGGGCCAGGATTCGAACCTGCAATCCCTTGTCATCAAGACGAGCGCGGTACTAATTGCGCTATTACTCACCTAGACCGTTGAATTTTTCCACCATACTTGCCCACCGAATATTTGGTAACTATTTGATCTTACCAGCTTGTAAGGCACATAGTGAACGCTCACGAGGGCATAAAAACATAATCTCAGTTAGAAAGTGCAGGGAAAAAAGTGATCCTATATGTTTTGCAGCTAAAAGATTCGTGGTTTAGATCCATAATTAAGGGACTCCATAATGCTAAACCTCAGTTATTCAGTTTCGACTATGAAAATGGGAAATAAAAACCGGGGTGGGTGGTGTCAGAGACAGCGTGGCTATTTCCGTGAAACGTCTTATGCGTGCATGTCTTTTACATTTAAATTTAAGTTAAACACCAACAGATAAGTTTATTTATCTATTGAAGAAACCTAACAAACGTAGATATTGCTCCGGTTGAGGTGACGCGTTAAGACAGTTAGGCCTACCTTGGCTACGCATGGGGGCCACTGATAAGCTGAAGGTCTTATCTAATTATTTTGGGGCTATAGGTGACTCAGCTGGCTCAATTTGGGCCGCGATAACCCGCTTAGTCCAACAACATTAAGGTACGGCCCCAGTTCCTGCGGCTCTCTTGGTTTTCGGTTCCATTCAGCTGAGATGGCTGGTGGTGATCAGGGTCTCTCAGCCTCCTGTCTTCTCTTTTTAGCGGTTTCCCACTCTTTTTGATGCATAATGTTACGTCTAGAAGACATGATAGCCGAAGCAGACCAACATTTTCAATAAAATTCAAGTTAAATCCACTATAACTATAAATGTGTGCCTATTTTTAATTATATTTATAATAAGCGTACCCAGAAGGCGACGAATTCTAACAAACACGACCACTTTTGTCTTAATTTGTACTCGTACTGACGAGTTAGAAGTAAACAAACGCCCTTTAAGCCTCTATTTTTGGCCCAAATTGCAACGTGTGTCACGCAGCACTAGCGCCATCTAGCTGCATGAGTCAGAGGCCGCGAGTAATGGCTAGTTTTCTCTACTCAACGATATATAAATGAATCGCACATGGCATACAGTAACAGAGCTACAATCATCGCCGAGGCGACGTGTTTTCGTTACATGTGGTTTTAGCAAGTGACCCCCTACTTACCGAATTGAAAAACGTTTCACGTCAAAAAATAAAAAAGTATGGTATATTATTTGACGCAAGACTATTATTAATCACACTTCATAAATATACATACGTTAGACCTTCTTATAATTAAATTTGTATTTTTTTTAAGTATTGATTTCACGGGAAAAGCGGTTCAACTCCTATATTTGAAACCCTTTAAAACAAAAACTACCACACCCAAATACTGACTAAAAAAGACTAACTTTATTACATGAAAAACTTATAGTTAATTTTTTAATGTAGCCTTAGTTTAAAAATTAACTGAATTGTTGTGTGCGCGGCAGTTGATTAGAGCAGGATAGACAATCAATCATAATAGGTGGTAGAGCTAATGCCGGGCTCGACTGTGGAGGTACCACCATCTTACTCGGAAATCCTCCCGAAGTTATTCGGGGGAGAGTAAGAGGACAGCTCTCAAGCAAAAAAACCAGGCGGCCCACCATTGCCTGGGACCGATGGATGGCGGTATATCCATCCCCAATTGCCGGGCCTTATATAAATCAGACTGGTGACGGGCAGCGGCGTCACTGGTGCAAGGGTTTCGGCACTGCCCAGCGTGTGTGAGTATGGGCATTTTTTCCAGGGGGACCGCCAAGAGTGGCGAAATCCTGGAAAGGCCTATGTCCAGCAGTGGACGAAACAGGCTGATGGATGGATGGAGACAATCAAAAAACTAAAGCGTTAGAGCAAGACCAATACAGCTAGACTTGGCCACAAACCGTTGACGAGTAGCAATATCTTCTAATTAAAAACCCCTCACAAAAATAAGAGACGCGCTCGTTACGGAAACCAAACATAAATCGGATTGCATTCTGGCACTGCTTTTACCAATTTAACAAGCTAAGCCAGTTGATGCTTGGCATTAGGATGAAGAGTTAATTTGAGACCCTGAAAACATAAGGAGACCGCCAAATTTTGAAAATTCGTGTACTATGTGATTCTGTGATTTATAGCGAAATCCATTGCTTTGGATACTCTAAACATTATTTAAAGTACATCACGAACTGGAAAAAAGTCAATTATAGCCTGACCAGGAAAATAAAAATCCTCGCCATGTTGCAGAAAACCAATACAACTAATTTCTTCTACTGGCAACACTAAATTTAAAACGTCATTATGTCGATTGCGTCCAGAGACATTGTATAAGACCAAGACTGTGCACTGTCCAATTTTTACTCAACTAAACTAGATTTTATTTCCTTAGAAATAAGGTTGTATTATTATGATACCATTTTCAAGCGAAAAATGAGCCGAGCGAGATAGCTGTCGCTACTCGTGTATCCTTATCTAGCAAGTTTCCAGTGTTATAATATATACTATATGCCGAGCGAGATGGGTGTTGGCACTCGTTGGTCCCTTTCTAACACGTTAGAAACTTAACAACATTATATAAGTATATTGTATAGACAAGGATACACGAGTAGCGACAGCTATCTCGCTCGGTTCGTTTTTCGCTTGAAAATGGTATCCTAATAATTACAACCTTATTTCCAAGGAAATAAAATCTAGTTTAGTTGAGCAAAAATTAGACAGTGCACAGTCTTGTTCTTATACAATGCCTTTGATTGCGTCATAGTGTGGTGTTGTTTTTTGTGTGCGTGTGTGTATATAAGATTGTTGCAATCATAACTAATGTTATCCTAGAGCAGGTTTTTTATCTCTCTGGTCAGGCTTTAAAAACGAATTTCAAGTAAGACTAATAATGTGAAATATTCCTTGGGCCAGGATTTGAACCTGTGACCTCTTGCTTACATGGTAAGTACGCTACAGACTGCGTCACCGAACTACCCATCATAGACCGTTGAACTTTTTCACCATACCCGTTCACCAGATTTTTGTTGTTCGTGAGCATTCAGTATGTGCATTACTGGCTAGTGTATCAAATAGTTACAAAAATTCGGTATACACTAAGGTTCCGTTTCGAATCGAGTGAATTTCACTCGGAGTGATGCGAACTTCACCCTAGAGCCATCAAAAATTGACCCGAGTTAAACTGAGTGTAAACGAACTGTTACCTGACAGTTGCACGAAAGTGTTTTGAAACGCTTCCGAGTAATGCGAAAATCACACTGGCTAGTGTGAATTCTAACGCTCTCTGGATACCGTTAAAGTTCGCCTGACAGTTGTCACTTCGGAGTTTTGCCGGGTTTTGGACAAAATTCAAAACTTTAAAAATGTATTTATCATATATAAAGTGAAAAAAGTGAAAATTATTATTGCGAAAGTTGCATTAGGCTCGTAAGAGCTCATTTATTCATTTTTTTGTGGCTACAAAACGCAATTTCAGTTTCCCGCCCTTGAATCAGATTTGAGACTGACGTTTGTCACCCAGACCCGTTCTAAAACCATTTTCTCACTGAAAACACTCGCAAGCGTTTCAAAACCAGATGTTCTCTCCCTTTCTTGTATTTAGCTCTGTCTCTTTCTATTAAACGAGTGAAATTTCGCACTACCATTGCACGTTTTGAAACGGTATCTTTGGATCTAGGATGAGTGCCTCGGTGGTGCAGTCAGCGCACTTGCCGTGTAAGCAAGATACGACCTCTTTCAAATCTGTTTTTTTTTTTAATACGTGCCTTGATATTTGTTTCTAATTTCTAGTTTGCAATCCGCTCTAAATGATGTAAGACATAAACATTTTTCTTTTTAGAATAATAACGGAGAATAAACTGGACTCGATGAACATTTACACGCACGTGGCGCGCTACTTAGTTCAAGCTGATCGGTTCATTGAAGTGAAGACTCTCGCCAAATGCATCCGCGCTTCCAAGGAGACGGCTGCAAGGTATCTCAGTGCGAACTTCTTATGACTAGTGGATAATGTTTAAAAATGCATAGGTAGCTGCTTTCTCTCAAAAGTTTACTCAGTACCCATACAATATAGTTGTGGGTCTGCCTGTGACCCATGATTAAGACGTCATTGCTGCTTACGCCAGCTAATCTAGCATAGCAAACCATATCGGGCTCGATAGCGCTTGATACATTGCTCTGTCTCACTCTGTTGATCTACTTCGACAGAGACAGACTGTGTATATCGAGCTGTCAAAGCTCGATATGGTCTACTATGCTAGGTACCCTGAAGTGCGTTCATTAAAGGACCCTAGACTTGGTAGTTAACACTCGGGTTGCAACGCCGAGTTTTTGAACGGGTTTTTGACATATTTACAATAGATTTAGTATTGTTATTTATCTGTCATTTTGACGTGCCTATACAACTATACAAACGTTTCGAACCCAAAGACATTGTATAGAGAACTAGACTGCACTACGATACGAAAAACGAGCCGAGCGAGAAGGGCGTAAGCACTCGTTGGTCCCTTGCTAACACGTTTGGCACTCAAAAACACTATATAGGCATATTGTATAAAAATATTATATACACTGGCAACTTGCTAGACAAGGACACACAAGTGACGAGTGCTCTCTCGCTCGGCTCGTTTTTAGCTTGAATATTGTATCACAATAATGACAGCCTTATTTTTAAGGAAATAAAATCTACTTTTGTTGGACAAAAATTTGACAGTGCACTGTCTAGTTCTGTATACAATGTCTTTGCGCGAACCCTGCTCAGAATGTTGAAAAATTCGACACTGTAATTTTTAACGGTTGGTGTGGCGACCCGAGTTGATTTTTGAACGTGTTAGTGTTGCAACTCGGGTAGGAAACCCAACCCAGTGTGAGTTTATAAACGACTATCAGGAGGCAAAGCCCTTACGGATACGCTGCCCATATTTATATTTGCAACTTGCGCTTATTGCCATAAAACATTGTGCATTATTCAAAAGTAAGGAAAGAAATAAATATGATGTGCATTTTGGACTGAGATCTTCTGTTTCCCTCATAAGTCCCCTATAACTTAAACTACCTAAGAGTTAGGTTCTTGCTATAATTTAGCGCTATTCCATAGCAAAACGGTTACAGTTCAACCAGTGGTTTGCCTACCTACGAGTATACTGGCTGTGCTGTTTGGGCCAGTATGGAAGGCGTGCGTGAACTTGGCTGTCACCTGCACAGTGTCCTCCCCTCTCCCTCCCTGCTCAGAGAACGCACAATTGCGAAGTTTTGTGTGACTAACCTTCGCTCTACTGGCCCAAAGTGTATATGAAACAGATTTATAAGTAACTAGCCTTTCGCCCGCGTTTATTCAATCTCTGCCCTGTTTTCGGCTTGGACGTTATTTTATCAACATTCCTTATAACCTTTATGTTGACCAGGGTCATTACGATGATAATAAAGAAAACCGCATCCAAATCCGTTGAGTGGTTCTTGGGTTAAACCGGCAAACCGTAAAAAAACAAGGAATACATAAAAAAAGGAAAACAGTAATCATATGTGTACATACTTAATTAAAATTAAAATATTTTTACATTACATTTTACATTAAATAAAAAAGACTAACTTAACTTTCTACAAAACATGTATATAAATATAGATAAATGATAGATAATTACATATTTCAACTATCAAATATGTATTAATACATATAAATTAATTAATGATAATAATTTAAATATATATTATAATAATACATAAAATAACTCAATGATTTGATAAATGCTCTTTTAATTTCTTTTTGTATGAAGAGATAGTTACGCACTCACTTACAGCACGCGGAAGAGAGTTCCACAACCTAACAGCTGGCACAGTGTAGGAGTTCCCAAAGATTCAAGATTCAAAATGTTTATTTGTAAAATAGATACATAAAGTATACATACGTTTTACATGTCAAATCTAATCTGTATAAAAATAATATTTTATGATGAAACAAATATTATATAGGTACTTACGGGAAATTAAAAAAAAAAAACTATGTTTAAGTTGGACTACTAAAGTTATACACATGCGTAAAATAAAGACTTATTGGAATAAGAATATATTTTATTATACATAATGCAATTAATAAATAAGTTGATAAATAAACTGAATAGACCATAAATAAATATAATGCCTTACCAAATATATACTAACTTAAGTAAAAAATTAAAAAATTGCACATAATATACCTACATAATGCAATGAATAAATAAGTTAATAGATGAATAAACTATAAATAGATATAATGCCTAAATCCACCCAATCGATTATCTTGCTAAGAAAAAGAAGGGCAAGAAACAACAGCTCCTGTATTGTGAGGTGGTGTTTTTAGGAGTGAAACAGTATGGCTTTGGTTCTACGGAACAGAAAGTCGAAGCGCTCACGCAATACAATGCGTGATAAGTTCTGCGCTGTCGAATAGAAATGTCATGAAATTTGGCAGGCGAGTAAATAAGGCAAACATGAGCTAAATCGGTCAAGCGTGAATCGGACGAGCGCTAGTTCACAGTTCGGGGCGAACTACTACTAACTTTTCCTATTAAATACTGCTTTAAAATGGACTGCCTCTGTGGCCACATTAATTTGTGTTCGGTCTGCTTGCTTCGGAGGCACGTTAAGCTGTTGGTCCGTTTGTGCCCAAAGTACGGCGACAGGGCCCACCACCCATCACATTTGGAACGTAATTCTTCGGCCAAAAGCGGGTGTACCAAGTGTGAACTGTGACTTGCATTTCACAGGTCATCCTTATGAACCTGAAACTCCCTCGGGGATTCATGTAATGTTTCGTTGACAGTTTGATGAGCG
Organism: Ypsolopha scabrella; assembly: GCA_910592155.1. Taxonomy (NCBI): domain Eukaryota; kingdom Metazoa; phylum Arthropoda; class Insecta; order Lepidoptera; family Ypsolophidae; genus Ypsolopha; species Ypsolopha scabrella. The sequence continues at coordinate 11,253,419 of OU342979.1, read as the reverse complement.
ATCAAGTGCTAGAGACGGGCGTGTCAGCGGTGGTGGCGCGCTGCGAGTCTCGCTCGCAGCTGCACGACGAGCAGGCCGAGATACTGATAGAGGATGTACACAGCATCACCGTCAAGGTAACTTTACCTTCTGAATGAGTCTGTAGCAAATACTTAGTGCCTGACATTTTAAAATTACATATTCCATCTTACATTCCAGTATCACAGTTTTAATGCCATACAGTTGTCCAACGAAGTGTTCGGACAGAGCGGTTGTGCGGGGTGAGACTCCAAACTGCGCTTGTTCGAAAATTGTATGTAGCTCGGCAGCTTACCTCCCGCGTCTCGCCCCGCGCAATTGCTCCGTCTAAACGCTTTCGTTCGACAACTGTAGGGATTTTTAAACTGTGCCAGTATCTTATTCGCGATAGATAACATACTCGTACGTACCTATTGACAGTGGAGAAACTTTTGGGGCTAATTTGTAATGCAGTAGTAGCTCAGTGGGTAGGACGCCAGACCTTCAGTCATGTCATGATACCCTCGTTTGAATCTTGCGTATCAATCACACTAATATTATAAATGCGAAAGTTTGTGTGTGTGTGTATGTTTGTTACTCTTTCACGATGAAACGGCTGAACAGATTTGGATGAAATTTAGAATGGATATAGCTTATACCCAACTTAAGACATAGCCTACTTTTTCTTCCGGAAAAAAGCACGTCGTTAAACGGAAAAACACGCGGGCGGAGCCGTGGGCAAAAGCTAGTCATGCATAAATGGTTTTTTCGGAATTTATGTACATAGTGTGACCTATTCTCGTGCAGCAAACCTTAAATTTAGAGTCGAAAAACCTAAAATAATACAAGCTCATTCAACTTTTATCCATCCGCGTTAAAGCCTATTTTGCAATGAAAAGTTTTAGGTTATGGCAGCTCTAAATCTAATATTTGCTATAAGAGAATAGGTGTCAATATTTGTATACTTACCACTACATGATGGTGAAGTAAAACACTGTAAAGTAAGCTTGTGGGTCCAAAAAACCGTCTATTAAACATTAAAATCTCCGGTGAAAGAAAGCAGTTTATGGTATAGTCATAGAACACATTTAGAAACATCTTTGATTTAATGCCACTCAGCTAAGACATTTAAAACAGCATTTGCGTTTGGTAAATAAATGTTGTATTCCAGATCTCCTGCTACCTGACCTGCCGCATCTTGACGACGGCCTACATCCTGGCGGCGCGACATGACCGCACCAACGACCTGCGTCGGGTGCTGCACGAGGCGGAACGACTCGGCAACGATCAGATCAGGAACGCCTGCCTGAAACGACTCACTTCCAAAAATGTACTCTAACCCCAGCTGACTAAGTCGGTTCTTGATTGACACAGAAGAACGGTAATTGCTTAAAATGAAGTTCAGATATTTTCGTATGTAAATTTTTATAGAAATATGCATATATGGCATACATGCCTTTTAATTTTATCTAAAGTGGTGCAGTAGCTTAAAGCTAATTAAAGCAAAATTCGAGTTTTGTGATGACATCGAGGTTTCCTTAAATTAGAATCCTTGAAGTGTTATGTGATTAAGGAATTTGCCTGAATGCAATAAATTGTGTATTATGATGATTTTGTAGCACCTGAATTTTTCATTTTGTAATTTCAGTATTAGGAAGAATAGTATTGATGAAGCTTTCAGACACACTTTAAAAGTATAAAGAAAATTAATATTTTTGTATTCCTCATTGAATTAATTACAGCAATGGATAATATATATTTTAATGTGACTGAATAAATGTAAGTTAGTTGATTTATGTGGGAGTAAATAATTTGCTGTATGTAAAATTGTATTTGTTCACGTTTTAATGTATTACTCGTTATGTTGGTCATGGATTTATCTGTTGAAAATGTTTACCATTTTTGGTCTCATAATGTGATAGATAACGTATAATAGTAAAAATTGTTTAACATACTCATTTTATAATCAAATTACTTATACATATTATATAAAATTATATTCATGCAAATCCTGTGTATAATTTTTTTTACACACCTGTGCAGTTTTGTGTTTTACATGAAGAAATCAAAATTAATGATACAAGTAATTGCAAATAAAAAACTCAAAAATGTATTCACAAAATTAATAACTTAAAACATAAGTAGTGGTGTTAGACGACTGATGGTCAAGTTAGGCGCCTACATCACTAGCAATGGCAGTGAGCTTCCAACTCTTCACATCTCACTTACAGCAAGAGAAGAGCAGTTCAATGGACCTCCAACTACGAGCTAGGATGTCACCGTGGTACATAATTATTTAGTTCACAGTTCGTTCACTATGCGCACTTTATTTTACAATTCAGTCTGTTGTGTATTCCTCAACCTAGTTTACTGTGTTGCCAGCGCTTTCTTCTTTGGCTTCTTCAACCGTTTTAATCCATTCAAACTAGTCTTGAGTAAATTAGAGTAGGCAGTACTGAACTTCTCAACATCACTTTGCTCTATAACAGTAGAAATCTTTTTACTCCGTGATTGTGCTCTAACTAAACATTTGTACTGTGGGTTCTTGACAGCTGGAGAACCATCTCTAGGCTCAGGCTTTGTGCGACCGTCATCTGGAACACGAAATACGTGTTAATATGGATACGACAATTTAAAACACCAAGGTGCAATCGAGACATGTGGAGTGCAGACAATTTTCTGTTACTCACATCTTTTCATGGTCATTGTAACAGACCCAGAAGCACGGGCTTTTTGAAACAATTTTGTGAGCTCTGCTAGGAACTGAAAATGAGAAGACAGGTATAAAACAAATCCAAAACCTTTTTATTCCAAATATTTGCTAGGCTATAGAATGTACCTCTTCGTTGGCTAATAAAACCATTTTCTGGCGATGAAAACAAACTTGAGATGAAAATTTATAGCCTACGATTGTATTATACGTTATTACTAAACCTAAATTGACTTTATTTATAATAAAAACGTATAAAATGAAGCCGAAACACTTCCATGCAAGTTAGTTACACGTTGACGTTTTTTTGACGTGAGTGACATAGGCCGGGTTCCGAATGGCGCTGACAGCACTAAAAGTACTAATATACTACTCACGCCGCACGGCCATCAGAGACTCGTAATGACGGTAGACGCGACATAATCGATTATGTCATGCCTCGGAACGCACTAATGAATGAATGACCACAGAATAGAAAACCTAATGGGATTTAGGAAGACTATTACATTTGTTAATGAATAGAAAAAATGTTCATCCAGACACGTTGTGTAACTTTATACAAGTTTTGATAAAAAACTTAAGAATAGGCGTAGGTACGTTAACCTCAGATAGGCAAATCAATGCAACAATAATGGCAGACAGACATAATATTGAACTGTCGTCAATCAGTGATAAATAAGTGTGACAGTATAAATCTGTGGTGCTGGTGTCACATTATTTAGATAGCATTAAAAAACGCCTTCTGCCTACTGTCCGATGAAGTAGAAAATATCTGAGTAGAAAATATAAATGAGCGTCTCGTGGGAATATTGCACCATGGCTGTTTTTTTTAAATTAACATCGCTCATGATCGCTCGTTGTGCATCTCATAACAATGTATGCCCTCCAAAGTTAATTTCAGCAAATAGTTCTATCATAGACTATTTAGTCTATGGTCCGTAAGGCAGTTTGTTATTGTTCTGAGGGCAGTTTCAAATATTTTATTGATTGATTTGACACACTTCTTTCGTTAAAAGAACTGCACGTTTTTGTGCGTCTTTTTATTTCATTTAAAATTGCCGTAAACGAAATGGAAAACTTATAGGTAGGTATACATACTAGATTGCGGCGGCTGACTGAAACATTGGGTGCAATACATTGACCTCTCATAAAACAACAAGACACACTGTCTCTAAGAAAAGTTCGTCAAAAAGTGTCCGAACGTGCGACGTGTCTATTAGTAAAAATCTTCAACCAAATTAAGACGTTATGTCGTTAACATAAGATGCAATATCAGTTGTACGAAATCGTCATTCGATTTTGTCACCCCATAGCGGTGACAAATTCATCGCGGAAACTTTTTAATCGAGGTTGTGAGTCAATGGTGCAATAGTATCTACCAACATAAAAAGTTAACATTTTATCATTTCGTAGAATTTTTTTTAAATGTCGGAATCCATTTAAAATCTTATCTTCCAATGAATGGCATTGTTATCTATTGTTAAGTTCGACCGCTAAATATTAGCAGTACATAACGAAACGCATAAACGACAAAATATTTTATGGTGTTATGTGAATTTTTAACGGTCACTGTTACTCCATGCGAAACGATCAGCAGTGCGAGAGGGACGGATACCGGAAAAAAATGCAAACTGTCGGTTTTAAATTAATATGAAATAAACTAAAATAGTTATCAAAATTTCAAGAAATTCAGATATTGTTAAAATCTATCTAATAAAATATCGTTCAGGTCTGTATGTCATTCCTATTTCGCATACTATGAAAAAAAGTCTAGAAGAAGACCTCATTTCAATAATTATTTCTATCGCGCGAAATTTCTGCAATCGCGTTTCTGTATTCAAGAAAACTAGAAAGAGGTACCCATATTTATATAATATATTAATTTATCAAATTAGTGGCTTCTTCTAAAAAGCAGGTAAACAACTTCAAAAAGTGCCGATTTTAGTGAAATAGCGCCTTAATAGCAACTTTACCACCTAAATAAAAAGGCTCAAAGAACGCCAAGTCACCAATGCATTTCAGATCCCATTCCATTTCATTTTCAAATTGAAAGCGGCAGCCATTTTGTGTGTCAGTTACAGGATGATTAAGTAATGGCTTTCGGATCTTAACGTCTGACCTGATGTGACAAGCCCGTTGTCTGATGGCAGTCATATCCGGATTTAATCTATTTAAAAATCAAAGTCCTGACTGACTGACTGATATATCAAGCCACAGGCTAAACCGTTGGTCCTAGAGACATGAAATTTGGAGGGTGTGTTCTTTGTAAAGTATCCACTAAGAAAGGGTTTTTCGAAATTCTACCCCTAAAAGGGTGAAATGGGGGGGGGGTTGAATTTTCTGTGAAACTTTTTATTATCTGGGTTGATTTACTCGAAAATTGGTACACCCACTCTTCAATTAAAATTAATAGGGCTTTGAAAATCCTACATGGCAAAGAAGATGGGCGATGGCACGCAGGGCGTGCGGAGGAGCGCGCAAACCGCGCCTGGCGCGGGGGATTTTACTTATTAGTAAGTAGGTAGGTAGGATTTTTCTGAGGTAGAGGTGTATCTGTAATATGTACCTGATATTACCTCGATATTACCTACTATGAACAAATGTTTGCAAGTTATAAGTAAGTACATGTAAAAAAACACTATTCTATATTCAATAAAATTAAATACAATAGGAGCAGTCTGGTGATTCTGGCACTTTAAAGAGAAATAAAATATATTGTTTACAAAGAAATACTGCGGTAGATATCGTATTTCGTCGTAAACAATATTAATTATTTATTATCCACTTGTCTCATAATTAGATCTTTTCACACACGGTTTGAGTTACGTTACATACTACTCTCATTCCAGAGATTAGTTTGGTTTTACGGAGAACTTTGTCCTTATTGCTTTGCTTGGGAGATTTTCAATTTGTATACCTATCTATATTCAATTGAGGAGGGGCGAGAGCGCTTATAATGTTTGTTTCTGAAAAAAAGTCATTTGTTTCCTGCAGGCCACGCGGGCGAAGCCGCGGGCAGAAGCTAGTATCGTATATTTCTCTGTGTTTTATTCTGGATATTTCATAAATTTGATCCTGGCCTACGTTTCTAGGATTTTGATTGCTCACTATTTGGCCGTAACTCGCGTCCGTCAGTTTACCCTCGAGACCTGACACGTGACCTCCGGGTGGTGCTAAACGAGTTACAAACTTTCTTTATTTATCCGACCCAGATTTATAAAGAAGTGTCTGACTTTCGGGTTGGAGACACCCCAGCTGGAACTACGGGTCCGGCTGGGTTTTATTGGGTACTACGGGAGTCAGACTTGAGCCGACCTGATGCTTGCTTACGCTCGCGGAAGGTGTCTGACATGGGTTTGGACTCGTAGTGGCATGTTATTAGTTTCGGCTAATAACTTAGTGGTTTGAACTGCAGGGGTTCGAGCACGTGTCTGTCCGGTATAGCTTGTCACCGGACGCTCGTCTCCGTGAGCAGTTAGCATTCCCTAGTAGCGGCGCTTGGGCGGCCACCAATGTGAACGGGTTATGCGGGGCACGTGAGTTGTCCTCAAGTTGTCCGATGAACACTGCTGGCGTATGGACGCGTGCATTCGTGTGCGCGACCGTGCGGTTTCAGTGGGAGGACTTCATCTCCGGCACTCTATCTGGATATTAGAGGAGACAACCCGACGCTAGAGGTGTTGTCCGGGTCACCCGTCCGCGTAGGAGTTATCGAAGCCGCAAGGTCAAGATAGCGTTTGGAACAAGGGTTTGGCGTAATTATGTTTCGTGCATTTTTATTCCGCGAGGTGAGCGTGCGTGCAGCTCCGAGTACCTCCTTGGATAATGAGGGAGCCAGCTTCTCTGGCGGGTCCAACAACACTTAGATGAGTCGATCATGTCATATATTGTTTGACGGCGGAGGAGCAGCGCTTGGTACTGCTCGGGGCTATCCTGTCTTGACCCTTTTAAAGCGTTATTGTTGCATACACAGGTAGGCAGAGTGCGGATGAGGTGGGTGCGATGTCGGGTGACCTGTGCCTGTTGCGGTAAAACGTGACGATCACAGGTACTGTTGTTAGTTGACAGTAGTCAATAACATCAGCGGTGCGATCCGCTGCCCTTAAGTGGGAAAGTGATTACTTGAACTCATTCTTGAGTCAAGTTTGAGTTGAAGTTACAGAGGACCTCCTTTATAACGTAAGGTTGATATCGGCGGTCCACTATAACCTAAACTAAGTAGAAACGTAGCGTCGGGATTGCTCACTATTTGGATTTTTGTGAAAAGTGTGGTCGATAACGACGCCGGCTATGTACATATCGATGCATGAAAGGCAGAAAGGAATAAGTGACACTTTATCCCAAAATGAGTTTTTAATACAGTTAAACTCGGATTTTTTTCTGCGTCGAATGCGCTCGGTTTCAGGTCTCTACGACAACTTTGTTGTCTCTTATTCCGACGTCATTTACTGTAATAGTACGCTTTTTTTTGACATAAGAGACATGAAATTAGGCCATTTTTGTGTCTTGTCGCTTGAGGCCAATTACAAGCAAGACAGTTTACGCATGTGCGATTTTTGAACTGCCAGACATTTTAAAAATTTTGAATTTAAGACATTTTACGTTTACGTATTTAAAAAAGTAAGGCTATTGTTGCCATTTTTCCTTTCACTACAAATATTTTGACTGTCGTTTACTGTTTTTTATTGGTGTTAACCATATAAAAAATAAAAAAATGTGTGAAACCATGCCACTAGTTCAAATAAATTAACAATATCAACAATGCCATCTAGCGAACTAAGCCGAAACTAAATTATACCCTTTTCTTCCAAACAAAATGTGTTCGTAGTACTTAGTGAAAGGACACTGGTTTATAGTGCGTTCCGATTCAAGACATAATCGATTACATCACGTCTATCGTCATTCCGAGTCAGTGATGGCCGTACGGCGGCGAGTAGTTTGATGGTAATTTTAGTGCTGTCAGCGCCATTCGGAACCCGGCCTTAGTCTTTGTCTGTGTTTGATGGTACTTTTATTTAGTGTTGTCACTACCATTTAGAACCCGGCTGAAATCAAACAAACCATAACAATCATGATCAAACGGAACGAAACATAGCCATAATTTTAATACTGGGCCACGCTCAATTCGATCGCCGGCTCATAACTGACAGCAGGATAGCATATACAAAATCTACGCGTCCAAAAGAGATGTCATGATCACCGGGCGTCGGTGGGTGATCAAACTGAACTCGGCCCTGAGCTAGCCGTCTCATAGTGCGTTCCGAGTCACAACAAAATCGATTATATCGCGTCTATCATCATTCCGAGTCAATGTTACTTGATTTTTTATCTTTATTAAAAAAAGGTTTTGTCGCACAGCGACGATGTCACCCTTATAAGGCTACACATTCAAGACTAAAGGAATTCAGTAATGTAACAAAAAATAAACTCAATGATGGGCGTGAGTAGTTTGATGGAAGTTTTAGTATTGTCAGCGCCATTCGGAACACGGTGCATATTTTACGAAACGAACGGACTTTTATGACTTAAAAATATTAAAAGCCGGGTTCCGAATTGCGCTGACCGACAGCTAAAAGTACCATCAAACTACTCACTCCGCACGGCCATCAGTGATTAGGAATGACGATGGACGCATAATCGATTATGTCTTGACTCGGAACGCACTGTAAATAATTTGTCTCGCTTGCTCGCCTTTCAAAAAAGTTTTTGTCACGTAAAAAGGTAAAAGTTGTTAAATATTATATTCCTGATAAAACTAAGTAAATAGGTGATAGTGGTATTTTATTATTTTGTTCAACGAATATAATACCGTGATTTTATTACTACAACGCAATAATTTTAATTGCGAAGGATGGCTTCAAATGGTAAGAAAAACCTCTGCTTTCATATTATACTAAACAAGGTGACTTTTATTTACATAGCCAAATTCATACTGGAGACTCGGTAAGTGGCCAGGACCAAGGTTTAATGACCCTTTCTGAAATATGCAAAATAAGACTTCCTGTACTAATTGAGTCGAGGTTGTTTTTATAGGGTAGTAGGTCAAAGTTGGGTAGTTTTTTAATACCCTCGTGAATAGAAACTCATGAAATAAACATTGAAAAGTTACCAGTTCCCCCCTTCCTGATACCAAAACAAAAACAGCCCTTTAATTTAAAATTTTAATTAACTTGGTAATTTTATTGTTTTTCATCTAACACCTTTTCAATGATATTGAAATATGAAAAGCTAAAAAAAACCTCTTCACTCTAGTGTTAAGACATGCTACATTGTATTAAAGAATATCATGATGTATATACCTACATACTTTAACCAATACTACAGTACTAAATAATTTTGGCATTTTCTATTTGCGATTGAATGTCGTTTAATTTATCTTGATTGATTTGTTTTTTTTTTGTAGCTCCATATATAACCACAGCAGCAGTAGCAGCCGGTGTTGTGGGAACAGCATATTGTATCTATTATGTGTACCAGAACAAGAAGAATAGGCTTCCAGAGACCTGGAGCCATGTGGGAACACTGCAGGAGGTCAACCTATACCCCATCAAGTCTTGTGGGAATGTGCTTAAAGATAAGGCTGAGTGCACATATTTGGGCTTGAAAAATGGTTGGCTGAGGGATAGGTACATATAAGATTTGTATAAAGTGATATTTAAATTATACCTAAGATAAGACTCTGATCGAATTAATAACACAAAACAAACGTGAATATTGAAGTCTCGGCTTAGATGAACTTGAAAGCGAAAACTATAGATGACTAAACGTAAACAAATTACAACTTGTCTGAAGAAAACATTGAACTTTCTCTGATATAATATATCAGTAATGATCAGTACCTATAGTATGCCCAGGATGTAAATAGGCTGCTTGTGTATAATATTTTCCAGAGAAACTAACTAACTAAACTTTCCATATGTGATCAACTGATCAGTCAGGAAGCCTGAAATTCCATGATCAACAACACACATTATGTTTCTCTTCATATGGTTGTGTTCTAAATTAGGTACTGCCTAGAAAAGGAGAAATAATATGGACCTTAATTTTTGATTTATTAATGTATGTGGGCAAACAACTAGTATTTTGATTTCCTTATTATAGGATCCTCATGGTGGTGGATGAAAAGAACAACTTCATCACGGCTCGAGCATACCCTGAGATGCTTCTGGTGAAGCCCAATGTCAGAGGATCTATTCTCACACTGGAGCATGCAGATATGGAAAGCATCCATGTTGATTTAGCTGAGGTATTTATCTATATTTTTACACTCTAATAAAAGTTGGTACTTGTATAGATGCAAAAAAAGAAATTTAAAACGAAACCCAAATTTTTAAAACTTCGCTATTTATGGGTGTCTATGCGGGTGGAAATTGCTGGGATTATTCAGCATCTTGTATTAGAATTGTGTCACTTCATACACTTGTCCTCGAGACCCTGATTTCGCGGTTTAAGTTGCAGACCTGGAAGATCCGTTGGTGAAGGGGGGGGTTAAAAAATATAATGTCATTTCAGCCAATTAGCGTAAAGCAAAAGATAAGCGTACATGTCCTTTATTAAATTAATAAAAGTGATGTCTTTCATTTGACCTGCAGTGACGTCATCATCACACATTTTCATAGCAGGCATATTTATTTTTCTTGAACGCATCCTAACGTTTGGTAAGGACCCGACCATTCAACCTAATATGACGTCACTTCCTGCAAATACTAAAATACCTATAAAATCTGTTGAAAAGCACGAAAAAGTACATTATTGAAATTACATTTCTAAATTGATCTATTTATTTCAAAAAGCAGACAAAAATGGCACACGAAAGTTTAGAAAACAACCGAATTGGGGGTTCTGGATACTTCGATCCGAGCGCTAGAGCGCTAATCCGTAATAATCGTTTGGCGTAAGTAGGGAGGAATTGGGGGTTCTGGGTACGTAGCATAGTAGACCATATCGAGCTTTGACAGCTCGATATACACTGTCTGTCCCTCTTTAGGTAGATCAACAGAGTGAGACAGAGTACTGTATCTAGCGCTATCGAGCTCGATATGGTTTGCTATGCTAGACTAGCTGGTCTGGATACTTCTATCTCAATAGCACTCGGATCGAAGTATCCAGAACCCGCCAATTCCTTGTTACTTACATCATATTAGTTTCTTTCCATGTGTCATAATTACACTTATTTGCATTTATTTAGATTGAAAAGATTTATATAATGTGATATTTAAATGATGGGTAGGTACCTAAGATAGGACTCCGATCGAACGAATAACACGAAACGAACGTGAATATTGAAATCTCTGCTGAGATCTTCTTCTTATCATGTGGGCTGCAAGACCTTTCGGCCCGACAAGCTCTGGTGTCAGAGTTTTTAAACCGCCTTACGGCCTCTGACGTGGTTTATGTAACGACCACTCTACTTCTAGTAGCCGGGACCAACGGCTTAACGCGCCTTCCAAAGCACGGAATCATCTTACTATTCGGACAATCAAGTGATTCAAGCCTGCAATGTCCTAACCAAACTGAGAACAATTTACAAAGTGACATTCCACTATGTGTGTTCCCTGCGGGAATTGAACCCACGACCTCCGGGTTGAGAACCTAAGGCTCTCACCACTAGACCACGGAGGTAGTCTGCTGAGATGATCTCGTATGTGAAAACTATGGATGACTAAACGTTAACAAATTACTACTTGACTTACCCTCGATAGCAGAGTCCAATGTCGGCATTTTATGATAAACAATATTAATGTTCAACAATAAACGCTTCGGCAGCTTGTTTTATCTGGACTATTATATCTGGAATAATTGTAATTTTAGGTAGTGACCCTGAAGAAGCCCACTGAAGCCCACGTGTGGGGTGTCCCTGTGCCTGTCTACGACTGTGGTTGGGAGGTCAGCGAGTGGTTCTCCAGGTAATACTGAACGGCCGTATCCAATATGGATTTTATTAGCATGCGAGGATTGAGCTATCGCTACATAAGGGTAGGTGTGTACCCTAAAATTTCGGTATAAATGTCATACCATTTTATACGATACTTTTGCGTTTGGAGCGCAAGAACATTTAGGGTTAACATACGGGTATACAATTACGTTACCGAAATTTGGCGTTTGTTGATTGGCTGTAGTTAGTTCGTTTCTTTTTGGCCTCCTCCGCACTCGTGGCGCATTCGCCCAGTAGGCCGTTTTATAGGAGTAGGAGTTTTGGTCTCGCACGCACGATACACGTTAACGACTGCGTAAAATATTTATATGAGAAATTGTGCAGCGCCCCTAGCGGCTTACGAGAGGAACCACAATTTCTCATACAAAATATTTTATGCAGACGGTAACGTGTCAAAGCCGTAAGAGAACTAAAGAACCACAAAGCACCTGGATCGGATAACATTCCTGCAGAACTTTTGAAAGCTGACCCATCAACAGCTGCACACTTCCTCCAACCGCTCCTTGATGAAGTTTTCAATTAGAATACCTGCCCAGTGATTGGAAGGAAGGCCTGCTCATTAAGTTACCCAAGAAGGGAACTCGCACGGACTGCAATAATTGGCGAGGGATCACACTCCTCAGTACAGTAAGTAAGGTGTTGTCCAAAATTATTCTGTACCGGATCCAAACAGCAATTGAAGAGACCATCCGTAGAGAACAGGCTGGATTTCGCAGAGGAACGTCATGTGTGGACCAAATAAACACCCTCCGTCTTATTGTTGAAGAATTCGTCGAATGGAGGAAGCCCTTGATCATGACTTTTGTTGTCTTTGAAAAGGCCTTCGACACCATCAACAGACAGTTTATTTGGGACGCCCTACACCACAAGGTCTACTAAGTGAATCCCTAGACGACATGCAGAGCAAACTTTCGGATCTCCAAAGGATCGCGAGCATGGCTGGGCTAAGGATTAGCAGAAAGAAAACCGAGGAAATGCGTGTGTTCAGCGATAATAACACACCGCTGCTGCTAGAGAACCGTCGCATCGAGCCGACTACCAACTTCTGCTATCTTGGTAGTGTAATCACACCACAAGGACGAACGTAACGGGATGTGAACAACGGCATTAACAAAGCCAGAGGAGCCTTTGCCCAACTTAAGAACTTCTGGAAATCCACCAACATATCCCGCACAACGAAAATCAGACTTTTTAATACGAACGTGAAGACTGTCCTCTTATATGGGTGCGAAACTTGGAAGGTTACCAGTAAAATATCTGGAAAACTGCTGGTCTTTGTTAATAACTGTCTAAGAAGCATCCTGAAGAGACATTGGCCCAACACCATCACCAATGTTGAGTTGTGGAGGGTTACAAATCAGAAACTCGTTGCCCACGAAATCAAGGAACGAAAGTGGCGATGGTTAGGACATACACTACGAAGACCTGCAGACCATATCCCTAAAGTAGCCCTAAATTGGAAGACGTTTGGAGGTTCTTGACGACCAGGACGACTAACTCAGACGTGGAAGAGGTCCGTTTTGAACGAGGCCGAAGAGAAAAAGATGACATAGTCAGAGCTCAACTCGCTGGCCATGGACAGACAGGCATGGAAGAGTCTAGTGTCAGCCCCAGAAGGGACTGAAGAGAGAGAGAGAGAGTAACGTGTATCGTGACCAAAACTCATGGTAGGTATCATATCGTATCGATCGTAGGTATCGTATCATCCTACTGATTTCGTTACCGAAATAGGAAAATGAATAAATAATTCTACATTTTTGTAATTATTACTGCTTAAGAACCCGCTCCGTATTTTTCGTCTGTTCGATGCAAAGCATTATTTTAATTATTTTTCTGTCATTGCTGCGATGTTTTCGTAAAAATCAGGGACATACACCAGTCGGATGTATGAGTGTGATGAGTCTATAGGTATATTGGCCATCTAAATGAAGACCTAAAATTTATTTGATTCAATTGTTTCTCTTTTGCGCGTTATTTTGATACTTAGATATTATGAATAACGATTCGGAACGGGCTCGTAAGTAATAAAATAACTCGCAAAAGAGAAATAATTCAATCAAATAAATTCTAGGTCTTTATTTAGACGACGAATACGAAGTGGTGTATGCCCCCAGTTTTTCCAAAAACATCGCGATAAAGGCAAGAAAAATATTTAACATATTGTTTTTCATCAAAGTTGTCGTCGTCGCGCGTGATTAGAAAAGCCTGTTGATTTCGGCCAGGTACTTGACACAGCCGCTCGAGCTTTTAAAGTAGACGCCCTCACTTTAAACCCCAAAGCGTTTCGGCCAGTCAAGGGGCCGAAACCAACAGGCAATTAAAGTCGGCGTTTTATAATACTGCCACTACAAAACCCTGAGAGGCAGGTGCAGACGGTTTTATTGAAAGAAAACAAAGCAAATAAAAACTGTTGCAATCGGTTGTTGTAACACTAGGTTGTTTGCCCACTTTATAGATTTTGGGCTGGCATAATTCTTAGGGTTCCGTACTCGTAATATTTATGTCTATTTCTTATACATTAACACCGCACATGTCGTAAAGCTATTGCCACAATGTCTTTTAGGTGTGTATATAGGTGGAAGGTGAATTTAATTTATGCAGCCAAATTCTTATTAAAGACTCGGTAAGTGCTCAGTAACAAGGTTCCATGACCCTTTTTGTGAAATTCGTAAATTATTCTTTTCGTGTTCCTTACAAATGCAAGCCCAGCCCCGAGTCAATCACCATGGGACGTCAAGATTTTATTTTGCGAAATTAGCAAAAAATGTTATCGATCCGTGTTACTGTTCACTTATCAAGCCTCCAGTATTAGTTTGGCTGTATAAATAAAAGTCATGTCATACATGTGCGGTGTTATAAACCGATAACTTAAATATTGCCAAAGAAAACAATGAAGTGTTCAATCTGTTCAATTGTCAGCTAATATATTTCTTTCTGTGTTAGAGTATCTTCTTCTATGGTAGGTCCAAGTATTATTAGAACGCATTACAATTCAGAAAACGATAACCGGCCAAGTGCGAGTCGGACTCGCGCACGAAGGGTTCCGTACCATTATCTATAACAACGGCAAAAAAAACATGTCTGTTGTATGTCTGTGCGCGTGTCCGACTCGCACTTGGCCGGTTTTAGTATTTTTTGTTATAGTGGCAACAGAAATACATAAATTTCAACTGTCTAACTATCACAGTTCATGAGATACAGCCAGTGACAGACGGACGGACGGACAGCTTGTAATAGAGTCCCGTTGGTTAGCCTTTGGGTGCGGAACCCTAAAAAGTAACAAATAGACGAGATTTTCTCAACACAAATTAACTTATTAGTCTTATTACAGCCTACTTGACTTGAACGATCTGTTATCTGAACGCGATATAACCTTCAGCCATGCGTCCTATAAAAACAAACTCGTAGGTATATCTATGTATATAATGCAGTATGTAAATAACATAGTCCGTAAAATATAGCTTGAGCCGTGTGACAGCTGTGAGCGCTATGGATATTTGTGCATGAGAAAGAGAGTTAGAAATACAAATTGAATAGCGCTGTCCCGCTGTCACAGGGCTCATGTTACATTTTACGGACTGTAAGATGTTTGTCTCCAGATTGCTGCAACGTTCGACGCATTCGTTCCGGCTGGTGTACTACGCCGCTCAAAGCACGAGGACACTTAGAGATACCACTAACAAGTTCTACAAGTTTACCAAGAATGATACGGTAATTATCTATCTGCATGAACAGCGAAATACCTAATTAAATGAGGTGACTTTCGTTTTTATAGCCAAATTCATACTGTAGACTCGGTAAGTGGCCAGGACTAAGGTTATGGAGGTTTCAAAATGTTGGCATTGTGCTGCCTACTTGAAAATATTGAAAAAGTCAACTAAACACAATAGTAGGCGTATTTTCAGTATAAATTAGGCAATATAAAGGAAAGTCGCCTTATAATGTAACTAAGGCCGACATGCACCAAGCAAAGTGGTTAGGCATTATATTTATTTATGGTCTATTCAGTTCATTTATCAACTTATTTATTAATTGCATTATTTATGTATAATAATATTCTTATTCCAGTAAATCTTTATTTTGTGCATATGTGTAACTTTATTAGCCCAACTTAAACCCAGTTTTTTATATATCCCGTTTCTTTCTTTTAATATAAAATTTATAGTTATTTACGTTAGAATTATAGGGGGAATTATAGGATTTATATTAATTGAAATATATAACAAAAATAAATTTTCATTAAAAAACTTTAATATATAAATTCTTAAATAATTAAATTTGTAAAAAACAAAAAAAATCCTATTAATAAAGGTATAAAATAAAGTATAAAATAATAAATATATACCAGCTTGAATTCGCTTGAATTAGTTTAATCATACAATATTATTTTTATAAAGATTAGATTGGACAATTTGGACATGTAAAACGTATACTTTATGTATCTATTTTACAAATCAACATTTTGAATCTTTGAAACTTAACTCGGGTTTACTAACTTCTTATGCTTTGTCCTTTTCACATCAAACCATACAGATAAGGACAAAGCATAAAAAGTTAGTTGACCCGAGTTAAGTTTTATTGGTGCAAATTTCTATATCGTACCTCATGCCGCTATTTAAGCGCATCATTAGTTGGGGACACCGATTTAAGGTCGCTCAGCGAGCTATGGAGCGGGCTATGCTTGGGGTATCTCTGTTGGATATAATCCGAAATGAGGAGATCCGTCGGAGATCGAAAGTAGCCGACATAGCCTGCAGAATCAGTAAGTTGAAGTGGCAGTGGGCAGGCCATATTTGTCGACGAGACTACGAACAGCAAAGCGTAGTGTAGGCCGACCTCGTGCCCGCTAGACTGACGACCTGAAGGACGTTGTGGGTGGTGGCTGGATGAGGACGGTGCCAAACGGGACCATTACCAAGCCTCCGCTGTCTGTCTTTCTATCCGTCCGTCTGTCACGGGTGTCTACAGCTTTAGCCGTAGAAGGTAGCCAGTTGAAATTTTCACAATATACGTATAACTATGGCCTCTGCCACGACAAATATTATATATATTTTTTTAATATGACAAGCTAAGTGGGTCCCTATTCAATAAACATTAAAAATTGCCATTATTTTCAAAGTTATTTGGTACAGCTCAAGTTGTACACACAAGTTTCAATCAAGTCAGATCGTTATACTTACTCTAAAGTAAAAGAACAAATAATAAAAATTTGGATTCCGTATGTACTCAAAAGATGCCGAATTCATTCTGACAGACGACGCTATCATTTTAGCGGCTTTTTTGATGCCTTCATCATGTTGCTATGGTATTTATGTTGTTGTTATTTATCATGTTTTAAAGATTCCTTGCCCGTTTTGTGAAATGATACGAGTCCGACTCGATCTTTTTTAATATTTTTCATTTACCATTTTACTTTGTTTTAAGTCTACATTTTGAATAGCACGACAAGAATTGTTTAGCGGAATCTTGCAAATTATATTCATATATCCATAACTTAAGTTACTTTGGGAAAACGGCTCAGTACGTTCAGTAGAACAGTCTGTAAACAATATGTGTCTATATTCCAGGGTGCGTTCCCAGACGAAACGTCATTCAACTTGATAAACGAGGCGTCCGTGGAAGAGCTGTCGAGCCGACTGAAGGGCGCCAACGTAACTGCGAGGAACTTCAGACCTAACTTCGTCATTAATGGACCGAAGCCTTACGATGAGGACGCCTGGCAATTCGTCAAGATCGGAGAGAATGTCTTTGAAGTTATCAAACCGTGCACTCGGTCTGTAGATATAATTTCATTTTATCTCGTATATGTGTAAATTATAAAAGCCCATGTTAACTGCTGCAAACTTCAATTTGTGTATTGAATTATTCTGGGTCTAGACAATGCTTCAGCTTCACATGCTACAATAGCCCCGCGGTCCGAATTAATTGTAAACTATCATACAGTTCGTTAAAATTCATACCGTCCTTATCGTACTTATTAAAAAAATAGTGTGCTATCTCTCACTCACTCACAGTTTGAGCGATATAATTATATTTCGGACCGTACGGTAGATAGAGGTGCATGGGCGTACCCCGCTTTTGGCCTGGGGGGGGTGGGGGATCAGGAATTTCCACTTATCTATCAATTTCATTTCATGTACAATTTCTTAATACGACAATACTAATTAATGCATAAAGGCAAATAATTAACCAGCTAAATGTATGGGAGGCATGAAGGTGTAATCAAAATACCTGCCACGGATGAAATAGGAGATACTATTATGTTTATAGATTACAATAATGCATAAATTTCGTACCCCGGAATCGTTAAATCAATTTGAGAAGATAAAGTAGTGAAATTAAAATTTGCTTTATTCTGCATAACGTGGTTCACAAACTACGCGCGTAGTGTAGTTTCGTCAATGAAAACAATTGCTATCTCTTTCTAACTGTTCTGTCAATGAACTCTGAAATCAGCTGACCAGTTCGTAACGTAACTATCTGAATCTATTAGTTACACAATAATACGCAGGCAAAAGCTAAAAATTGCACTTACTTACCCGTTACTGAATTCCACCAAGCTTACTGCAGATAAAAAACTGACGTAATAAGATGCTTAACTCCCCATCACACTTAAAACAGGCTACGGACAGTCAAGTTAGTGTAAGAATCGCTATGTTTTTGCTGTGACTCGTCAGTCCACAGAATGTTGCGGCGTTCTTCTCGAATCAAATGACAGAACGCGAGGCGAGCCGCGTAGTCCTGTGGCTGCAATTTTTGTACTCTCGTAAAGTGGTAAGGGTATAGCCCTTCCCGATTTAGAAGTTGCCACACGTAGTTGTCGCTCACGTTGAAGACTCTAGCCCCGTCTCTGGTGCTCGCAAGAGGATGACGTCGGAAGAAGTCCAACACTTCCTCTTCTCTGCGTCAACCGGAGGCGGGTCAAAGGGGCCGTGTACACGGCGTTCAGAATGGTATGAGGACTTATTCGCACACCAAACCCCTGCTGGCATAAGTTCGCTGCATGCGTGGTTATGTTATTGCACTCGCGATAGCACCATACCATTTCAACATATTCTTGATTTGAATATCGTCGTCTGGGAGGCATTTTTAACGAATGCGCGCGCAATTCACACCTCGCTGACCACTGATAACAACGAACTGGGGCGGGCGGGGCACACAAAAACAAAAGCAAGCGCGTGCGACGAACGGGGTGCGGGTGGGGCAGGGGAGTCTTCGGCCTCTCTTTGACGAACGATGCCGACGCGCGGTATTGTTTGTAAGTTTGCATGAATAGCTTCATTGACGTTTTGCGAAATGAAATGCTGGGTTTTTTTCAATTTCAACGCGCGGTTTTTCCCGTAGAAATCTGTGACAAATGTATGAAGCTGCACGGATGCGCGAACTGATAACAGCGAACTGAGGCACAAACACAAGCGCGTGCGACGAACGGGGTAGTGCAGGCGGGAGGGGGGTAGGCCGTCGTCGGCTTGCGCTTTGATGAATGAATGACGAGCTGCCGGCGCGGACCGGGGCGGCATTTGTTTGATAAATATGGCAACAGTACGGGGTGGCTTCATTGAGTTGCGAAATGAAATGGCGATGCGGCAACAGCTAAGTTACTACGGGACGGTTTCAAACAACTAAATCAATTCAAATTTATACGCACATTTTTTGTATGAAAAAATGTATGACGTTAGATCAATAAAATATCGTTACTATTCTTTTCTATATACACAATACACTCTCCCATTACAGCCGTGGCAGATATTTTGAGAACACCTTATATAAAGTCGTTTGCAATAGAATCCAACAATCATGTAAACAAACCAAATTGTCACGATTACTCCGTAATCACATACATTTGACGATCAATTATGAACATAGTCTGATTTCAACGAACGCACCATTGTTTTCACATTATCTTCAACACGATTTAACTTGTATTTATAAGTTAAATTTGTTAAAACATTTGCAACGTAAAAATTTCGAAGTATTTGACAAGCTGTCATCTTAGTTTTTTACTCATCGAACTCTATAAGTCATTGAAAAGTTAGTGTTGTTCGTAATCTGAAGTTATCTTTTATTTTTAATTTAATAAATTATTTTAATTTAATATTATTTGAATACAATAAATTTTTTTTTCAAGAGCTTAATATAATTAACCAAAACGGATTGTATCCTAAGCCATAAAAATAATGGTTAGTTTTTAAAAATTGACAGGTGGCCATTTTGTTAGAATTGTCATTCACAGTCATTCACTGTTCTGTGGGTTCGCTGTGCATTAGTGTTTTCTGTTTCCGTTTTCTGTTTCCGATTTCTACGACTTTGCATTCTCATTTTGGACTTTTGTTTTGCTTTACGATTTGGCTGGACATATTTTTCTTGGAACGACGACCTTTGCACGGCATCACGGACTTTGATATAGCATACGATTGGTATTTTTTCTCAAGGAGTAATCAGGAGGTAAGAATGATTTAGATCTATTACCTACAACGGAAATCTATTAGACGCACTTTAATATTGTATTGCCCTCGTAACTAAGGATGCTATACAAGAATGGTTACGTAGCAAAAATATAGCTTTTGAAACAAGTGAAATAAAAGCACAGTTACTCACAAAATTTGATAAAAAAAATTATGTTACAAAATACGTTGACGAGCTCGCCGCATCGAAAGGAATAACTGTGCTTCGCCTTCCTCCCTACCACTGCGAACTCAACCCAATTGAGCTCATTTGGGCACAGGTTAAGTCGTATGTTGGGAGAAATAACAAATCTTTTAAAATGGCGGAAATAAAAACTTTATTGAACGAAGGGTTGGCGAGAATCGGAGCCGAACAATGGTCGAAATGCGTAAGTCACGTCCTAAAGGAAGAGGAAGAAATGAAAAAGCTCGACGACATTTTAGACACGGCAAGCGATGACACAGTGGTTCCATTTATAATTACGGTCACCGGCGACACTTCTGATAGTGATGATGACGAAGACGAAGATTTAAATTTGTTTTAATAAACACTTTTTTTATATATAATCAGTTTTATTTTATAGTCTATGGCTTATATATTTAATCTATTTAGTCAGTTTTATTTTAGTACCTATCCTACTATGGGCCATAGTCTATGACTTAAAATTAAAATAATTAGAAAAATAAATTTAATTAAAATTAAATTAGAAAACTATGACATCACTATGGGCATAAACAATACGCTGTCAATGTCAGTCCGCCATATTTGTTTACATGATTGTTGGATTCTATTGCAAACGACTTTAGTGAATTATCCTCTGGTCCTTCGGTGTAGATGTAGAAGGTAATATAACTTTGTTTTTGTCTTAATTTCCAGGTGCGTTATGACGACTATTGATCCTGAGACCGGAGTTAAGGATGCTAGCAATGAACCATTGGTAACCCTGAAAACGTAAGTGATGTAATTAGGTAGACATGATCAGAAGAAGAAATGCCCATACTCACACACGCTGGGCAGGCGGGTTGTTGAGCGCGGTGCCGAAACCCTTGCTCCAGTGGCGCCGCTGCCCGTCACCAGTCTGTTTTATATAAGGCTCGGCAATTGGGGATGGATAAACCGCCATCCATCGGTCCCAGGCAATGGTGGGCCGCCTGGTTTTGCCTAAGAGCTGTTCTCTTACTCTCCCCCGAATAACTTCGGGAGGATTTGCGAGTAAGATGGTGGTACCTCCACAGTCGAGCCCGGCATCAGCTCTACCACCACCACCACCTCCTCCAGGAAGACCGCCAAGAGTGGCGAAATCCTTGAAAAGCCAATGTCCAGCAGTGGACGAAACAGGCTGATGGATGGGATTAGAAGAATGTGAATTTAAATACGCCTGCCAGTTTGGATTGTATGTGTGGAAAGATGGTTTAATAAAATCGTGTTACAGTCTGGTAGGCAACCTCCAGGGATGAAAGCAACCTCAAAAATAATGTCACTGGTCATGTACCTTATACAAGAAAATGTGCCCCTTACTAAGTGGTTCTGCAAATATCTTGTGTGACTGCTACTTCAACCCCGAATCCACCCGGCTGTCGCAAAATACTGTCCTCGTCTCACATTGTCAATTCGTCACCCTCTTTACATACAGGCGTCTCTCGTAAGATTCGGAAAATTAGAAATAGGTACAATTGTGCATACAATCCAGTGTGTATGCGTATTTTTTTCCAGGAGGACCGCCAAAAGTAGCGATATCTTGGAAAGGCATATGTCTAGCAGTGGACGAACCAGACTGATGTGGGTGGATGTTTGCTATCGAGGGCATCCCTGTGTATCAGACAGCGTCTATGGTTAAAATTCATCTGATGTCTTTATCGTCTGTGGGTGTGTGTACTACAACAACAGTGTCAACTTATCAATTTTTAGGATTTGCCGCATTTTTCTAGTGTAATTTTCTGATAAGCAGACTTTAGGCACAGAAGATTATCAATCAGTACGTAAACTTCAAGGGAAGGCCCTGAATCGATACACACACACACACACAGACGCGCGCTTTTACACGGCGTCTCGGCCATTGTCGCGAACGTTAGCGTCGTCGGATGGCAGTCGCGAGCGCTGCACCGTGTCATAAGGTTGCTTTTAGATATCGCTCGATGCCAGCCCTAACGCGTCGATCGAGGGAGTTTCACTACCGTTTATACAGGTTGTAAATACAAAGTCAAGAATCCCTTTAGGGTATGAAAGTATACAAGATTCTGATGGCATTACGAGAAAAAAAATATATACCTTGAATTTTCACCAAAAATTCCATCATTTTTCTAAGGCGATTAGTGTATTCGGAGTAAAGAAAATCGTCTTATTATGAGGTATTGGTACTTTATTTAGAGATCCCAGTATTTAAAATAATATCTTTACTGATCATACTAACATAATAAGGATTCTTACCTTTGCTTTTACACCCTGTATATCTGATGTGCTTTAGGTATGGTGTATTATGTTCGACTTTTGTACAGGTACCGTCAGATAGAGAACCCGGCGGAGCGTCGCTCGGCCGGCAACTCTCCGCGCATGGGGTTACAGCTGGCGCTGCGGTCCGGCCCTGGAGGCCTAGTGGCCCGCAACGACCCTGTCTACGTCGCTTACAAGTCGACATAGGTTCCTTCAATTATATTGGTTGTTGGAATTTGTAATTAAGGCAGTGCGCGTCTATATGATTTTTTTTACAATGCTGTGCTCTGGTCATGTGATAATCCGTATTCGAATTTGAATACGGTGAGAGCTATAACAGGCGCGAGCGATTTTACAGACATTACCACGATTTGGATGCCCTTCTCTTATAAGGATTTAAATTTACCTTGTCTACCAAATAGGCCGCATAATATGGGACTCAATATGTTACTGGTTATTTTAGTTATAAGGTTAACTGAATTGTTCTGTTATTGCATGTTCTTTAGTTAAGGCGACAATAACTGCTGGTGACCCCGGGTGTGTGCATCTCACTCACACGCACGAATCGTCCCGTATTGATCTCTCCGTCGCTCGACGGGGAAGCAAGTTGCGAACGCACTAAATAATTAATTACAATTATCATAACTAAAGTTCTTCAAAAGTAAATCAAGGGAAAACATTTGTTTTTATAATATCTTCAATTTGACTAAGTTTCAATTTGTTTCTTTGCATATTTAATTAATTAAACCGTATATTCGTTTTAAATTAGACCTAAGTAGGTTTGGTATTTATATAGTTTTGATGAAAATTTGAAATTCTAATCAAGGCATACTTATCATTCCGGATATTCTGTAGTTTATTATATATTTTTGTACTTTTATAACGTTTGATTAAAACTAGCCACCAATTTCGACTTTCAAGGTCATCAGCATGTGTTGCCCTCTTAAATGAGTGGTCTATTCTTAACTTTAACTTTGTACGTTACACACTATAGTTTATAAAATAAAAATCTGTTAATTGATATAACGCTGTTTATTTTGTTAAATGCGTACAATTTGTGCGGCAATACTCTTGGAAACTTGTTCAGTTTTGTCGTTTGTTTGGATCAGCAGCCGAGCGAAGGTGCCTCCTCCCATACCTTTGGTTAGACGTTCAGGGTTCACGACGACGCACCCGTTCACTTCCTGGAAAAGTAACGGTTCAGTATGAGACTGTTTTTGGTGGGCATTGTAATGGTTTTTAGGGTTCCGTGTCCGAAGGGCAACACGGAGTCCTATTAATGTCGCTCTGCTGTCTGTCTGTCTGAGAATGTCAAGGGTCTCCAGCTTGCAGATGGAATGAGTTACAGACCTGAAATTTGGATATGTTATGTAGAATGTTGACCCAAGACTGAATATTGAATTAATGAAATTATTTTTAGGTCGGGGGGGGGGGGGGGTGAAGAAAAAAGGAGCCGTTTGTTTTTGTCACATATAATGTACGTTATTATACCGGTTGAAAATTAAGTCAATAGCACTAGTAGAACACAAAACCGTAAAAAAAGTTTTTTTTAAACCAAATTTAGAAAAAATGGGAAACCTACGCATTGCAACATGTAACTGACAATAGACCATACATATTTCCGGCGGTAAATAATGCATATAAGGTATGTAGACACAGGTTTTGTCTCTGTTACCCGAGTATTAGTGCTTCTTTTGACGGTCGATATCTTTTTTTTTTAAATATGAATCATGACAAAAGTAACAAAACATGTATTTTTTATTTCGAACATAGAACAGTTTCCCTTGTTATAGCTAGAGGTTTCATTTTCAACCGGATAGCGAGTATTAATGGACAGGTTTATCCAAATAAAACCGCATAATCAATCAAACGCAAAAATATTCCTGGCTATATAAAATATTAAGTTTATTTTCAAAATTAGTAAGAAAACGCAAAATATTTTATCTTTCTACAAGTTTCTTTAAGAAGTTATTCAATATGATCAGTAACGTTGGTTCAGTAATCCCATTAAGTGTCAGAAAAGTGAGGGTTTCGATTTTCCGGTGGGAGAGTTCGAGGGGGGACTTCCCCTTTTTCGCCCCTACCCTCTACGCAGGTACCGGACCAGGTAGGTACTACATTCTAATCTTAAGATGCATGCCCATCCACTAATTGTAATTGTTTCTATGTATGAGAGGAAATACTTATTGCAACACTTTACTTGTGTGAGTGTGGCGATTTTACTGAGATCAGAGAGCTAACTTGAGCTAAGTGCGAGTTGCCTATCGAATAACTTTACTACCGCGTAAATCGAGTTAAGCCGGGTTTCCAGCGCGTGTTTTATCAACATTGTTTCGCTAAAAATTTTTGCTGATAAGCATACAGGAGACACGGCTTATCAACAAAAATATGTAGCAAAACAATATTCTGTGCAGACGTTTTGGTGTAGTGAGTAGGACAAACCAGCGCAGCGCGCTGGAAACCCGGCTTAAGGTGGTAACCTTAACGGAGGAACGGAGGATCTCGGTGCAAAATGCACATCATAATATTGTTTTCCTTACTTTTGAATAAAAAGTTTGTAATAAATGCGTTTTATAGCAATTTGCGTAAACTGCTTGTTAATAGTTAGGTGATCAAATTGAAATTGTTCAATTCTATGCGTTACATTTTAGCTGCATTACATTATAACTGTAAACACGCTTTTAAGTTTGTTATTGTAATGCAAACAAAATGTAATTCATCAAAAAACGTAATTTTTTGTGAAGACTTGATTATTAATAAACTATTTCCGCAAGTTGCTTTAAAACACATTTATTGCATGCTTTTTATTCAAAAGTAAGGAAAACAATATTATGATGTGCATTTTGTACCGAGGTAAAAAGTTACTCCCTTAACTCGATTCACGCGGTAGTAAAGTAAATCGACTTACCTCACAGTTCAAGTATTGGCTAAGTATGGCGCTAGCCGTTCGGGAATTTGACAAGTACCGTTTGCCGGTGACTGAATGGCCAATGACGAAGAGCAATTTCCGTGCATTCCTCATTGGAGGGGCATGCACTTTAAGATGAGATTATCTCTATTACTGTGTAATTAGTGGTTCTAGTTATAAGCAAACATATGTGTACGGACATAGACAGACGTTGGATGTATGTATAGAGACGAGATGTGACGCAACTCACCTTGACAAAGTACCTGAAGTTGGAGGGCAGCACTAGTAGATGCGGCGTGGCAGGTAGATGCGCGTGCGCAGCCCACAGCGCGGCGTCGACCGCCTGCCCCGCCGGCGGCGGCCACAGCGGACAATACGACTGTTGACTGAGGATGTGCCCCGCTAGACGGGCCAGCTTGTCACCGCCCGTGCCACTAAAATACAATTAGATCGGTTTAACATGGATTTAGCTGAGCTTGTATGAAGTCTCAGACAACGTATGACGTAAGACAACGTTCCCAGCATCAACGTTCTGTATTTAAATCTAGGGAAAATCGATCTATTTTTACAGTTTTATTCACATGGCCCCAAAGTCGTGTCTTTACATTCAATATTTTTATCTGCACTTATATTTTTGCGAACGTGTCTTGTACGAATAAGAAATTATAATATAGTTTCCTTAACAACATAATGTTAAGGAATATTTTTTCTGCTATATTACACTAAGTAAGAAGGCAAGGAGAACTTTGCCGATACAGATCATGCATGTCTGAGGTTTTAATATCTAATACCAATGAGGTTTTTAAATTAGATTACAAAACTATACTTTGCGGCCGGACCAAGGAGGTTTCATGGCAGCGAGAGACCTCCAATTAGTAATCGTACTGCAGTCAAAACCATTTTTTTAAAGAATATTTGTCTTTCTCTATGTATTTTCCGTTTTAACTCAAAAACCACAACGGATTTGAATGCGGTTTTCTTAATTATAGTTATCGTAATGACCCTGGTGAACGTACAGGCTATAAGAGTTGTTGATAAAACAACGCCTAAGCCGAAAACAGGGCAGAGATTGAAAAAATGCGGGCGAAAAACTAGCATAAAAAATGTACAAACAAAATAAATAACGATATGTAATATATTGGATCTTTAATTATTTATGATTCATGTTAAGAAATTTTATATTCCTTGGGGTCGGTCGGAACTACGTAAAATATAATCACCCGAAGACCCAATGTAAACTTAATCAGACATGTTGCTTTGGTCCGGTGCATGAGCGACAACTTACAGCGAGATCTCCTCCTGGCTGATCTGCATCAACACGTCGACGCTGGTGACTCCGAGGAGCAGACCGCTCACGTTCAGCGTGCAGGGGTCCGGCACGAACTGGATGTTGGCGTGTTTCCGCCGGCTCGAGTACGCCGGCGTAGGGTACACGTTCACGTGGAACGCGTCCCGCTGGCTCGACACCACGTAGATCTTTGTCATCGGGCTGGAAATTACGACTATGTACGCTTTACACTTATTATTTACTAGCTTTTGCCCGCGGCTCCGCCCGCGTGTTATTCGGTTTAACGACATGCTTTTTTCGGGATGCTTTTTTAAATGATAGGTACTGATATTTCGTTCTAAATATCTTATAATATTGCATGAATCGGTTTATTGACATTTTAATATAGTTTTTTATTTTCTTAAGTGATTTATTGTGACTTTGTTATTTTAATTTTTACTGTTCATTTTTTTAATTTACATATGTTATTAACAAACTATTTTGTATTTAGTATGTTATGGAACTAAATTGAATTTGTACGCCTAACGGCAGAGCACACGGCACTTAATGATTATTTTTATAAAATGTAACACCAATATATTTTATTTACCTGTGTCTCAACAAATAAAGATATTGAATTGAATTGAATAAAAAGTAGCCTATGTGTTAAGTTAGGGTATAAGCTATATCCATTCTAATTTCATCCAAATCCGTCCAGCCGTTTCAGTGTGAAAGAGTAACATACATACGCACACAAACTTTCGCATTTATAATATTAGTGTCACCGAGTATGTGAACATATAAGATATGCCTTAGAAAAAAGAGAATACTGTTCTGGAGTGTTCCTAGATGTTCAGCAGGCATTTGATAAAGTCTGGCATAATGGACTTCTATATAAGCTGAAAAAATATCTACCCCATAACATGTTTCTTCTACTGAAATCCTACTTGGAGAACCGATTCTTCTTTGTAAAAATCAATGATGCAATATCAGATTTCTTTGATATAAATGCCGGAGTACCACAGGGATCAGTGCTGGGCCCCATCCTGTATCTACTCTACACAGTTGATGTTCCAGATTCGGAGAATGTGATGACAGCTACCTTCGCAGATGATACTGCTGTACTTACATCAAATAAGAATCCAGAAACTGCTTCAAACATATTACAGACACACATTGATAAGGTACATTCCTGGATGAGCGACTGGCGGATTAAGGCTAGCGCAGCAAAATCTAACCACATCACCTTTACTTTGAGGAAAGAAGACTGTCCTGCTGTAAAATTTGGGAAGGACGTGCTGCCACACAACACTGTAGTGAAATACCTTGGCTTCCATCTTGATCGCAAGCAGACTTGGAAGGCTCACATACAGAAGAAGCGTGATGAATTAAATATCAAGTTTCGGTCCTTACAATGGCTACTTGGAAGACAATCCAAATTATCCCTCAATAACAAAACTCTTGTTTACAAAGCAGTATTGAAACCAGTCTGGACCTATGGAATTGAGCTGTGGGGATCAGCAAAGAACTCAAACATTGAAATTTTGCAACGTTTCCAAAATGGTGTACTGAAAGCTATAGTGAATGCTCCATGGTTCACAAGAATAGATGAAGTTCATAAATACCTCAAACTTCCTACTGTAAAAGAAGAAGTAAATACCAGGACTAAATCCTACAGAAATAGGATTATGAGCCATGAAAACAGACTTGCTCATTGTCTAAGTGAACCACTCCAAACGAGACGCCTAAAAAGGCAACACACATGGGACAATTTATAATAATATAATTCATGGAGGCAACCCGACACTGGAAGGGCATGCCTAACAAGCCATTAATTTCTCTCACAAAAACTGCTTATGGTCTTCGGACCGATTGCAAGTTGGCGAAACGGGGAAAAAAAAAAAAAAAAAATAATAATATTAGTGTGATTTATTTTAGGTATGTTTGGGTACAACGAGCTGAGGGTGAGGAGGCGCCTTGCACTAGTCTCATACATATTTATGATACTGGTGGGCAAGATCCAGAATGCAGACATACTGCAACAGACAACCTGCTGGCCGAGGCGCCGCTCACGCGAGCGCTGTGCACCCTCAACATCGTAGCGGAACAAGTAGACCTATTCTTCTGTGCTCTGAGTGAATTCACAAGAGTAGCATTGTTTGTTATACTCGTATACTACTAATTGTATGTGTATTTCTTTTTTGAGTATATCTTTTTAGGGTTCCGTAGTCCGACATGGAACCCTTAGAGTTTCGCCATGTCCGTCTGTCCGCGGCTTAGCTCAGAGACTATTTGTCCTAGAAAACTGTAATTTGGCATGAATATAAATACTAATCACGCAGACAAAATGGTAAAATAAAATCTTGATTTTTTTTTTAAAGCTTACCTCTCATACACCTATACTGGGGATGATTTTTTTTATTCTCGTCTATCCCATAGTGCGGGGTATCGTTGGATAGGTCGTTCAAAAACATTGTGGGTGTGTGAAAACAATTTTTTGATTTAGGGATCCGTTGGCGAAATATTACGCTTTAAAGTGAAAATTTTAGTTAGAATGGAGCGTCCCCCCCCCTGCTGGCTAAACGGTTGTTTATAGAAATGTGAAAAAATTCACAGAAGTAGTATATATAATGAATTTAAAAGGAAAACTATCACAGCTATGTAGCCTTTACAGGTTTACGAGTACAGGTCGCGCCAAACTTTTGGTCCCATGTAATGTATGGGACCAGAAGTTTGGCGCGGTCTGTATTAGTAGACCAACTTATATGTACCGGGCAACTACGGAACCCTACATTGCGCGCGGTCCGACACGCACTTGGCCGGTTTTTATTATTATTGAATACTTTGAATAGTTTATACATTTTTGTAATATTATAATTTTTGTTATGCTGCACTATCGCATTAGGTTGTTAGGCCTGTAATGATAGTCGTTAAGTTTTTAAATAAATAAATAACATTCCCAGGGAACATCTCGTTGCTTGGTTACTTGGGACAAAATGGGGCTTATAAGTGCTTATATGGTATTGATAAAATTCCATGTGGGGTGTGTAAAGCGCATAGCCGTTCAGACTAAGATCACGCCTGTTGTCAGCATAAGCGTTTTGACATAAACAAGTTTACTAGAACGCCTGTGCGCGTCATGAGGTCAATTGAAAGATAATATATTAAATATATATTTAATAATTGATAGAAAATTTAACTTTAACTGCACAAAGATACGTGAATGAAATCTTAAATGAGTACGTTGGCCCATTTTTAGTAAACATGGGCGACGACACCATATTTATGCAAGATAACGCTCGTCCCCATACAGCTCGGATAGTGTTTGACTACCTTGAAGATGTCTCTATTACACGCATGGGGTGGCCAGCACGCAGCCCAGACTTGAACCCCATCGAGCATGCCTGAGACGAACTGGGACTACGTGTATGCCAGCGAAATTTCCCTCTAATCACACTTCGTGAACTATAAGAAGCACTTAGGAGAATATTCCTCAGCATCGGCTCAGAACTCTAGTGGAAAGCATGCCAAACCGTATAACAGCTGTATTAACAGCTCGTAGTGGCAATACGAAATACTGAAATGTGTGAAAATTGCATATTTGATACCGTAGCACATTTTTCGTTTTTGTTTTAAATTTTTATGTTTTTACTTAACCTACTTTTATTTAAAATTAACTTCCTTAACTTGAACTTCTTTGACTTTTATTTAGGCAATATAAAATTGTTTATAATACAGTCTTTATTTTATAAAGCTAATTCCAATACTTTGGAAGTTATTGAGGTTTTTGTTACCGACCCGCTTTCTTTGCGGCCCATGTATAATGGATATTTGTGAATAATGTGAATTTAACCATGTAGGTATGTAGTTTTAACAAAAAGGAAACCTCACCTCGTACTGCTAATATCTCCTAAGCTGTCCACTAGTTTATCGAAGAAAGACTTGTAAGTCTCAGCCATTGTGTTATCCTTAACTTTACTATGTTCGCAGTCCATGAACGGCCCCGTCATGATGACCACGTGGGGCCTGTGGGTCGCGATGTACGTCACTAGGTCCTTCAGGGGCTCGTAGGACATGTTGTCCGATGTCGTGTACGGTCCAGCCACGGCGACCATTGATATTGTACCTGGAATAACGAGATAGTACTTATGTAGATACAGTAACAAACATCTACTTATATACAAAGTCGTGTTACAGACACTGAATATTTGAATGCTTTCGCGAAATTTTAAGTGAAATAGATTAATTAGTATTGTACTGAGACCAAAACCATTTTTATTTATATTTGTCTTTCTGTCTGTCTGCATGTTCAGTTTTAACTCTAGAACCACTCAACGGATTTGGATGCGGTTTTTTCATTATCATCGTAGTGAACCTGATCAACACAAAGGCTATAAGGAATGTTCATAAAATAGCGGCCAATCCGAAAACGGGGCAAATATTGACAAACGCTTTTAACTCGAGAGCCCCTGAATGAATTTGGATGCGGTTTTTTAATTCTCATCGTAGTGACTCTGGTCAACACATAGGCTATACGGGTGTTCATAAAATAACGCCCAAGCCGAAAACGGGGCAAAGATTGAATAAACGCGAGCGGTGCTGCGGGCAAAGGCTAGTTTTTAAAATAATATTATTAATTTGTTGTCGAAGTTGAACTTGGTGAACCGTGGTTTTTACATGCTTACCGAAACATGCTAAACGCATATATACGTATTCAGATCAACACTACTTGCCCCGGGTATAGGGAGTACTGTTTCACACTGTAAGTACTGCAATATTGCAAGTCATCCAGCGATATAGTTACCTGTGAATGTGCTCATCATATCCGCCCTGTGGTCGGCGAGCGGTGCCGCGGCATCGCTCAGTATCTCGTGCGCTACGAACTTGTCCCCGCGCGGGTTCACTCCGCGCATCAACACTACTTGCCCCGGGTATAGGGAGTACTGTTTCACACTGTAAGTACTGCAATATTGCAAGTCATCCAGCGATATAGTTACCAGTGAATGTGTTCATCATATCCGCCCTGTGGTCGGCGAGCGGTGCCGCGGCGTCGCTCAGTATCTCGTGCGCTACGAACTTGTCCCCGCGCGGGTTCACTCCGCGCATCAACACTACTTGCCCCGGGTATAGGAGTACTGTTCCGCGCATCAACACTACTTGCCCCGGGTATAGGGAGTACTGTTTCACACTGCAAGTACTGCAATATTGCAAGTCATCCAGCGATATAGTTACCTGTGAATGTGTTCATCATATCCGCCCTGTGGTCGGCGAGCGGTGCCGCGGCGTCGCTCAGTATCTCGTGCGCTACGAACTTGTCCCCGCGCGGGTTCACTCCGCGCATCAACACTACTTGCCCCGGGAATAGGGAGTACTGTTTCACGCTGAAAGGGAAATAAGGGGTGATCAAAAAATATCTCTGTAAGAAAAATTTAACTGACTGCACAAATTGCAAATTGAAACTCTCTTAAGCATAATGGATGGGTTCTGTCAATAAAGACATGGTACACCGCATTTATGTTTAAAAATTTCTACCACATTTGGGGGCCCAGTGTAATTTACTAACACCGACACGCCAAATTTAACATTCCTAATAGATGTAGACGTGAAGAAAGTGTCCCAATATGACGTCACACACAGGAAGCCGTAATAGGTAAACGATTACCTACAGGCCATCCATCCATCCGTCCATCAGCCTGTTTCGTCCACTGCTGGACATAGGCCTTTCCAGGATTTCGCCACGCTTGGCGATTCAAATTGGAACAAATGCCCATACTCACACACGCTGGGCAGGCGGGTTGGTGAGCGCGGTGCCAAAACCCTTGCACAAGTGACGCCGCTGCCCGTCACCAGTCTGTTTTATATAAGGCCCGGCAATTGGGGATGGATATACCGCCATCCATCGGCCCCAGGCAATGGTGGGCCGCCTGGTTTTGCCTGAGAGCTGTTCTCTTACTCTCCCCCGAATAACTACGAGAGGATTTGCGAGTAAGATGGTAGTACCTCCACAGTCGAGCCCAGCATCAGCTCTACCACCTACCACCTACAGACAGTTGCGTAGTATTCGTTATGACGTCCGTTACCGATATTCATATTTTGCAGAATTCCCTGCACAGATTGATTAACGCCTCGCCTTCTTTCACTCTCCCGCTTTCTGTATTAGCTAGTATATATGACACGTATAGATAAATTTTGCCTCTCGAAGAAACGTTTGACCAATGAACACGTAGGACGAGTCGCTTTATCGAGGCGATGATCACGTGATAATTGAACATTTCATGAAATAGTTGACCATATCGTAAAGTATGAAATGGTAAATTTACGACAAACGTCCAACAAAAAGTCAAAAATAGGTGCGACGACGAGCGAAGCGAGGAAGAGCGTGTTAGGTTGCTTGTGGACATAAATTCGAGAGCGGAGCGGAGCGAGGCGACCCCTTGAGTTTTTACACATTTCATGATATTTGACCAGATCATGAAATGATCAATTCTACGATATGGCTACGACACATACTCCAAGCAAATTAAAGATTGAGCCGGACATTTGAAACATCAAGCTAAAAATTGGTGGAAATGATGAAGAATAGTGTTCTGATTGATATCCCAAACTTCCCAAAAAATCCATCTTGGGGAAAATCTGCCATCTTAAAAAAACCGCCGTAATATTGGATTTGTCAATTTTAAGAATAGCGGCTGAACCGAACGTCTTTGTATCCATTTTTGCGTCAAGTAATTTATAATATACAATCAGATGTTCGGTTCAGCCGCTATGCTTAAAATTCGATAAATCCAATATGACGGCGGTATTTTCAAGATGGCGGATTTTCTCCAAGAGGGATTTTTTGGGAAGTTTGGGATATCAATCAGAACACTAATAGTGTTCTACAGGCGTTCATCATTTCCACTAATTTTTAGCTTGAGGTTTCAAATGTCCGGGTTTGGGCAAATTTTTCCTTATACATCATGCCATACACTTATCCTAAATTGTACTTTTTAGTTACTTTTACAGCGTATTTTAAACCAATTATAAACCTGATATATATATTTTTTTTCTTTGGAATGCTTTAAGTAGCAAGACAATATTTTTTTATTTTTAATATGGGTAGTACGTTTTTTTAGGCTTTAAGCCAAGATATTTATCCAACATCATTTTATCTTGGATAATCCACATGAAAAAACTCAAAAACTTTAGAGGGTAGTTTTTTACTTGACCGAAGTGCCTTAGATTTTTGAAATTTAGTTTAAGGCCCAAAAAAAAAAAGTAAAATCCCAAGCTTGCCTCGCCATCTAATAATAATATGAAATATCCAAGCACCCGAAACCCCCCTTCCCGCAGGGTCTCTATCCACCTTTGCGAGTAAACTGAGGTGCCGAGATATTTCCGGCGGGATATACCTACCTATCAATGTCGACAGGCACGGCCTGGCTGAGCGACTCCTCCCACGTGCCCTGCAGCACCACACACTTGGGGTTGAGGCGTGCGTCCGCGTCGCATTCGATGCGTCCAGCCACAGTCACCTCTGCCTATAAAATAAATAGAAAAATATTTGTAGGAAGAAATTTAATTAAATGAAAAGCTTACAAAAGCAAAATATACACCAATATTTATTTCATGTTACATTGAAAATACTTTTAAAATCATAACTACAATCAGTGTAAACTATCATACAGCTGATTTCGTAACTCCGTTGATTTCAGCGCCAGGACAATAAATATAATGTTAGCTTCAGAAAAATATATTAAATATATTTTAAACTTAAAACAAAAAAAAAGACTGGGTGGGGTTTGAACCCGCCACTAACAGATTATATTCGACTGTGAAACGTCACTAAAATTCTCATTGCGCTGCTCCCTCGTGTCATAGCGTGATGATCATACATAGCCTAAAACCTTCCCGAAGAAATGCTTTATCTTTCAGTGAAAACTGCAACAAAATCCATTGAGTGGTTCTCAAGTTATAAGCGAACGAACAGACAGACGTTGTATTTTATATGTATAGAGATTATGAAATGATAAGACATATTTTTTTACGAACATATAGAGATATGTTCATAATCACTATACATATAAAATACAACGTCTGTCTGTCTGTTCGTTCGCTTATAACTTGAGAACCACTCAATGGATTTTGTTGCAGTCTTCACTGAAAGATAAAGCATTTCTTCGGGAAGGTTTTGGGCTATATATCTCTATGTGTTCGTAAAAAAATATGTCTTATCATTTCATAATCTCTATACATATAAAATACGTCTGTCTGTCTGTTAGTTCGCTTATAACTTGAGAACCACAGAGGATCTGAAAAAAATGTAAGTATTGTTCATCTACAAAATAATGCTACAAGTAGGAAGGCAAAGGAAACTTAACCCATTCAGCCATGTCTGTGCTTTGAATAAGGAATGCTTCGAAAGATAGTCGAACTGGTGACCGAGCCCTTAGTCTCACATACGCGGTAGACTACTGGATTTAAGTTTCTGACATTGTCGCCGTAATTTAAGTACATTATATGTTTTTAATTTAATATACCCTTGGTGCTAGGAGAGAAAGCAGTTTATTTCCGTCAAGATTTATGGTACTATAGGAATAATTGCCAACATTTTTCAATATATAAAAAACTAGCTTTTGCCCGCGGCTCCCCCGCGTGTTATTCGGTTTTACGATATGCTTTTTTCCGGGATAAAAAGTAGCCTATGTGTTAAGTTAGAGTATAAGCTATATCCATTCTAAATTTCATGCAAATTCATCCAGCAGGTTCAGCGTGAAAGAGTAACAAACATACACACACACAAACTTTCGCATTTATGATATTAGTGTGATAAGCGGTAGAAATGACTTTGCCAACAGTTTTGATGCATATAAAATGGGCCTCTACAGGCACTTGTATTGAAAAAGTTGTTTTCGAAATATTTTTCCCAGTTCTGTAGAGAAAAACCTTAATGTCAGTAAACGAAAATGTATCTATATTTAGCCAAAATAATACATTTGAAGTATTTGTCAGAAAGTGTACCGAAAATGCGAAAACACCGAAATATTCAGCATTTTGCTGAATGAAAATGCTTCCATAATATGCCATTTTGTTGTTTACTATACTTTTAGAGTCTTTGCCCTACGTCGTGAATTGTGACCATAATTTCTACTGTACTATTTAGTGTGTACCGACATTTTTGCCAATCGGTCAAGAATCTTATTTTTAAATCGAACTTTTTAATAATAAGATGGCGGGTTTAGGTCACACGAGCTATAACACTATAGTAAGTAAGTAAGTCTATTATTGCACGGCGTGAATACTTCACCTGTGATTTATTTCTGACTGAAGAGGTCTCTGTGATGCCGGATTTCTTCATAATGCACTGAGATATGTAGCGGATGTGATTGTCAGATACACTTGCCTTTTCATGCAGCAACTCAAACCCAAACCTACATATAAAAAAGAACTTCTAAGTTACAAAGTACAATATAATGGGGGATTCGGGGATTGCGAAAGAAGTTCAAACTAGTGCCAGACTTTACAGACCCATAATGCTGTAACAGTCACTCTCGTAACTCGATGCAAAAAGGTATGGCCTTTCGAATAGTGCGTAATTTTTTTCATAATTTTACTCATCATCAGAACCTCCTAGAGTACCACGTTAAGGGAAAAATCCAATAGTTACGAATTTTAAATTCAACATAGATGTAGAATTCAATAGATGGAATGTTTTTTTCAATGATTTATGTTTACATACATAGATAGATAGGTACCCAGGTCTCCATCATCATTTGGTACTAGGTGAAAATGAAAATTTCTTTATGGCAATCAAAGGGTAGCAATATTAATAAAAACTTGTTCCCACAGAAAGTTTCCATGAGTAGCGGAAACTAGGCTCCTCCCAAAAAAACATAAAGAAATTTAGACGTTATCTTAAAGAATAATCAGTATGATCTGAACTAGCTTAATATAATATTTAGTTGATGAAACTATGTAAAAACTTTATTTACCGGAGTATGTCGTGTATGGGTGAATATTTGAAGGTGTGTGTTGTGTGTGAACGAGTGTGTGAGTGTAAGTACTTAAATGAAATTCCTTACACTTATGATGCATAATAAATGTTGATAATAAACAGAAAAAAGTAAAGAAAAGTTTTGATTTATAGGCATAGGAGAATCAATAATTAATTTTAATCAAACTTTCAACGTTATCCTACGAATAAGAATTCTCTAGAAGAGTAACTCTCTTACAATTACTGCTTCGATTTTGGTTCCATTTACGCTGGCAAACTTAATCCACTAACAACGAAACACTCACACACTCACTTAAACAAAGCTTTCACGCGATTGGTTGCGTCGTCACCGGCGCGGCGGCGCGGCGGGGCGTTCAGTCAACATGGCGGTCGCAGCGACTAGCTAGCAGCGAGCAACAGACGATGAGTTTTCAAAATGTTTATTTACTTACGTATGAAATATAATTCCAGTATTTTTCATACCCGTATGGCTATGATATGGTATCCACGACACACGAAGGCATATTTGTAAAATCAATTGGCGCGAAAACACAATAATATGCACAATCGAAACTTTCCGCGACACAAACACACGACTCAAGGTGTTATGACGAACTGGCGCGCCACGCGGTACATATTTTGCGCCCCGCCCTCTGCCGTATATATTTAGTGGAACTATTTTTTGGGCTTAGTTACGCTTCTTGAGAATTCTTGTTTGTAGACCTTATCACAAATAAGTTTTTGTAGCCAATTGCTAGGTGCAATGTTATTTAATAATTTATTAGGTCAGTGTCTAAATTTATACTTACATAGCTTTTGTATATGTGTCTCCATCATCGTTTGGTACTAGGTCGATGTTTAAATTTAAAATATTAACATCATTGGGCTTTGAAGTATCTTGCAATAATTTCTCATCACCATATGAATGTACTATGGAACCAGCATTTGATCTTGATGCATATTTGGCAGAGTGGCCACTGGAAGGCAAGAAAGTAATTTTAAATAACAGTGTTTTATGTCCTTAATGATATGTTCATACTCGTATAACCAGCATAGCTAGCATAGATAACACTGACAAGAATATTTTGTCTCTCCAAGAAACGTATGACCAATGGACACGCAGGACGAGTCGTTTTGTCGAGGCGATGATCACGTCATAAAGCTTACCTGCGTTTCCATTGGTCAGACGTATCTTCGAGAGACAAAACTTCTCTATTGTTTTCGTCCATGTTAACTATGCTGGAAATGCTTATAGGAAAGATTTTCATAAGCTGTTTGTTGTAAGCATAAGTGATTTAATCATAACACTAGTAACATCATAAACATGATCACATCGGTCGATTTATAAGGATATTTAGGTTAGTGATATGGATAAAAATCAGGCGACGAATGTTGTCGCCTGACGAACTCCATAAAGCCAGAGCTGGTGGCCATCGAAATGGAGTAATTCTAGCCAACCAAGCCCTTATATCTCAGTTGTAATTTTGGGTTTAGTTATTTAGTAGGTAATCTGAACAGGAAATGTCAGAATAAAGTGCATTTGCACAGAGATTCGGAGATCGGGGATAAAGATTATCGATGCAATCTAGCAGATCTAAGGGGCATTCCATTCCTGTTCATTCCTGATAGTGTTTATAACAAATTATGTCGTTGTAGTACACGTGTGGCCGCAAGATGGCGCCTCTCTACTTGAAAAATGTTTTTTTAATATTTTTTTCTGCTAAAAATAGGTTTTATACTCAGTCGTAAAGGGCGACGACTGTGGAGGTACCACCATCTTACTCGCAAATCCTCCCGAAGTTATTCGGGGGAGAGTTAAGAGAACAGGTCTCAGGCAAAACCAGGCGGCCCACCATTTCCTGGGACCGATGGCGGTATATCCATCCCCTACTGCCGGGGCTTACACAAAACAGACTGGTGACGGGCAGCGGCGTCACTGGTGCAAGGGTTTCGGCACCGCGCTCACCAACCCGCCTTCCCAGCGTGTGTGAGTATGGGCATTTCTTCCAGGAGGACCGCCAAGAGTGGTGAAATCCTGGAAAGGCCTATGTCCAGCAGGGGACGAAACAGGCTGATGGATGGATGGATGGTAAAGTTACATAATATTAATGTCATTTAGATTTTTTCGACTGATGACGGCCCAAAAGTGGGCCGAAATATAACTCAGAAATATTTAGTCTATCGTTCTTACTGTGGATTTAATCAAATGAAAAGCTTATAAAAGCAAAATATAAACCTACATTTATTTCATGTTATCTTGTTAAGATGTTATGTACAGTGAAAAACCTGTTAAAATCATAGCTATAAATCAGTGTAAACTATCATACAATTAATTTCGTAACTCCGCTGATTTCAGCGCCAGGACAAATATACATATATGATGTTAGCTTTAGAGAAAAATGTGATGATACATAGCCTAAAACCATGCCAAAGAAATGCCGTACAGTGAAAACGGCATCAAAATACATTGAGTGGTTCCTGAGTTATAAGCGAACGAACAGACAGACAGACGTTGCATTTTATATGTATATGTCGCCTGCGACTCCGCCCGCATAAATTAAATCAATGCCCCGTTTTCGGCCCAGGCGTTATTTTATGAACACCTTTATAACCTATGTCCTTCCCAGGGTCTCGAACTATCTCTATTCCACATTTCATAAAAATAGGTTCAGCCGTTAGGACATGAAAACGGAACATACAGACAGACAGACAAACAAACAAACGAACGAACATACATATTCTCGCATTTATATTATGATATAGTAGGGATGAATAGCCAAACGGGACCCTATTACTAAGCCTCCGTTGTTTGTCTGCCTGTCCGTCTGTCACAGGGGTCTATAGCTTGAGCCATAATTAGAAACCAGTTGAAATTTTCAGCAAATACGCGATTAATAAAAAAATAAAACCGAGGCGGGTTCTCATACAAGTTTTAAATTTTTTCAAATTGTTGTTTCAATAGTGTAAAGTAAAACAAAAAATAATAAACAGGGTTCCGCACCCAAAGGGTTCCGAATTGTTTGTAAGAGGCTATCATTTGCGCGATTTGTTTTTTGTCGCCTTGGTGTTGGTATGGAATATGTATTGTTATTATTTACCGTAATGTTTTTGGATTCCGTACCCGTATTGTGTGGTGGTACGGAACTCTTTGTGCCAGAGTCGGACTCGTATTTATCCAAATTATGTATTATATTACTATATCGCATGTTGTAACGTGTCTAATAAATGGATGTTTAAATTTATTCTGCTCACATGGTTTTTATTTTTACCGAAATTTGAAAAGTACTCGATCTCTAAACGCAGCTATCACATTCTCTTGTTATTTCCACGTAACATGGACATGATTGCATTGGACGATTTTTGAGCATATCTCCTGGGGGCAATTCCGGAGAAACAATCGAAGTGTGATTTCTAAAACTCGAGCTAAAAATGTATGCTACATAGCCGTCCTGCAGCATGACAGTAATAAAAAAACCGGCCAAGTGCGAGTCGGACTCGCGCACGAAGGGTTCCGTACCATCACATCCATCTATCAGCCTGTAATCACCATCACATCACACTAATGTTATAATGCGAAAGTTTGTGTGTGTGTGTATGTTTGTTACTCTTTCACGCTGAAACGGCTGAACGGATTTGGATGAAATTTAGAATAGATGTAGCTAACCTAACTTAACACATAGGCTACTTCCTATCCCGGAAAAATGCATGGTTCCTGTAAGATAGATCAATATCATTGAAAAATCAGGTGTCTAATTAGCACGGTCCTTTATCGTTTGTGGTGAATAAGACAACATGAAATCTTTAGTTGTGCCATTTAACTGTGCATTTTTTCATCTACCTACGATTTATATTTTGGTTTACTATTAATATGTTATAAAATAACATAGCCTTATTTTATAACATATTAATAGTATAACATAATTAATAAATAACATAGCCTTATTTTATAACATATTAATAGTAAACCAAAATATAAATCGTAGGTAGATGAAAAAATGCACAGTTAAATGGCACAACTTAAGATTTCATATCGGTTGCCCATAAATTCACTTCGTCGCAGTCTCACATTCGGTTATACGTCATGCGGAACGTGCCAGAAAAGGGAGTAATTATTTACTTAGAAAGTAAGTACATTTCTGGCTCTAAACATTATCTTTTCCGTATTAAGCATATCGCAAATAATTTGCTCTCTTTTCTGGCTTATGCTTTAGCATGTCGTTAAACCGAATAACACGCGGACGGAGCCGCGGGCAAAAGCTAGTTATCTATAAAGACGGAAAAAAAATCATATCTGTTGTATGGGAGTGCGCAGGTCCGACTCGCACTTGGCCGGTTTTAGTATTTGTTGTTATAGCGGCAACAGAAATACATCATATGTGAAAATGTGAGGTAGCTGACTATCACGGTTCATGCATTATCTATAAAAACGGCAAAAAAATCATGTCTGTTGTATGGGAGTGCGCAGGTACGACTCGCACTTGGCCTATTTGTTATCATAGCGACAACAGAAATACAAAATCTGTGAAAATTTCAACTGTCTAACTATCACGGTTCATGAGATACAGCCTGGTGACAGACGGACGGACGGACAGCCTAGCCTCAGTAATAGGGTCCCGTTGGTTACCCTTTGGGTACAGAACCCTAATAATAATTAGTAGGGATGTTCATTACATTCGTACAGGTACTACGCCAAAGGAGCCTACGCCTGGTTATTTTGTTCTTCAAAAAAGGGGATAAAATCCTACTTACGAACTATAGACCAATTGCGCTCCTGAGCCATACCTACAAGCTGTTCTCAAGAGTTATCACGAATCGTCTCACCCAACGATTTGACGACTTCCAACCTCTAGAGCAGGCTGGGTTTCGAAAAGACTACAGCACCGTGGACCACATTCACACGCTAAGGCAGGTTATACAGAAAACTCAAGAGCATAATCAGCCCTTATGTCTAGCGTTTGTGGACTACGAGAAAGCCTTCGACTCCATCGAAACTTGGTCTGTTTTCAGTCCTTGCAGCGATGCCAAGTTGACTGGCGTTACGTGGAGTTGTTGAAATGTCTGTATGACTCCGCTACGATGTCCGTCCAAGTACAGGGTGTACAAACAAGACCGATACATCTTCAGCGCGGCGTGAGACAGGGAGATTTTATTTCTCCAAAACTGTTTACCGCCGCGTTGGAGGACGTCTTTAAAACACTAGACTGGAATGGACGAGGCATAAACGTAAACGAAGAGTACATTTCACATCTTCGCTTTGCCGATGACATCGTGATAATGGCGGAATCGCTGCAGGAACTGGAGAAAATGGTGCGCGGCCTTAGCGATTCTTCAAGACGAGTGGGCCTACGGATGAAATTGGATTTGAACTGGCACGTCATCCAAGGGCCACTAACCCTCGACAATGTCAGCATCGAAGTTGTTCAAAAATACGAGTATTTATATCTGGGTCAAGTCATACAGCTGGATAAAAACAACTTCGACGCCGAGGCCGACAGAAGAATATGCTTGGGTTGTGCAGCATTGGGAAAGTTGCGTCACATTATCTGCAGTTGGTCTATCTAGAGCACTGGACCGAAATTGCAAAATATTTTAGTTTTTCCTTGATTTATATACTAAACACTAATTGTATTCCAAATTTGAAGCTTCTATGTCTGCTAGAAGTGCCTTAGAGTTTTGATGATCGGTCAGTCACAAAAAAAGTTGAGTGACAAAATTGAGTGAAAAATTCTTTAACTACTGGTTCAAATTGAATGAAATTTGAAATATATGTTTATACAATGCCTGCTTGGTTACCGAAAATTCAGGCTTCTAATTTTATTCACAACGAAGTTATAGGGGGTCGAAAATGGCCTGAAGAAAAGAAATCCTCGAGAAAAGGATGGTACGGCGGCGTGCCGCTTTTTAGCTTGACTTGGCGGGGGCACTACCTTGCCCCCAGATTTTAAGCGCACGCATATGTCGTTTTGTGATGGTGTGTATTAACGGATAACAAGCACAAGGTATGTAAGGGGGTATTAGAAGTTGTGAGTGTAAGAGGTGTGTGAATGTGTGACTGTAGATGAGTGGTTATGTTATTGATTTAATTTGAGAATACCGAATCGTATCAATTTGTCAGCAGCTCCTTCGTATTATATTATCTTTTAATCAAAGTTCGTTAACCATAATTTGAACTTATGGTCCCAGATTAACATACACATACTGGCAATTTTTTCCTGACATTTAGTTAGTTCCTGGAAGTCAATTATTTATAACTTAATAATATTTTATTTAATTAAATATTCGGTTTTAGGTCAATATTTTACCTAACATATTCAAATTTCAGATCTGTAGCTCATT
Organism: Ypsolopha scabrella; assembly: GCA_910592155.1. Classification (NCBI taxonomy): domain Eukaryota; kingdom Metazoa; phylum Arthropoda; class Insecta; order Lepidoptera; family Ypsolophidae; genus Ypsolopha; species Ypsolopha scabrella. Next base: position 11,210,418 of record OU342979.1, on the reverse strand, counting down.
CCGTCTGCAAGCTAGAGACCTGTGACATACGGACGGACAGACAGCAGAGCAACATTTATAGGGCTCAGTGTTGCCCTTCGGGTACGAAACCCTAAAAATTTTAGTTTTGGCTTCAGAACAGTTTTATTTTAAATTTTGAAACGACCATTTTACTACTTTATTATTTGTTGATAGATTAGGGATATACGGATCGACGAAGTGATCAAGGGTTGTCAGCGCCAACTAGTTCCATATAAATAATTGTTTTCACCTCATGTCATACATAACAGACAAGAGGTGCAATTGTATAAACCAATGGTATTCAAATTGAATGTCATATGGCTATTAAATTAAAAAAAATTAGCCCGTTTGTTTTTTTGTTTGTTAAATATGTTCTCTTGTGTGGATACTTATTGTTCACTTTTCTAACTGATCTTGGTCGAGTACTAGATATAGTAAGTAACTGACGTGAACAACTTAAACGGAAAAAGACGAATCACTTTTGCAGACGTTTATGGGTTCAAAGAAGGTAATATAAAGGTATATAAGCATGCTTTATGATTTCATAACAATTTCAAGAATAGAGATATTTTTAAATCACTTTTTGCAAAAATATCAGTAGAATTTTCACATCTTTATAAAATGTATATAAGTACATTGTTGGAATTGTTATAAAATAATAAAGTATGCTTTATATGCTTTTAACGTTTACAAAAGTGACTCGACATTTTTTTCCCCTTTTAGTTATTCACATCACACATTGCATACAAAATACTTACACTTCGACCAAGATCTGTTAGAAAACACTAAGGTCTTCTTCAACATGGTTAACTATTATCTATTAAAACCGAAAAAAGTGACTGGTGAATTAAAGGTTGCAAATCCATTCCTATCAGACTAATGTTTTTTTAGTTTCGACAACTACTCTTATTTTATCTCTATATACGAGTATATACTTTAATATATGCAGACAAATTCTTACTCAAGGCTCAGTAAGTGCTCAGTATCAAGGTTCGATGACCCTTTTTGTAAAATTCGTAAATTTTTCTTTTCGTGTTCCTTACCAACGCAAGCCCAACCCTGAGTCAATTACTATGGGACGTCAAGATTTTATTAATCACAAAAAAAGTGTTATAGATCTGTGATACTGATCACTTAAACCAAGCTTCCAGTATGAGTTTTGCTGTATAACTTAAAGTCACCTTATATATGTCGCAGGGATATGATAAAAGCAGAGATTTCTACATGGTTCGATAACCCTTTTTGTGAAATACGTAGATTATTATTTTCGTGTTCCTTACAAACGCAAGGCTAGCCCCGAGCATCGAGTCAATTACTATGAAGTGTATCGATCCGTGTTACTGATCACTTACAAAGCCTCCAGTATGAGTTTGGCTGCATATATAAAAGTCACCTTGAGGCGCTGAGCGCAACAGTGGTGTAACCCACATTTATCATTTTGGGGGTATTTATTCATATTTTATCATAAAAAATCTCAAAATGATAAATGTGTTACACCACTTTTGAGCTCAGCATCTCGAGACACTGACAAAGCGCAATATTAGACACATTTATTCTTTTGAGGGTATTTATTCATATTTTATCATAAAAAATCTCAAAATGATAAATGTGTTACACCACTTTTGAGCTCAGCATCTCGGGACACTGACAAAGCGCAATATTACACACATTTATTCTTTTGAGGGTATTTATTCATATTTTATCATAAAAAATCTCAAAATGATAAATGTGTTACACCACTTTTGAGCTCAGCATCTCGAGACACTGACAAAGCGCAATATTAGACACATTTATTCGTTTGAGGTTTTTATAATTAATTTATCAAAATAAATAACAAAAAGATGCATGTGGGTGGGTTACATCACTTTTGCGCTCAGCGCCTCAATTATTATGTACGTATAGCGTTATAGGATTGCTTTAATACTAAGATTATGTTTTTAATGCGAAATCCATCGCTTTTGAATACTCTAAATATTATTTATACTTACACAGTAGGTGAATATGTAGCTGGTCTTAATTCAGTAGAATTGCTTGTATCTTTTTCTATCTTAACTCTCTGAAATGTTTAAAACAACACACATATACAGGATGTCCCAAAAGTTAACGTTATACCTTGGAGGGCTGATAGGCCAGCTCATGACTGTCTGGAAAATGAAAATATGACTTCAGTAAAAAGTCGATAGTTTTCGATACTTTTATTAATTTCGTAAATCGATAGTAACAAAATATTTTTTGTTTGTCAGTGTGCTACGCCACTTCATTTGTTGTGCATAATTACGCTGCGTTTGTCTCGGTTTTTTCATTTTAAACTAACGACTTTTGCTTTGTTCTCTGGATTTTTGTGTTGCCAGGTGATTTGAATTTAAGAAACTTCACTAAATAACCTACCAGTTAAACTTACTTACAGTCTTACTATCTCACTCTTGTAAAATGGCGTTACTATCTATCTCACTCTGATTCATGCAATTTAATATCTATCACTCCTTTCTAAGAGGTTGCCGTGGCAGGCAGTTTGAACCCTAGAATTTAAATTAGTTTTTGTTAGTAAATACCTACCACTTAAGTCTAACAAGTGTTTTCATTCGAATTTCTAAGTATGTAAATATTTTTAAGATGAGCTCCTTTTACAGTAGAATAGCAATAAGTATACTTTTTTCTAAAGTAAAACATGGCAATTGTTTTACTATTTAAGAAACTGCACTAAATGACCTATTATTTAAAATTACTTGCCAGTTAAGGCGTAGTACATTTTTTTCACAGTATGGAGAGGCAAAGTTGGAAAACAAAAAATTTAAAACTTATAATTCAAACAAAATGTTTTTTTTTTATTACAAAGGCGTATCATATTAGTTTTATTTTAGATTAGGATCATTAGCAGGGCTATTCAGGATTGCGAAACAAAGATTATAATCTTGGTATATTGAATTGTGTAGCTGTGGCACTGAAAAGACTCATCTAAGATGTCAAATTTCGAAATTCATAAAAGTATTGATAACTCAAAAACTATTGACTTTTTACTGAGGTCATATGCTGATATTCTGGACAGTCATGAGCTGGCCTATCAGCCCTCCAAGGGATAACGTTGACTTTTGGGTCACCTGTATACATATAAATTATTGTTTTAAGAATTGGGAATATCACAAAAATAGTAGTTTCATAAAAAACAACATCTCAATGATTAAAACAAGTTTGGGATTCCTACCACAATATACAAAATAAAAATCTTTATGGTTTGGATGAGTATTGTAACTATGATAGAAATAAATTTATATATTTTTAAACACTTGGCGATTTATTCATCGCAAGGAGATAACAAATTTAATTTCTATCATTGTGGTACAGAAAATCAGTAAAGTAAATCTGGACGTGAGGAACTCTGAACTGAGCTGTTGGTAGAGCAACTGCCCGGTAAGTGAGAGGTCCCGGGTCCAAATATAATTGATATAAACTTAATAAGTATTGTACTTTTATTAATTTAGACATGCAACAATAACAGGAACTTCCAATGTATAAACAAAAATCACACCAAGAAACTGTTTGATTTTGTCTTTTCAATACACTTATGCTAAATAGGCTGAAATTAAATCAACCAATCAAATTCAAACTGGAGACTCGGTTAGCTATCAGGAACTAGGTTCAGTAAATTCTTTTAGCCAAAATACCGTAAAATATATTTTTTGCTCTCTTACTGGTTGGACTAGTTTAAGTATCTATAATTCCTAGTCTGTACAAACCTGTCTAGTACAAACGAAGCAAAAAAATACATTTTTCGAATTTCACCAAAAGGATAACTGAAACTTGTTTCTGATCACTAACCGAGTCAACAGTATGAATTTGGTCGGTTAATTGAATTTCACCTTGTATTATTAATTATTACGGTCATAGAAACATACTCATACTCACAAATTAATTTAACTTACTTCTCAATACAAGAATATGCATACTATTGCTACTATAGTAATCCTAAACAAATATTTCAAAATGTGCACTTTTTGCAAAGTGGTCATTTGATGAACTGCTCATTAGGAAAAGTAATGAAGTCATTTATGAGAAGTGCACCTATTGCATAATGCACATTTTGTGAAGTGCACATTCTGCTGTAAACCATTTCACAGAAACCACCAGAGAAAGTTGCTCTTACCCACTTTTCATTTTATGTTGACATTGACAGTGGTAAAAGTGAGATGCGGTTTGCTTTGTAATGTAACATAAACAAATTTAGAGTGGCCTATACTGTACACATGCAGGCACTTTTTTTTTTATTCTTGGTTATGGATTAAATTTTAAATGTTTGATAATGTATAAATATTTTACAAAAGTTGTAATTATGATACAAATAAGCTAGGTATCAGAATAGCCTGTTGGTATCACAGGTATTTTTATTTAATTGATATTGTGAGTAGATTGAGTTGATGGCTGCAGACGAGTATGGATCTAGTCATGATTATGTATAAGGACATGAACCAGAAGCAAACTCGCCCACAAATATCATCAAGTCAAATTAAAGAACAAAAGATTTAAAATTCTCTATACTACAAAATAAGTACTCAATATGAAATAACATTCCATTTTGGCAATCTTCATGCTTTTTCAACCGCAATCAATGAGTGTAGATCTAGTCACAGGATGGTGCACTGTGCTCCTAGACTTACACCCATTAATTGCAGCAGAAGCAGTTTGTTCTTCAAGTGCGTTGATGCCTGAAATATATGTATAAAGCATAATCTTAATAGTTGCAGTTGGTCAAATTTACAATTGAGTCAATCATCAACTCAGTGACCAACAGTAGTGGGTTCCGATTCAAGATATAATCAATTACATAGTGTCTATCGTCATTCCGAATCACTGATGGCCATACGGCGTGAGTAGTTTGATGGTACTTTTAGTGCTGTCAGTGCCATTTGGAACCCGGCCCAGAATGATAGAGACGTTCTTCACTTGTTCCAAATCAACCCAATTATTTCTCACCTGAATAAAATTGCTAAACTCCTTTGTTCAATGGTTAGTTGGTTTACTGGTTTGATCTGTAGGCCTACCATGAGTTTTGCTTACTATACACGTTACTGTCTGCGTAAAATATTTTGTATGAGGAATGCTGGTTCCTGTAGTAAGCCGCTAGGGGAGCTGCACAATTTCTCATATAAATATTTTGTGCAGACGTTAATGTGTATAGTAAGCAAAACTCATGGTAGGCCTACTGTCTCTTACATTACAATGCACAATGGTGACATATATGGATTTCGAGAAAAATAATCGGGATTTATAGAGGTATTTGAACAACTGAGACAATCAACCAAAATATCTCATCACACATCCCTAAATAGCAGGATTCTTTCATTATTTGGCAGCGTTATACATTTAAGCAATAGTTGTGTTATGAGTTCAAACTGTGCAACATACCTTGGGAGTTGTAGTCATATAGTTTGATAAAACATCAGTTTCTGGCCTGACCATTTAGAAATAATTATCTTTAAAATTGTATGAAGGTAGATAGTAAAAAAAGATAGGTTATAAAATGAAATTATGTAAATTTAACGTACACACAACAAAAAATAAAAGACGTTACAAGGAAATATGTAACGAAAACAATAACGAAACACATGGGTTTATTTGGAAAGGATACTGTTCATCAATCGGCGCTCCGTAGATTGTTAGTGTTTTACCGGCATTTTGTAGCGATGAATCTTTGACCGATGCCGCGTTGAGTGGATCTGCACCGCGCTTGGAAAATTCCTTTCTCTCAAGCATGTCCAAGTCCTTCAAACTGGGCGGCGCACCATTCAGGTGTGATAGACTAAATGCCATCCATTGTTCAACGAAAGCCTCAGCATCAACATTGTATTCTTCACATAAGTTCACACCTAAGAAAAAGAAGTGGAAATAGGAACTATTGTAACAACAACCTTGAACGTTCGTTTTGCAACAATAATTTCGTCTAACAACCAACGATGAATGACCCCAAGAAATACGTACGCATTAGTTCCCAACTCCTTTGCAAGTAATTTAATGGGATACTTACATTTTGCCAAGACATCGTTTAGCACTTCAATGCCTAAAAATTGAAATTGCTCTGTCACCAACTCTTCGGTAGCCATTTTCTGTAAAGTTGAAAGAAAGCAGCAAGCAAAAGACCGCCAATCAAAAAGTTTGCGTCAGAAAAGTTTAACCAAAGACAAGATAAACAACCATAGATAAATTTCATCAAAGTTGTTCCTTCACACAAAACATTCATTTGTATCGATCAATACTTTTAATATGCTACATGCACATACCATAAATTAATAAATCAAAACTCGAGAAAAAGGGGCAACCGACCGACGAATGTTATGGCGCGAAATTTAAATTATTGTCACTAGAGTGTACAAAACAAAATAATACTCCGTCCATTCTCTTTGACTCCGTCGTTCGTTGCCAAGAGATACAAAAATCATTATTTCCAGCATTAAACATTCAGTAAATAAACCTCAGGCAGAAGACAAAAATGATATATTCAAAATGCTTAAAAACTTTTTGTTGGTTTTATAATGTAAGTATTTATTGCCCTTAATCTTGAAAATACTAGAGTGAGTAAAATCGTAACGAAATAGGTTTTCAAGCACCATAATTTAAATTTAGATAGTTTTCCTTGCCTTTTCACCAGACAAACAGTATATTTTGAATAAGAATAATAAACGTACAAAAAAGGCGGACGGAGTGACCGCGCTAATTTTTAAGGCATAATAATGGAAACGGTTTAAAAGTGTGAGTGGACTTACTAAGGGAAAAAGGCCTAATATGATGTGAATCTGTGCGTGCCCGGCTCGTGCGTACCCGTGTAGACTTGTCACGGGTGCTTTAGTTTTTAGTTAGTGAAATTCCTTCCGCCTTTTTTGTTGAATAGTGCAACGGAGTGGAGCACAGCTTTGTAAACCCAAACCCAGAGATGTAAATCCTTCTCTGGGTAAACCTCAGAAATAAGGAACCCACTTCCGTGAGTAAACCGCACTGGAACGCAGCGGTCCGCGCGAGACGCGACTCTAACACACGCGTCACGCGACACGCGTGAGCGTGTGCCTACTCTCAACGGGACCCCATGTGCCATGAGCATGACGATCTTAGTAGTTTAGGGATTCAGTTCCTGATTAGTTCTATCAAAACCAATCAAATTTTTAATTTGTTCTGTCAAAATGGATGAACGACACGATTTTACAGGCGAACACCAGCCAGCGGCCAGCGGCACACTTCCTATTTATCCAAAATGCGTGATAAACTTTAGTTCTACCTCCATACATTATATTTATAATACACTTGTAAATAAACTAATTTTTATAACGGGAAAATACAACAAAATAAAATTGAATTTTAGGCTTACCTAATCATAGACAATTAAATAAGGGGACGGAGTCGGCGCTAAGCAATAACTGAAGCATGGCAATGCGGTTCAAGTGTGTACGTGCCGGGCTCGTGCTTACTATGGGTGCTTCCGACTTTTTTGTGCCTACTTCTATATAAGTATAGACCTAATACAAATAAAATTCTTAAAATTCCTAGTCAGTAAAAATGTTAGGAAAAAACACAAAAATAATATTAAAATATTGTACTCATTATGTAAAATACTACCGGCTTCATTAAAATATAAATACATAATTGCAGTAAATGGCCATGGCACCCCAGATCATAAGATACCTAAACAGCATGGGCTCAACACGAGAGCAACTGCTCAGGGTAAATATGAAACAGTAAAAGTGAATAACTACTTTGGCGGCAGATTGCTTAAACGCAAAATTCCAATGTTATATAATGAAATGCCTGTTCGTATAAGATCTGAACAAAATAAAAATAAATTTGCAAAATTATATAAAACTTACCTTCTACAAAACATGTAAACATAGATTAAAATAACAATGTTATTATTTATTGTTAATGTACCTACCTACTTATAACTTAGTAAGTGACTAATTATAGAAAAAGAAGTGCGACTCCCTCCCCACAGACAAACCAAATTCCTACTTGGTTTTGTGGGATGTATTTAGATTTAAGTTATTCTTGAAATAAATAAATATATTCATTCATTCATTCATTCAATTATATGTATAGGTAGGTAACTTGCTATTCATATTGTTACGAGCTGGGATTCGGGATAAATAAATTTATAGGTACCAATTTACACCAAAAACACTGGCTGTACTTTATTTCAAATAGCACTGACTATTAAAACACAATTTTGTACGTACTGCACTGAAACTAAATCACAACTAACTGGAATCACTAACTGAAATCACTAAATGGAATCAACAACTGGAATGGAATCACTAACTGGAATCGTTAATCGCACTGTATGGTAAACTTCTCACTTCTTTTATTTTCTTCCTTTCCTTGCATCGGAGCTAAAAAATAACTGGTCCATTCCGCGAAACTCGCCTCCTTTTATAGTAGGTACGCGATGCGCGCCTCAAGACGTTGTGCGAAGAAAGGGGCCACATCCAGTTCAGTTGCCCAAAGCGAAGCACTTCCAGAGGAGTTCGAACTTGGGAAGGGAGGGCGGCTGAAGTCAACACCAAGCAGCAAGGAAATGCCAGGACTGTGAGGCAGGTGATGGCTGATATTCAAAGAAACCCAGCTCGTAACAATATTATTGAACTGAGAGCCATATCCACAAGCATGTCTAAAAATAAAATTGTGTGCGCAATGCGTATGATCAATCAAGCTACCTCTTCCTACTATTTCATCGGATTTCATCACTATTTATCATTTTAGGTCGCAGGGACTACTTCTCGTACCATCCATGCAACATCTGTAAATAAATCAAGAAGCTTGGAAAAATTTAAAAAACTTCAATCGAAGTTTCAGGTAAGTACTTAAATAAATATAATGTACAAGTGGGGTGTACGTATATGTTACAGGTAAATCCCGAAGTCAGGTAAAGCACGAAAAAAGTAAAAAATAGGGGTTGGTTCTATCCTCCCCGGTGCGTCATCCCCGGTAGAGCTGCAACGGGTACGTTGGCACTAATCATGTGCACTCGAAGTGCCATCGTTCCCAGTGGTAGTTCTAACGAGGATGTTGGCACTTATCATGTGCAGTCGAAGTGCCAAAGTCCCCGGTAATAGTGATTACTAGGGAAGATGGCATAGGCCAAATGATATCGTCCCCGGCAAAACAGAGAGAGAGGGAGTGAGAGACACAGAGATTATATTTAGTTATTACTGCATAAAGAATACGCTTGACTTCAAGCCACCGAGAACGATGGTCCACAAACAGATTCGTTTTTTATATAGCTGGATTTCGGCTTCTTTTGTCTTGTCAAAAAATACCCACATGTTACCAAAGTCGCAGCTGCACCGTATCTGTTTTCTAAGAATATAGTTTTTGTACTAAAACACCTCGGAATAACTCTGATACCCCTTTGAGGATTTATGTCGTGACGATATATAAAATGTGACAATGGTTTGTAGTCCAGATATAATTGTTAATTTAAACTAGTTATTATGAATAATAGAAAAATATTACCAAACCAAATATTATAAAACCCATCGGTTTTAGTCATCGAACATGTAATTTTATAGTTAACGTACTTAAGTGTATTTAATGTTTTTCCTTATTGTTTTCGCCTGAAGATGTCGATAAATCGATGAAACCGGTAGCGTGATCATCCTTAATTAAATACTAGTGGAACAACGTATAAGTAATTTTAATATTTTTCTATTATTAATAATAACTAGTTTAAATTAACAATTATATCTGAACTACAAACCATTGTCACATTTTATGTATCGTTCGATGAATAAAACCGATGGGTTTTAGTCATCGAACATGTAATTTTATAATTAACGTATTTAAGTGTATTTAATATTTTTCCTTATTGTTTTCGCCTGAAGATGTCGATAAATCGATGAAACCGGCTAGGTTTTCTTGAGCTTGGAGACGCTTCTTGTTCGTATCCGAGACTAGGGCGTACCATGCCGGTGCAGCGTACGTGAGGCGGGATCTAATGTAAGTCTTATAGATCCCGAGCTTCGCACGCAGAGGAAGTCCTGAAGATAGGAGCGGTCGCAATTTTGCTCGCGCTCCTTTCACCTGGATGACGACGTTGTCCACGTGTTTCCGCATAGAGAGTCTCCGGTCTATGGTGACTCCTAGGTACTTCACGTGGGGCTGCCATGGGACCTCTACTCCTTGAAGTTGGAGAGGTGGTGGTGAGCTTGTGTTGCCTGTGATGAGGGCCTGCGTCTTCCCGACATTGACCGACGACAGTCGCCATTTGGACAGCCAGTCTGGGAGCAGGTCTAGGGTCCGCTGCATCTTCGCCGCAGCGTGGTTGGCCTTGTAGGACGACACGAAATAGGCCGCGTCGTCGGCGAAGAGAGCGAGTTGGGTTCCCGCTCCCAGAGGGATGTCGTCGGTGTACCGGGAGTAGCAGACCGGGGACAGGCAGCTTCCTTGGGGGACGCCAGCTTTGATAGGGCGCTCCTCCGAGGTGGCGTCTTCCACCACCACTCTGAAGTGGCGGTTAGTCAGGAACGACTCCACGACCCTAACCAGGCGCCGTGGGGCTGGAGAGGTCGACAGTTTGTATAGCAGGCCCTCGTGCCGTACTCTGTCGAAGGCCTTCTCCATGTCCAGAAGTACTGCAGCGGTGTACTCCTTCTTGTTGAGGCCTACCGTCATGTGGTGCAGTACTCTGGTCAGCTGGAGGGTCGTGGAGTGGTCGGCTCTGAAGCCGAACTGTTCCGGGCGAGGTGTGATGTGGGGCGTCAGCTGTCCGAGCAGGTGTTTCTCGAACACCTTTGAGACGTTGCTGAGCAGGGTGATGGGCCGGTTGTGTTCCGGACCTCTGGAATCTTTACCTGGCTTTGGCAGCATGATGACATGGCCGACCTTCCACTGTGTGGGGAAGTGCCCCGTCCGCATGATTCCATTGAACAGGCGCGTCACTGCAGCGACTACTCGAGGGGGTAGGTGCTGGAGCGCCAAGTTGGTGATGGAATCAGCTCCTGGGGCTTTTCGGGGCTTGGTGCGGCTGATCACCCGCTTCACCAGGCCAGGCGAGAAGACGATGGGGTCTTCATCGGCGGCTAACGGCTCAGCAAGGTAGTCTTGCAGGTGAGACTCGACTGCTCTGACGTGCTCCACATCATTGGTCGGGTTGGGCGTGAATTGGCCTTCGAGGCACTCGGCGAATATCTCGGCTCGGTCTTGGGCTCGGAATCTTGGGTGGCCGTCGCTGCCCAGCAGCGGTCGGACTGGAGCTGGGGTCGTGGACAGCTGCTGGCATAGGCGATGCACAGAGGGAACGTGGTCGCCTATGGACTCGACGTGGCGCTCCCAAGATTCTTCGGCGTTCGCGTTGAGCTCTTTCTTCACCTTCTCCGTAAGAGCGTTGAGTCGAGTCTTGAGCATCGGGCAGCGGGTGTGCTGCCACTGCCTTCGGAACTTGCGCTTTTTGCAAATGAGTTCTTGGATCCGAGCGGGGAGAGGTTGTAGTCTACCCGTGCTTGGAATCGTATGCGATGATGTTTCTAGCGCGTTCTGGATGCAGCTGGTGAGCTCAGACGTCAGCCTTTCGGAGTTGGTGACGGGGCGAGATATTGGAGCCTCCTGGAGTGAGGCCTCGAAGGCGGGCCAGTTGTATCGTCGACGTGATGCCGGCGGAGAGACTCTGGTGGGCAGGTCCTCCATTATCAGAAGGACTGGTCTGTGATCTGATGGAAGGTCGATGAAAACTTCCTGGCTTGGCGGTGTTCTCAGATCTTTGTACATCACTATATCCAGGACGTCTCCAAGCCCCGTTTGCGGGCAGTAGTGAGTAGGCTCGCCGGGGCCGATGACGTCATAGTGGTGCGAGATCAAGTCTTGGAGGAGTCGGAGTCCTTGAGCATTCGCCGTCGCGGAATTCCACGCTGGGTGCTTGGAGTTCAGGTCGCTGGCAATGATGGTGGGGTGCGGCGCGCTGAGGATGTCGTGGAGATCCCTGAAGTCAAGGCGCCGGTTGGGTGCCTTGTAGGTTGCGTAAAGACGCAGGATTTCACCTGCGACCTGGATTTCGACTCCAAGAGCGTACAACGATGAGTACTCCTTGACGGCGATTGGCTGGTGGATGATCCTCCTCTTGACTAAAACCGCCAAGCCTCTCCAGACTCGGCCAGTCTCGGGGGAGAGCTCATTCTTCCTGTAGACGTGGTAGTTTGGGACGTGAAACTTATCCTTGTCTGACAGGAGGGTCTCGCTGATCAGCATCACGTCGACGTTTTGCTCTTTTAAAAAGAGCATGAGCAGCCGCCGCTTTCCAGTGAGCGACTGAGCGTTCCAGTGCACTATTCTCAGTGACTGGAGCTCTGTAGCGGTTGGGATGCTACGAGTCTCTGGAAAGCGGGTAGACATACGAGGCTCTTGACGGCCTGCATCACTGCCTCGTATTCTGACTCCGCTGTGCATTGGACTGGGGGAGGGATCACCTCAGTCGTGGGGTCGGGCTGCTTCGCCGCAGCCTTCTTCTTGTTCTTCCTTCCGGACCTCTTGCGCCGAGGTTTGACAGCGTCTGTCTTGGCCGTGGCTGGGTTGGCCTCGGCCATGAGTGAGGCGGGTGCTGTCCTCTCTTGAGGTGGTTGGAAGGGTGGCTGTGGTCGGCAGGCTGGTTTCGCAGCTGTCGTCGTCAGGGCGATGGTTCCCGCCTTTTTGTTCCGGGCCTCGTTCCGGAACACGAGGCAGGAGGTATTGTTGGCTGCATGCGGGCCCCCGCAGTTCGCGTAGGTGGCGGGTTCCAGGGATGGAGCGAGGGCAGTCCTTTGCAGAGTGCTCCTCGCTGCAGCGCACGCAGGCCTGGGTCCGGTGGCAGTTGTGGGAAGAGTGCCTAAACTGCTGGCACCTGTGGCATTGAGCGGGCCCCTTCTTCCCTCTCCAGGCTTCGATTTTTATTCCCGGCATATACATGAGTTCCGTGATCTCATATATTGCCGGGACTAGGGTTGGCGTCTTCTTCAGTAGGGCGTAAAAGATGCAGCCGGGGCGCCCTGCTCTAGCCCTAATAGGCTTGCAGTACTCGACCTCAAAGCCGAGGTCGAGCAGTGCTGCTGCGAGCTCCTCCGGTTCTGTGTTCACTGGCAGCCCGCGGATCGCTACCTTAAGGCTGCGCTCAGCTGGGAGGGAGTAGGAGGAGTCCCTCCGTCAGGCAATTCGCACGACGTAGCCGAGCCGTCATGATTTCGTCCAGCTCGAGACCGCGGCGCGGAGACCCCGGTTGCTCGAGCGCGAACGGCACGGCGTACTCGGTACTCGTGCTGATGCCTCCCCACTGGAAGTCGTGGAGAAAGTGCGCACGACGAGTGGGGGTGGAAGTCAGCGGCGATCCCGATGGCAGGCTCAGGAGGGCTGGGTCCACTTCTTGTGACTGCGGCTGGGTGGCGGCGACGTGGGGGGGGGCCCTGGACAGGGCTGTTGGAGTAGCCCTGAGAAGGGCTGTTAGAACGCGAGCCCTGAGAAGGGCTGTTGTTGCCGCTCATTGTGAGAAATATTAAAAAATATTGAGCGAGTTCGCAACTATAAAGATGTCCGTGCACTGCGAGCGTACAGGCAGTCCAATGAACCAATAGAGCTGGCGCTGCCAGTTTATATGCCGATAAATCTGTCTCTTTTACGCATGCATAACAATGTACTATTTATTCTATCTCTTTCACTCATACAAAATAATTATGTAGTTACTAGGTATTAGCAATATGCAAAAGATGAGAAAATTTTGTGTGTCACACGAAGATGTCGGGCGAAGGACCTTCTGGAGGGCTCAAGCGGAATTATAATTTTACACAAAATAGATTGGGTGAAAAGTGGTTAGGTACTGCATTCCAGACATGCATTATGTCTTACATCGACTAAATAATTATTCCAGTGTTTGGACCTGCAGTAATAAAAAAGGTAAAAAGTGTGGTGGTGCCATGAAGTTAGACGATCAAGGTGACTTTATTACTATTCAATGCAAACATGACTCTGAGAAAGAATGTGTGCCAGACTTTTTTTTTAAAACCAAATTCGTGAGAAGGTCAGTGAATTATTATTGTCTGAAGAATTACGCATACATTATGATCCTGTCCAAAAAAAATATGAAAAAAGGATGACGGCATTGAAAAAGGTCCCAGTGCTGAAATTCCTGAATTTAGATAATTGAAAACCAGACTACAATCATAGAAACAAAAATTAGAAGTGCAAAAAACATAATTTGGAGAAACAACAGACGCTGTAATCCTTTTGGTTGACTACAATTATGACTGGAAAGAAATTAAAAAAAAAAACGTGCGTCATTATTTGTGTGATGGCACGTTTGCTGTTGTCCTGTCCCCTTCAAACAGATTTTTACCATCCATTGAGACATTTGGTGATGACCCACGAAAGACAAATATCGTGCCCATATTCTACGTACTTCTTACCAATAAGACAAAAAGTACCTACATATGAAAGAATGTTTCAAGAAATTAAGGGTGTACAATATCTCACTTCGCTTCGCATGATCCTGTTTTATACCAACAAATATTGCAACCATCACTCTGAAATGAATACATGATAAAGTTGAGGACTAATATGTCAACGTTGTTGTGAAAACCTGATTCCATAAAATTTTCTCGATAGAAAAAATTACAAAGTTGCCTCCAAACCGTACAATAAACCGATAGCATTCAATGAATACTGGAAATTAGATCTGAAACTTTGCGTAATTATCTGATATTCAAATACAAATATATCTTTATTCACATACCTATATAAATAAGGAGTACAAATTATTTATACTTAACCAAAAAAAGTTATAGCTATTATGTACCAAAAACGAGGTGAAGCTGTTTCCTATGTAGGTTTTAAGCCTGTAAGTAAGGAGTAACAGCACCTATCCTCTTTTGGAGTGTGGTCAAGAACAAATGTAAATAATTCTTAAGCAAAAACAAAAAATAACTATATGCAAGAATAGAAAAGTTAGGAAAAGAAAATAAAGTTATAGTGTATGTGTGTAGGTGTGTTTGTGTGTAAGTGAGAGGGGGAGGGTGTGTGTGTGTGTATTCCAAGTCATAAGACCGCAGGTCTTGGGATCAGTTATGTAAAATTATGTTAGTATAAAGCAGCTGCAGAGCATAGGGCGCCAAGCGAGTTTTGTATAACATTACCGGGGTAAACCTACGTGTACCCTAACTTCTAGTTTTAACCGTAACATTACAGGTTGAAAATGAACCCTCTAGCTTTATTGAACTCTTTGAATCAGATCAGAACCACTTAAAACACAAAACTGTCAAAGAAAGTTTTTCTTTTTCATTTTTTTTTTGTTGGTCACACTAAGAAATCAACCTATTGAACGCGACATGGCGGGAGGCCGGGAGCACCATGGAAGAAGTGTTCTTATTCTGTGGGGAGCACTGAGCATGGCCGCGATTGCGGGCGAGTACATACATGTTAGATGTCATGTCAGTATCACCGCACTCCCGCTTGTCGCGAAATATACCTTTGCGCAAAGATATCCTATGCGACGGACATGTGACTGACAATAGACAGTACATATTCCCGGCGGTAAATAATGCACATAGGCATTACTGTATTACTTGAAATAAAGATATTTTTTATTTATTATGTAGGTACCTACCTGCATATGTTTTGTAGACCGCCGTCTCTGTCACCAGAGTATTAAGGGGGTAACTTTTTACCTCGGTACAAAATGCACATCATAATATTGTTTTCCTTACTTTTGAATAAAAAGTATGCAATAAATGTGTTTTAAAGCAACTTGCGGAAATAGTTTATTATAATAAAGTCATCACAATAAAATACGTAGGTACTTTAATGTATTGCATTTTGTTTGCATTACATTAACAAGCGTGTTTACAGTTATAATGCAATGCAACTAAAATGTAACGCATAAAATTGAATAATTTTCATATGATCACCTAACTATTAACAATCAGTTTGCGCGAATTGCTATAAAACGCATTTATGGCATACTTTTTATTCAAAGGTAAGGAAAACAATAGCATGATGTGCATTTTGCACCGAGATCCTCCGTTACCATCTTAAGTGCATCTTTTCATTTATTATGAATATCCATTAATCGTGCATGACAAATGTAACAAAACATGTATTTTCAATTTCAAACATAGAACAGTTTCTTTGTTATAGCTAGAGGGTTCATTTTCAACCGGAAGATATCTAAGTATATCACGGTAAAAGCCTGAAGGATTTTCCGGTGAAACTTACGAAAGTATGAAATTAAGGCGACGCCACGAAATTTTGGCGACATGGATCTCCATTTTTCAGAAATAAAAAACATATGTAATCACCAATTTATATAATAGATTAAGCATTTCATTGACATCATTTTGCCTGAAGATTTAGTTGATTGATTAATTTTCATAAAAAAGATTTCTATTTTACTGACAAACAGGAGCGAATGAAGCTTCTAAGTTTTTTATTTAAATTAGTCTACAAATACACTTCAATATGGCCGAATGGAAGTTGTCATTTTAAATGAAAAATACTGTTTTGCCGCATTGCCGTTAGTTCATGAGCGCATATTTGTATGGAGTAAGACCCCTAACTCCACACACCTAAGGCGCCGATTTGAAATTAAAAGTTTATCAATGCCTCGCCTTAACGATTATTTTTAAAGAACAATTCGGGCTTTTACTATCGTCTTGGTACCACTATTCGGGCTTTTATAACATAGTAGACTTAAGTACTAACATTAAACATAAACTCTACAGTTATTAATAAATAAATTCCCAAGAGACATATTTGATTGCTGGATCCAATTCTGAAGACCATGCAGACAAAGTCGCCGGCAAATGCTAAATTTTATATTTTTGTTCCACAGGTGGAAGATGGTAAACCCATATATCTTAAAGGGGGCATGATGGATAGACTTCTCTTCAGTGTTACTGTGGTTCTGTGCTACATTGGTCTCTTCAATGTAGTGCTTGTAATATATGATCGTGCTAAGCCAGTTTCATGGAGAAAATAATACCATATGTTTTTTATAGTATAGCAATATATTTACTGATAAATACCTATTTATATTTTCATTTTACAATAGATAAAATTAACTTCTTTGCACATGTATATGAAATTTGCAAGATGGCATTGACTGAACTTCTGCAGTAACCACACTGTTGATGCACAGATTTGCCAAGCCTCCTCTGATCAAGCCACAAGTGTAAGCAACATACTGAAACAAAGAGATAATCATGTTAGGCAGGTAAGTACAATAACTTATCTATTATCCCTATAAGATGCTATTAAAATACCTGATGTCTGTGTGCATTAGCAACATTGACGGAAGTGCGTGAGTGGCACACAGGCACAAGGTCCTGTCCTAATAGCATTTGAAATGGATAGTACAGAAATGTACTTATTAACAAATACCACTCATAATTGTTAACAAACCCATATTTTTTCTTCCACCCATCAGTAGAGACTGGTAGAAAAAATATCCACTTTTTCCCACCAGGGGGATACATTGGTAGAGCCCAGTAGAATAGGCCCAAATCAGTGGTTTGGGCAGTATTTAGATTTTAAGCACTTAACACGACAAAATGTGTTTTGAGACAAGCGTCTTCCGTGAGACAGCAGTGTTCTAAAATAGAGCTTCTCCGAAGTTAAAGTTGAATATCTTCTTCCTGAAGATTTGCACGGGTATGCTTTTTGGGAAAAGTTATTATATGATCAGTTGAGTATGTGGTTACATTTAAAGATCGCTGTCCATTTACACTTGGTGTTTGCAAAACAGCAAATTTTCTGGACGAAAAAAACTGTTTTGGTGGTTATGTATAATGATGATGAATGACTTGATGATTATATGGATTTTATGCTTGTTAAAATAAGTCCAATATTTTTTTTTTGTAAGCTACGCTTCTTTCCTTTAACACAGGAAACAAAAGAGCATTCAGAAACTTTATGTATCAAAAAAAAAAATTTTGCATTCCTGAAGAGTCTCGGCTTGGTCTACACACCAACTATTACCAACCAACTTTAATGTCAATTTACCGAAGTTTATAGCCTATGTAAGAGTTTTTTTAAGCATTTAGTTTTATTATTACTTCAATATTTAGTTTGGTAATATATGTTGTTGAAAACAAGACTGTTTTAGCTTACGAGTTGGTGACAAGCACTGTAAGTAGGCTAAGGCTCTTATGTAAAAAAAAAAAAAAAAAAAAAAAAATAAACTATGACATTAAATGATGGTAACTTTTTTTTTATGCTATGCTATTATCTTTAATAGACCAGGTGGTAGAGCTGATGCCGGGCTCGACTGTGAAGGTACCTCCCGAAGTTATTCAGGGGAGAGTAAGAGAACAGCTCTCAGGCAAAACCAGGCGGCCCACCATTGCCTGGGACTGATCGATGGATGGCGGTATATCCATCCCCAATTGCCTGGCCTTATATAAAACAGACTAGTGAGCGGCGTCACTGGTGCAAGGGTTTCGGCACTGCGCTCACCAACCTGCCTGCCCAGCGTGTGTGAGTATGGGCATTTCTTCCAGGAGGACCGCCAAAAGTGGCGAAATCCTGGAAAGGCCTATGTACAGCAGCGGATGAAACAGGCTGATGGATGGATGGATTATCTTTAAGGTAATCCCTTGTATATGGAGTCTTTGTGTATAATCTTGTTGGATTGTTAAATGCTATATTTTATACTTATATTAAAGCCGATTCTGAAGACTTTAATTTCAGTTTTAGTGCTGTCAAAACTAAACTTTCTTCATTCCAAAATAGTTTTTTAGTCTTATCAACAGAAGCTATAGGTATTACTTTAGAAACATTTAAGTGCCGTCAAAATTAAAACAAACTAATTTTTTAGTGTTTGCTGCATTTTTTTCCCTAGAAAATGGTTTATAATACAAGCCTTATTCTTTTGCACAATTATTTGTAATGTGGATTTGGTGTATATAAGACGCACTGTGGGAAAAAGACTCCAGAAATCTTACAGTGCAGAAGAGAGCTGGTAGTTTTTGTAGAAAAGGGGGCACTGAAGAAAATAAGTCTGGCATCTACCATCTTATCAAGACTGAACACTGTTTACTAACAATATGAAATATTGGCTTACCCGTGGAGCATACTCCAAGTATTGATGTCCATTAGAGAAATTAGTAAGGAATCTGAAAGAATTGTCCTGTAACACATATACACCTTGATGGTTAGTGCGCAAGTTATCAATCTGTTTCTTGTATATGCAAGTCCAAAAATCAGTACAGATGAATTTCATAGTATCCAATTCATCTTTGAACCGGGGCCATTCTCGGGTCAGTCTTTCCATTACTTTGTATCCAGAAGCAAAACCTATGTACTCAACAACCGATAGGTCCACCTCCTGAAACAAAAGTACATTATGGAACAACATGAAGCTAAACTAAATATTCTCTTTTTAAAACTACGCAGACACCTTTTTTATGTCGTCATCTTTGTCCTTTGATTGCTCCAAAGCATAATTGATGATTTCAGAATGCAATAATTCAAATAAAATATCATCTGCCATCTTACTATAGTAGTTTTAGTTATAGTAGTTTCTGGGTGTAGTGTATTATCTATGGTTTTAGTGTTTCTACTTTTCTAGGCTGAGGCTATTTTCCATGTGAACTGCAAAAAAATCATAAAATAATTGGGAAGCGTTTCAAAACATGCGATCATTGTGCGAAATTTCACTCCCTCGTTTATTAGAAAGAGACAGATCTATAAGAAGAAAGAGAAATTAGTTGCACCAATCAGGTGGCCCAATGTGATTTTCACATTACTCCGATACATTTCAAAATAAATTCCGTGCAACTGAGTAACAGTTCGTTTACCCTCGGTAGAACTCGAGTCAATTTTTGAAAGCTCTAGGGTGAAATTCGCTTCACTCCGAGTGATTTTCGCTCGTTTCGAAAAGTGACCTTATTATAGAAAGTGTATGCGTTGCCGCTCTACCTATAGTTAGCAGTACTTTAGTAAGAACGGATATGGTGGTAATGGTAAATGGCAAACAAACATCGTGACATGCCACCGCGCCGGCCGCCGAAAGGCCACGGCAGGCCAAGAACGAGATTCCCAGGAACTAATCTTGACGTATAAGCAAATGACTTTCTTTTTTAAGATGATGAGTGTTTCGCATAATTTGATTCAACTTGTTTGTACTTATCTATTTAGGCTTTCGTTCTAGAGGGGTGCCAGCCACCGCTGTCCACCCTTCTGTTACTAGGGTATACAGCATGGCTTCAGCCGTTACAGAAAGCCAGTTGAATATTTCACAGCTTTACACATAGTTATATTATGGCATCTATCACGGTAAATAATAATAATAAAAATTTAAACCTAAGATTTTACATCAATACCCATATAAAAAACTGAAAATGTAGGATATTTTTAACGTTATTACTTTCAGCTCTATCTCAAAGACGGTAATACAGACAAAATTAAAAGGCTATCATTTAAATGGTCAGCAAATTGGCCTGTTCTTTTTTTATACATTTTTACGATTCGAAAACCATTTCTTAAACCTTAACTCTTTTTAGAATACAGATTTTAAAATAAGGGTGCGTATCCTTTATAAAATGAAAAAAAAAGCGATATCGTTCATTTAACTTTCAGTCACGTCATCACATTTACATACGAAATAAAAACATTTCTTGAACGCATCCTAAAGTTTGGCAAGGATCTGACATTAAACCTAATATGATGAAGTAATTTCCTGTAAAAACTAAAATGCTTATAAAATCGGTATGAAAAAATGTAATATTGGAATTACATTCCTAAATTGATCCATTTATTACAAAAAGCAGAAAAATATAGCACATCGATGTTTGAAAAACAACTGAATTAAAGAGGCTTTGGTCAGCACCAAAATATATTTTGTCAAAGTGAGTTGAGATGCTTCTAGTGATCGGCAAAAATACCTTAATTGATCAGCAAGTAATGTGATGTTGGACAGCTTTAAAATTGATGTCATGGGTAATTAAATATATCTGCAGCAATATTAGTAAAAGCGCAGCAAATCATGATACAGAATTTATTAAATTCTGGCAAGCTGATTAGTTTATTTTGATTTACTAATTAATTTTATTTCTACAGCAACAAGAGTGTGCAATTTTTGCTGCATTGAGTTATTCTGAAACAATTTATTGCATGCATTAAAGGACTGACCACTCTACCTACTATATGAAAATAAATTAAAACTAATTTAGGAAAAACAAATTATACATAAAATGCTATAATACCTAATTTATACTAATAAAGTATATTTTCATTTTTTTATCGAAATCGTTTATTAGTATTGTACTGAACCCAAAACAACCATTTTTTAAATTTTTGTTTGTCTACCTGTTTGTTCCATTTTAACTCGAGAACAGTGGTTCTCAACGTGCAACGGATTTGGATGCGTTTTCTTTCATTTATTTTAAGATCGTAGTAACCCTGAGGTGCAATTGTGTAAGACAATCGTCATCAAATTCAATTATTGTCATATGGCTATTCGGCTTAGCAAATTAGCCCGTTTGACAATCGAAATCGTAAATTTTTGGCTGTCAAATGAATACGATTGCCTTGTCTTATTGTTGACGGCCAAAACCGTACGATTTCAATTGTCAAACGGGCTAACTTTCTTGGCCAAATAGCCATAATGAGAATCAATTTTAATTACTTGCACAATTGCACCTCTGGTCAACATATAGGCTATAAAGGAGTTCAAAAAACTACCCAGAAGCCAAAAACGGGGCAGAGTTTGAATAAAAGCGGGCAGAACCGCGGGCAAAGGCTAGTTTTTAATAAACATATCACTCAAAGAGCTCACAAAATAATAATAAATTAAATAATTTATTGTCAAATATTAAAAATAATTGTAAGCAATGCAAAATTTCCTCGAATTACAATGCTCACACGCAATTGGCCGCTCGTGTTGCGAAACTGCATTGCCGCTTTTTCAATAAAAATGCGCTAATTTTTAATTGTTAGCTGACCATAATTTTAAAATGCAGACTCTTAGTGATTATAGCTTATGAAATATTATTTTTATGCTAATCGATTGTATAATCCTGTAAATCCTGCTGTCCAAAGAATAATTTTGTATTAGAACCATTTATCTAGCGGACATAATACATTATCAAGCTGACCAAATAACTACTTATCTTCTGATAATCCTTAATTTAGTTGCTGACCAGGTATTGCTTGTGATTGTTTTACGGCCGATAAAAAGATAATGTGCTGTCAAAGTATCTTGTCAGCAGATTTTTATTGCTGACCGAATATTTAAAATGAATTCCGTTTAATTACTTGCCAAATTAAAATGCCAAATTGTTGTATGTACATGTTCTAAAGGAAAACAAAAAATAACTAGTAGTTCATGCCGAACTGTGAACTCGCGCTCGCCCGATTCGCGTTTGACCGATTTGGCTCATGTTTGAACTTAAGAATTCTATATTTACTTGCCTGCCAAACAACATTCTGATCAATGATACTCGAGTCACAGACAGTATAATCACTTCGTGACTCGAGTTATCGTCGAACAAACATTCATACATACAAATATACAAACGCCAGATTGTTCAAGTAGACTCGGAGAACTTCGATCGCTCGTTCAGTAACTAATCTAGTCGTTTACCCCGAACTGTGAACTCGCGCTCACCCGATTCGTGCTTGATCGACTTGGCTCATGATTGGACTTAAAAAATATTTTTGCCTTATTTACTCCCCTACCAAATTTCATGACATTCTGATTAACGATACTCGAGTTATCGTCGAACAAACATTCATACATACATACAAACGCTGGATTGTTCTAGTAGACTCGGAGAACTTCGCTCGCTCCGCTTGCTCGTTCAATCATGGACACCTACGTGTACTACAAAAGATATGAGACACATACATATTGTTGCGTAGTACCAGCGCACGAGACGAAAATACTCGTAACTCGTACCTGTGAGATGCCAACGCATAAATAACTTCGCGAATAATCTCGGTACAAGGTGGCTTCGTTGCTGATTGATCGGACTCGGACTGTCTCGGACATTCGTCGTTGCTGCGGGAAGGGGCATTCACCCATTGGAAAGGGATGGATATATCGGACTGGGGTTTTCAACACGCGTTGAATCCAGAAAGGTCATATCCCTGTCTAGAAGATTCACGTAGCAACTGGGGCTGAGTGCACAGACCTTCATACCTTCTCCTCCAATCAGCGAGCGACCACGGACATTGTACGTACAAGACCTGTTATTGTTTACTCCGTAAAGTTTTAATTGTTAAACGAGTTAAAAGTGCATAATTTTATACAAAATTTACATTAGTTTGTTGTGTGTGGGCTATCAAACAGTCTAGATTATTTAAACCTAAAATTAATGTTCGATCAGTGGTGATATATCAATTATTCCATAATAAAAATCAGTTACAATTCAATTTGGTGTAGTGTCGTTGCGTGATAGAACAAAGAGCAACTTGAACTCATTTGAACCCTGACACATCGGAGCGTCACGTTGCATACTATAATTTCGCTAACTTGGACAGTGACAAACTGGCAGAGTGGAAACAAGGTCTGTCTACAGAGCCAAAGGTACTAAGTTCAAAACCGACCCGACCAGAGCATTTGTTTATTATTTTATTTATTGTTTTGTTCGCTTATTATTAAAGTTTAAACATGACAACTTGTAAACTTTGTAAACATACAATAAGTGATACAGAGAAACTGAAATGTGAAACATGTCATGGCACATATCACTATGCATGCGAAAATGTTGTTACGGCTTATTACATGGCCAATATTGCAAGGTTGAAAAAGTCTTATAATTGTCGTTTATGTATTGAATCAAAGCAGACTTTACTGCCAACTACGACTTTCCAAAGAAGTGATGAAGAAAATGTAACAACACGACGGCCAAGACAAATAAAAATACAACACAACAATGAGTCTTCTTCTGATTTATCTTCGCAAAGTTTGCCGAATATATTTGATAATCTCGAAGTTGAGGAACTACAGGATGAAAATCGAAAGTTGCGACATGAACTCGACTTAGCCAATAAAGAAATCGATAGACTTAACTCGGAAAATACTAATTTAAAGAAAACTTTACAAGACTGCAAAAAAAAGACTACACAACCGGCTACGACCAAATTTCTGCCAAAAAGTACTTCTACCAGCATAACAAATGAGCAACGCAAAACCAGGGAAGACTTAGCAGCCCGTGATTGTGAAAACCCTTCAAATCTGAACTTACATAAAAATGTTTCAAGCAGTCCGGCTGACAAACAACAAACAAAGGCGTCGAAGTCTTTATCTAAAAAAAGTAAAGTTATGCTAATTGCAGATGAAAATGGGAGGTATATCAGCATTAGATTACAGAAGCTATTGGGGCATAATTTTAGTGTAGAATCTTTTGTTAAGCCTCATGCTACTCTAGGACAGGTTTTGAGCTCGAGTAACTCCCTTTGTAAGGATTATACAAACCTGGATTATGTAATTGTAATGGCAGGGACAAATGACAAAGATCCTCTTATCCTGCAGGCAATGCTGCATCATCACCTAAGTCAATTAACTCATACTAACGTAATAATGTGTGATATTAATGAAAATAGATACATTGATAAGATATTAATTAACAACATGTTTGACCTCTTATGTTCACGCTTCTCAAATGCCATTTATTTGAATATGTCTTATTACTACGGCAGAGAAACTGGGGAGCTCTCTAAAGTGGTTAAGTGTAGAGCATTATTAAGGGAAATTTTGAGCATTGAGTACCATAATACTTACTCGAGCTATGTACAGAACTGCACCGAATCATTCTCAGATACAAACAAGCCAAAATTAAGTGTTGGATCTCAAACGGAGTTGGCGTTTTTTCGTGAACACGGTAGAAAATGAAGTTCCTGAACCTGTTCATATTTTACCGTTTTTATCCTCTGAGAAAATGTGTACTAGGATGAACATTTTCCACCAAAACCTATGTGGAGTACTTAACAAAAAGGATGAACTAGAGCTGTACTTGGACAGCCATGAGCAGACTTTTTCGTATATTTGTATCGGTGAGCATTTCTTGAACAGTAGCTGTGCTCCGCTTTTTGGACTAAATGGTTATGATATTGCTGCCTTTAACACTCGTACAAACAAAACAAGGGGTGGGACCCTAATATTACGCTCTCAACAGACTAGGTGCGAGGAAATACAAATCTGTAAGCAGCTGTACAGAGTTAACTATTTCGAAATATGTGGAGTGAAAGACATCAACACGAATCTTCATATTTGTTGCTGTTATCGAACTCCAGATACAAAAAACTTTGAAAACTTCCTCGAGAAATTAGAAAAATTGCTAGAAAAATTATTTGATAAAAAGTGTATTATAATGGGTGATTTTAATATCGATATTTTAACAGACTCAAGATATAGACGTGAATTTTTAGGATTACTGACATGCTATAATTTTAGAACTCTAGTAGATTCCGTAACTTTTGTAAGAAATGACTCAAAGTCATGTTTAGACAATATTATCACAAACATTCCACACGACGATGACGGATCGATCTCTAGTGACGTGGACCACAATAATTTGGCAGATGGTCATGCTGGGTTAATTTGCAGTGTTGAGATAGAAAATACGAATTCCATTAACCAGACGGAAAGAGTAATATTTAAAAAGTTACGGTCGCAAAGTAAAAAAAGCAAATTAAAGTTTAGGGCCAACTTGTTAAAAGTCGATT
Organism: Ypsolopha scabrella; assembly: GCA_910592155.1. Taxonomy (NCBI): domain Eukaryota; kingdom Metazoa; phylum Arthropoda; class Insecta; order Lepidoptera; family Ypsolophidae; genus Ypsolopha; species Ypsolopha scabrella. Next base: position 11,184,765 of record OU342979.1, on the reverse strand, counting down.
GGGGTATCTTGGGTATCAACTCTTTCCTTTCCAAACTATCAACTTTATATCACAGCAGTTTTAAGGAGTGCAATCGAAAAATCAATCTGCTAAAAGTGAACAAACTCGCATGGATTACAAAGGGCATTAGGACGGCTAGTAAAATGAAACGATTTTTGAATTCTTTTAACAAAAACCACATTGATGCCAGCGTCTTACAATATCGTACAAGCTATTTGAAATTATACAAAAAAGTTGTTAGAAATCTGAAAAAAGCTAGTGTTCAAAAAGAAATTTTGAATGCAAAAGACAATACAAAGGGTATCTGGAAGGTGGTAAACGAGCACAGAAATAAGAAAAGGACTTGCTTGAAAAATGAATTATTGCTTAAGGTAGACAACAAAATTATATGCCATCCTCAGGAAGTTGTGCAAGTTTTTTCCGAAACTTTTGATGTCAGCAAAAAAAACAAAAATAACATATCATGTCATACGCAGGAAGCCTCAAAGTTAGCACAGGACAATACAGATAGAGTAAGTAACAATATGACGTGCGATCAAACAACATCTTATGAAATTACAAAAATAGTAAATGGAATGGTAAATAAAAGGTCTGTTGGGCATGATGAATTACCAATCGCCATTTTTAAAGAAAACATAGATATTCTAGCAGAACCATTAGCAAACTTTTTTAATCATTGTTTTATAGCTAACACTTTTCCAGACCAACTTAAAATTGCTAAAGTCATACCTATACATAAGAAAGGATCAAAAACTGACCCCGAAAAGTATAGGGCTATCTCACTGCTACCAACCATGTCAAAAATGTTTGAGAAACTTCTAAAAATTAGGATTTTAAGACACTTAAAGAAAAATAGCGTAATAAATAGTCGTCAATTCGGTTATCAAAAGAACTTAGGCACAGTAGACGCAGTTGACGCATTAGTAAATGATGTTGTGCTTGAAATCAGTAAGGAAAACAGGGTGTTAGGCCTTTTCTTGGATCTGAGTTCCGCTTTTGATACTGTTGATCATGATATCTTGATTAAAAAGCTAGAGCATTATGGTATACGAGGAGATGTTTTGAAACTTATTCAAAACTATTTCCAAAATAGGTATCAATTCGTAGAAATTGAGTCCGTCCAAAACAGACAAGCTAGATCTTACAAATCCAGCATTGTAAAAGTAACAAGAGGTGTTCCACAAGGATCCATACTGGGACCAATACTTTTTATTGTCTTCACAAATGACCTTATAAATTACATTAAAAAATCAATTTCTGACATTAATCTTGTTGTATATGCAGACGACACGAATGCAATTATATCGGCAAAAAATATAAGAGATCTGAACGATAAATGTAACTTGGCCCTTTCAGCTTTCTGGGATTGGTTTAGAGTCAAGAATTTGGAAGTTAACACAAATAAAACAAACGCTATTTTGTTTAAATCCACCTCACAAAATAAGGATGCGCTTAATATTAACATGTCTTTAAATGGCAACGGCATACAACTGGTTGAGGTTGTTAGGTTTCTAGGTATTAATATTGACAGCTGCTTAAACTGGAAAGAGGAATTGAGTGCTGTAGAAAAGTCAATTAGTTCAGCATGTTACGCTTTGCGTAGTCTTAGGGATGAAATAAGTCTGCAACAACTGAAAATCGTATATTTTGCGTTAGTTGAATCGAAACTGCGCTACAGTATTAAATTCTGGGGAAATAGTTTTGCCTACAACATGAATAGGGCTTTCATAGCACAGAAGCGGAGCATTAGAACCATGGTTCGCACACCACCTTGGACATCATGTCGAGAATTCTTTAAGAATCTTAAAATATTGACTGCTCCCTGTCTTTATATTTTTGTTTTGCTTTGCGACTTAGTGAAAAATTTACATAAATTTGAGAGCAATGACACTAATAAAAAACGCTTACTGTCAAGAAGGCAAGACGTTTATATAGAAACACCAAAGCCACGGCTCAGAGTAGTTAGTCACTGCAGCCGCTATCAAGCCGTAAAACTGTTCAACAAATTGCCCACTGATATGAAAAATATTGAGAATTTTAATCTTTTTAAATGTAAATTGGAACAGTATCTGCTGACAAACTGCTTCTACTCAATGGATGAATATTTAAATAAGTGACTTTCTTTATATTACGGTTGAATTTCTCTTTTTTTTATATGTGACATGTTTATTTATTTGCTAATATCCTTTGATTATCTGAACATTTTCTTTGTGTTTTTAGTTTTTAAGTCTAACATTTTATAATTTTTTTGTAATTTCAAATACAATGTAAAAATTGTTTATGAATAAATAAATGAATGAATGAATGAATGAATGACTAAAAAAGGCGGAACGAATTGCGGGCAGTTCAATTCTTTTTTAGCTCCGATGCGATAAAGAAGAAAGTGAAAGTGTAAAGTGAGAAGTTTACGATACAGTGCGAAATATAGTCCGGTTAAATTAGTGATTCAAGTTGACAGTCCAGTCCAGTTAGTGATTCAGTTTGTGATTTAGTTTCAGTGTAGTATAAAATTATGTTTTGATAGTGAGTGTGATTTCAAATAAAAACAGTCAGTGTTTTTGGTGCGAATTGGTATGAATTGATTTATCCCGAACCCCAACTCGTAACAATATTTTACAAATCAGCTAGCAAATCCAATAAATAAATACGTAGACATCTTGGTGTCAACTGCCGCATTCAAACCACTCTGGCGCGCGCGCTACACTGAACGCGGTTATAACACGGGCCCGCGTTCAAACCGCTACGCCACTGACCTGCGTTCAATGTGCCGTCTACCACGCTACTTCTGCTCCACGCCACTTGCGTGCCGCTCACGAACTGCTTCTGGTGTGTACATGACCCTATACATGAGCCTTTAAACTCTGCATTGGCGGAACCAATGTGCGAGACACTTTTGTCGCGTTTAACAGACTTTCATCTGAGCAGCGATGACTTTTGAAACGGGTTGCAGCGATGGATGTGTCTTAAACGGCCATACGTCAAAACAACAGATAGCCTATGCGCTGCAGAGAGCACGGTACGAAGAAACGTGAAAAATGGGTTGTTTTGGCTGGCTTATGCCTGAAATATATTTTTTTATACCTAAACTAATCTCTCGTATATATTTTGTTTGGAAACAAGCAATATTTATATTTACAAGAGCCCGTAACTCACTGAGCTAAAATTGCTTCACGTCGACTCTATGCGTTTATTATTAATGTTAGGTCTCCTAGCATGTATCTGAACTGAAGCCAGATAAAACGGCATTGAATTGAAAGGCTATGGTCCAAAGTAAGACAAAATCATAATTCATGTAGGAAGTGACTAAAGGACAAGTGGCGTAGCAAAGCGTGGGCGAAGCGGGCCCACGCCCACAGCCTCGCACTCAGAGGGGCCTCGCAAGAGTGTACCCCAGTTGGAACTGAATTACCAGCAAAGACCGCGACCCATCCAAGTACGGGACAATTTACTTCCAAGCATCAGTTGGAAACGTCAAAAAACACAAAATGAAAAAAAGGCTATGTTATGAAAGCAGAAATAAAACACTTGTTTAAAAATTTCAAAGTTATTTAGCCATGCTATGAAAGATTGCGCCAAAAAAGAAGGAAAACCTTTATGTGCAACTTGCCCGCGCTATAAAAAACCTAGCAATCACAAAAACAGGTGATGAGTCTTGCCCAGCTCGAAAATACGCTGTAACGAGGTATTTAAATTCAACAGACTGTGAGTCTTTAGGCGTCTTTATTAGCACTTTGGTAAAACACCATGGTCTGATGATGGGACTGGAAGGTGGGTACGGGATCTCCTCAACGGACAACAGCAGACCCTTCAAGTTTAGGCTTATTTTGTTGGTATTTATTAGCACTTTGGTAAAACATGGTGACCGTTGCATATTGTTGTTCAAAAAATCATATTCTTTTGTTTTCCTTATTTCCACGAAAATCTCTTCGACGCGGGCGGAGCCGCGGGCAAAAGCTAGTTTACTATAAATCTAACCTAATTATTACCGTCGAGGAACCTAGTTTACAAGATTGCAATAGTCTGATAGTGAGAGTAGGCACTAAAACCGCCTTCGATCATCAAATTCAGTTTATATTCTTATCCAATATTGGACAAGACTCTAGACGACATGACTACTTGAGCTCTTGCTCTTTACACGGCCTATCACCTGCTCACACATTACCTACGCATCAAAGTGGTTCCTGTCTTGATCATATATTAATAAAACTAACTTATACATTCACAACTTTAGTAACTAACTCAACTCTAACCGATCATAATTACGTCCTACTAACCTTGGATTTAAAGGCGCCAAAAAATAATACCGTGCATACCTATAGTAAAATAAATTTCAGCAACCTTGAAATTGATTTACGTAACATTGACTTTGCCGATTTTTACACTTCAGCTGATGTAAGCAAATCATTGCTTCACCTTGTAACTTGCACACAAAAGTGTATAACAGAAAATGCCACTACGGTTAAATTGACAAGAAAAAACAGGAATATTAAACCGTGGATTATTCCCGGTCTAATAGATGCATCCGCCACCGAGACAGACTTCATCTGTAAACAAAACAGTGTCCTAATAATCAGATAATAGCTACAAGCTATAAAAGATATATAATTTTTTTTTAATAATCTTTTGAAAAAATTTAAAAAGCAATATGAGAAACACGAACATACAGGCTACTTACGTAGTTTAGTTTAGGCACAAAAATATAATAGCCATAAGATACTATTTTTGATTAAATTAATTCTAAGTTCTTTTTACGCAAATAAATAAATATTATTATTATTTGTTGCGCCGTCAAATTGAAGGCATCTGTTTTTAATAAGTAATCCCTTTTAAGAATCACCGAGAGATTACCACACATAAGAAGGAAACTAAACATGTTTGTTTGTGGCTTGTAGTTAAAAAAAATGGCGATACAAAAATGATAAATGTTTTTTTCCTAAACTTGAAATAGTAGGAAATAATGAAACTCAGTTTTATTAGGTACAGGGTGGCCCATAAGTCCTTTGAAAAGTAAAATTTGAATAAAACGAACAGGGCGGGCGTGAGCGGTGCAGGGGAAGCGGGGGGAGTAACTTCGGTTTCTGGGAATTTAGTCGCGATCGATGGAGCGTTTTACCGGAGCGGACCGTGCGTTTTGTTTTATCAAAACGACAATTCGGCAACCGTTGCGCGGCGTAAATTTCGAGAACACAAAGGTTTACACAACTTTGACGACACTCCAACTCTTCAAACGATTAAGAACTGGGTTGCTAAGTTCAAGGAGACCGGTTCGACGTTAGATAAACCGCGGTTGGGTCGCCCAAGGACGTCACGTACGGAACAAAATATAGACACAGTGACACAGTCTATTCGCGAAAATCCGACACAGTCAACTCGTAAGCGCGCCAGAGCATTAAAGGTAACCAGGACATCGTTACAACGGATTTTGAAGAAAGATTTACATATGCACCCTTACAAAATTCAGTTGGTTCAAGAATTAAAAGAAACTGACGGTATTCAAAGACGAAATTATGCGAATGAAATGTTGAATCGGTTTACTTCCTTCAATAACATAATGTTCTCTGACGAGGCTCATTTCCATATTAACGGGCATGTTAGTAAACAAAATTGCCGCTATTGGAGCCCCATCAATCCAAAACTTAAGCATCAGAAGCCCTTACATAGTCCGAAAGTGACTGTTTGGGCCGCTATGTCAGCCCATGGTATCCTAGGGCCTTACTTCTTTGAGGATGGCAGAGGGCGCGCAGTTACTGTTACGTCGGAGCGATATGTGGCTATGATCGAAGAGTTTTTCATACCAGAATTGCAAAACTTTTCAGGCTTTAATGCCAGGACGTGGTTTCAGCAGGATGGGGCAACTTCTCACACCTCTAACACTGTTATGCCCGTTATCCGTCAACTTTTTCCTGGCAAAGTGATCTCTAAGAGAGGAGACATTTCCTGGCCTCCACGTAGTCCGGATCTGACACCGATGTATTTTTTTTGTGGGGCTACCTTAAAGCTAAAGTGTACGACAAAAACCCGCGGTCAATTGAGGCCCTAAAAGAAAACATCCGCAGAGAAATGGCAAGCATTTCAGCAGTGACGTGCCGCGCAGTCATCGACAATTTTAGACGTCGTTTGCAAGAGTGCCGTGATCGCAACGGATTACATTTAGAAGATGTTATTTTCAAAAAATAATTCCCGTTTTTTAAGCTTTTTTTGTAAATAAAAATATAATTCATAATGTAATTAGTTTTATTTTAATTTTTTTTTTCATATCAAAGAACTTATGGGCCACGCTGTATAATGACAGGGTAACCTGTCACTTATTCAAACTTGGCGCGATACGTTTATATAAAAGAATACTGGTCTATGAATCGGGGACTCCCCAATCTTGGTTTTAATCTCACATTTACTCTCGTTCATTCAATACATCCGGCGTAGTTGTCAAGTTATGTGATTGAGATTACAATGTGATCGTGGACTGATGTAAACGGTTCTTCATAAATAATATTCATGTTATTTTTTCTACTTTTATTAAATTCTCAACGAGTGTATGTACAGTTCATACGTGATTAGTGCGCCTAATTACCTAGCCATCAGTGTTAAATAAGTGGAACTTTCGTAAGACACACACTCGGACGTGCAACTTTCGTGAAACATATCTTCAAAATCCAGTGAATGAAGTTAGGAACAAATTGTGAATGTATATTTTAGGTATGCCAGTTACAAAATAAGTTGATTGAAAGATAGTTTTTATCACCATAATTTAAAAATAGCGTAACTCAGGTGAAATTTTGCACTATGCCTCAATATGAAGCAAATTTAAGAAATTTTGTTATTTAATTTGTGTTATTTAGTAAATAACGCAAAAAGAAAAGTAACAGAAGTGCTTTTTTTAAAATCACACTGCCGAGTTTACAATACCTTGTTCTGTATTTAGATATGTAATTTTTTTGAATATGTGACTCCACCTGAAAAGGACACGGCTATAATGTACGTTGTTCGATGTACTTTTTTAGTTTTACAGAAAGTACCTAATACAATATTTTTAGATGCCTATTAGTTTATCTTTGTTGTAAGCAATTGATTGCTTGTAAAAAAATCGCGGATTCAACAGAAAGAATATTTTTTCAAAGTGGATATTAAAAAGATCACGCGTGCCAAACTTTTTTAAGAATACTTTACTAAGAATACTTTTTTAAGAATACTTTTTTTAAGAATACTTTTTTAATAATCGCTCGTCGTCACGCACGCACGACCTATCCCTAGGGTCGGATAAAATTAAAACTAAGGAAGCCGCTAACGGCTACGTGGTCACTTTCATTCGCGTAAGCATCTGTAAGCATCTGTAAGAAAATACATTCTCTGACTGACACGCAAACAAGCGCATATGCAATGTTGCAAGTAGAGTAAGCTTTTTCCCCGAATTGGGAAATTGGAACTGTTACCTGCTATATTATTATGGATTTAGGATTACAATTTCTTAGTAATACGGTAATACATAGTCTGTCATGTCATGGTATTATCTTATCTTAGACAAATTCATACTGAAGACTCGGTAAGGGGTCAGGACCAAGGCTCGCTGACTCTGTTTGCGAAAAATAAAAAATATTTTTCTGTGCCTATACTTGTTCAAGAACAACCTTGGATCATTTTGTACAGAAGTCTAAATTTAATTTTGCGTATTTTGCAGAAATGGTCAATAAAATTTGGTCCTGACCACTTATCGAGTACAATATATTACTATGAATTTTGGCTATATAATATACAAAAGAAAGTCACCTGATATACATATGTCATCGGAGAATAAGAGGATTCGTAAATTGATCAATTTTTGAGGTACAACCCGGTCCCAGTATCTGTGCACCTCGCTGGAATGTGGCGCCTCTCCCGCTTCCCCTGTCACCTCTCCGCGCACTCCCCGGTGCGACAGTACGGTTAGCATCTTCGTTGCCGCTACACGTCCCGATAATTTTGATATTTTCGCCTTATTGTTGTTTTGTTTTTTAATGTTTATTGTTAAGTTTAGACTGTTTACTGTTAAGTTTGGACTGGTTTGGTTGTTATTAAAATTGTTGTAGCTGTTAAACTGAAGTCATGGGAAAAACAATACACAGCGAATCAAGAAATTTAATCTTGAAGTGCTCAAGTTTTTTCAATCGGAGAAAGCAAACAAACAGTACACCATACCTGTAGACCAAGTGGTGAAACGAACCTGTGCTGCAAATGGGATATCAAAGAGGACTCTAATGAAAATTAAAAATGAAGCCAAAGTACAACCACCTACTTCGCCGGGCGCTAGTCCGACTCCAAGTACTAGTAATAATTTAGAAACCCACCCAGAACCAAAATTATCGACACCGGGTAAGAAGCGTAAACAGTACAAAAAACGCATCGAAGTAGATGATTTTGAAATTTGCGCAATACGAAATATCATCAACAGGTTTTATGCTGTAAAAAAAGAAATCCCAACTTTGAAGAAAATTCTGGCAGCAGTTAAGAGAGACCTAAATTTTCAAGGTGGGAGAACATATTTAAGAAATATTTTAATTAATTGGGCTACAAGTTCAAAAAGTGTAAAAATATCCGTTGTGTATTGACACAAAAGCCGGACATAGCCGCATGGAGGGCTCGCTACCTACGCCGTATGAAAGAGAATAATGACCTTGGCACTGATAAAAAACCGGTTACCTACCTGGACGAGACGTGGATCCATTCCCACTATACGGTCAGTAAATGCTGGCAAAATAATACCGACAACAGTGTGAAGAAAAATTTAAATCCGGGTCAACGTTGGATTCTTGTACACGCTGGAGGAGAAAATGGATTTATTGAAGGTGCAGAATTACTTTATAAAAGTAAAAGTAAAATCGGCGATTATCATAACGAGATGGACACAAACAATTTTTTTAAATGGCTCCGTGAAAAGCTTATACCAAATTTACCGCCGAACGGTATAGTTGTCATAGACAATGCACCCTACCATTCAACGCAGTCGGTGAAAGCGCCCACTAGTGCTGCTCTTAAAGCAGACATGCAAAATTGGCTACGTAAACACAATATTCCATTTAATGACAAAATGACAAAGAGGGAATTGTATCCCATTATACTGAGAACAAAGCCGCCGAAAAAATATGTCTCTACGAATTGATGCGAGAGCATGGCCAAGAAGTTGTACGTCTGCCACCTTACCATTGTGACCTAAACCCACTTATGGAACTATATGGAACTTGGTAAAGCAAAGGGTGGCAGATAAAAACATTGACCAATCGGAAAAGAACATAGAACAACTTACAAAAGATGCGATTAAGTCAATTACGCCAGCTGACTGGAAAAAAGAAGTGAATCACGTGGAGAGACTACAGCGAGAATACTGGGAAAAGGATCATCTAGCAGATGACAACATCACACAACTTTTAATATCACTAGGGGAAGACAGTTCGGCGAGTTCAGAAAGTGAGAGTGAGGAAGATACAATGTCAGGCATAGAGTCAATAATTTATAGTGACTGAGTTTAATAATAAATGTTTTTGTAATCAAAATTATTGTTTTTTAATAACAAACCCTTCATCAATAATATATTGATTTGAAAAGGTTAGTAAATTTTTTTTACCTCCACATTTCTCGAAAAATCTTTTTTTCACACCGTACCCAGACCGCCGATATGACGTCACGAGGTCAGGTGCACAGATATTGTGACCGGGTTGTAATTAAAGTATCGGAAAATCATAAACGGCAGTTGCAAAGTATTATTTAACGTATACATCTCTGATAGTTCTCTGACGACCACAAGGTGATTGATCGAATGTTTCACTGTTAAAATAGGTGTGACGAGGAGTGGAGCGGGTGATCATAAATTTGGGGAGCCGAGCGAAGCGGAGCAGAGCGAGGTGACTCCCCCCAGTTTTAATACAAACACGATATGCCCAGGTAGATCATCAGACATCAATATTCAAATATTAGATCTAGGTGATTATTGGCTTGCCATCAATTTATGTTTACACTTAAGTACGAGAATTTTAGGTTTGAAAGCAGTGTACAATAAGAATAAGAAGTCTGAGTAGCGCTGGAAAATTACCCACGATTATAACCGTTTTAACTCGAGAACCACTCATCGGATTTGGATGCGGTTTTCTTCATTATCATCGTCGTGATCCTGGTCAACATAAAAGCTATAATAGGGTGTTCAAAAAATAGCACCTAAGCCGAAAACGGGGCAGAGATTAAATAAACCCGGGCCGAGTCGCGGGCAAAAGCTGGTACTTTACATATAAATAAATATGCCCTGTTTTCGGTTTAGGTGTTATTTTTTTACACCCTTTTAGCCTTTATTTTGACCAGGATCTCGGCGATGATAATGAAGAAAACCGCATCCAAATCCAAAATTAAAACGGAACATAAATAAAAAATCAAAAAAATTGTGGTTATGGCCTTAGTGTAAATACTTAACCCAAACGGTTTGAAATTTTGCGAAAAATTAAATGAATACAGACACGACTTTTTTACTACCTACACCATTATTAGAAGAGATGTTGTCCAAGGTGACTTCGGTGATGATAAAGACAACCTTATCCAAATCCGTCGAGTGATTCAGAAGGTAAAATTATAAATACATACATACAGATTAAAAAACCGGTCAAGTGCGAGTCAGACTCGCATACCTAGGGTTCCGTAATTCGACAGTTTTGGGAACAGACAGGAAGAAAGTTTAAGAAATTTAAAATCTTGCCGATAACTGTTTATAATAACTAAAAAAATAATTGATTGTGCCAAGAGACTCAAATATTTTTATAGCACACCGTGCGTAAAATGACCACTTTACGCACGCTGCGCTTGCGTAAAGTCGGCATTTTCCGCACTTTTGCTATAAAATATTATACGATACTCGTGCGAGAAACTTTTTCTCGACTCGTGTGATTGCAGCACTCACCTTCGACTCGTGCCGCAAACTCACACTCGTCAGAAAACGTTTCATCGCTCTCGTATCGTAATGTACTATTATACCGTACTCGAAATGACACTTAATTTTATTTTATCTTTTTACTATCGTGAATTTTTCGTCTACTATATTTTTCCTGTAATCTTTATGTAATTCCAAATTACCATGACTTTTTAATATTTTTCGGTTCATTAGTTTCGGAAATAAGCGGGGGCGACATGATTTTTTTGTGGTTTTTCAAAGATTTCTCGAAATTGGTGTCAGTAAATATAGTAAAAGTACATATTTTCATAATGAACAATTTAATATCTACAATTTGATACACATAATGGTATTTTTATAATATATATACATATATTTTATTTCTCATTTGTTATATTTTTTTATCGCTATATTTTTCCTGTAATTGGCCAGTTATGACCTATAACCGTCATTTTTTCATATTTTTTGGTCCACCAGTTTCGGAAATAAGGGGGAGGGGGACATGCATTTTTGGGGGTTTTTAAAGATTTCTCGAAATCAGTGACAGTAGGTATTGTAAAAGTATATATTTTTACAATCAGCTCTAGATAAATAATTTAACAACCATATTGTATTTTTATTAAAACAATTTTTTTTTTATGTGTCCCATCTGTTATCAAATTTTTTCGAATCGCTTTATTTTTCCTGTAATTAGCCAAATATGACCTATAATCTGTTATATTTATTTGTAGCAGAGCGTGGTTACGATGCACGGATGTGGAATGAGAAGTGAGATGTGGGTTTTATTATGGATTGATTGAGATAACACATAGGTACAGCACAGTTAATATTTCCGTTTTATTTTGCACAATTTTCAGTATTTACTCGTTGACATTTTAAAAGAGAGAGATGACAAGTGATAATAATTTAAATAGACTTTCAACCATAAGATTTCATTCTAGTGTCATGCAACCTTATTATAATCGTCATTTTTTTCATATTTTTCGGTCAACCAGTTTCGAAAATAAGGGGGAGGGACATGCTTTTTGTGGTTTTTCAAAATTTTCTCGTATCTGTGACAGTAAATATAGTAAGAGTATATGTTTTTATAATCATTGATATCTACAATCGACAACATTTCATTTTAGTTAACCATTTGTTTTTAATATCTATATTGAAAGGCTGCGTAAAAAAGAAGCTTAATTTTATTTTGTTTTGTTTTCTTTCCATATGTCAGTCGTATGTTCAGGCGCATGGCCTTAAGTACAACGCAAAAAAGAGCGAGTTTTTAATATTTAAGGCAGGGCCTATAACATATCCTATTGTGCCTGAAGTCAAACTCAGCGGTACCTCGTTGTCCATGGTCATGCACTTAAAATAATTGGGGCACTGGGTTCGAGAGGACCTCAGTGATTGTATGGATATAGAGAGGGAGCGCAGGTCTCTGGCTGTCCGATGATTTGCACGGTGTACGAATCAGGTAAAGTTGACGCTCTTCAAAGCATATTGCCAGTCCTTTTACACGTGCAGTCTGTGGGTGGACTACACGCGACGGGCATACAGCGACCTGCGTGTCCAGTATAATAATGCTTTCAGGATGCTGTTGGGGTTGCCACGATATTGCAGTGCCTCTGTCATGTTCGCGGAAGCAAGCACAGATGTTTTCGCGGCAATCATGCGAAAGCGCTGTGCGTCGCTGTTCAGTCGAACGCGAGCCAGCCCTAATAGTATCCTGAAGGTATTATCTGATAGGTGGGACTAAGAATTGGATAGAGCTCCACAATACATAACTTAATTATTATTTTATTACTACTTTTACTGGCTGATTTCTTACTAACACTGGTTTATAAGTTATATTGTATATTATTACTAACACTTTATGGATCTTGTCCGAAATAAATGATTTTATTGTTATTATTTAGGTTTTTTCCTGTATAATTTAATGTTTTCTTATTCACTCAACAAAATTTAAGTACTTAAAATCAAAGGAAACTGTTTTTAAAATCCTATGTTTATCATATTTTTAGTTTTTTTTAAATATCTCTTCATTTAATCACGATTTAATTCTGAAAAAAAATATGATGCGCAGAAGGCCCATATCTCGCAATGGTGTTTAGTTTTGTACCAATTTATTAATTTCTAACGTTGTCGATTGGTACTCATTAGGGTGTCCCAAAAAAATCAGAGTTATTTTTTTTAACGCATACCCTCTAATTACGTTCGTATGATGACAAAACTATTGTAAATAAAGTTTCATGTAATACTTAGAACCACGGCAACCCGTGCCGACTTGCATCGAAACATGTCAGTACTTGCATACTAGGCGCGCGGCAGCTAACATATCAATGTACAAGTTATTGCTTGTTTGTTTTATTAGTAATCGCATTGTTTTCGTTGAATCAAGATGTCAGTGGAGTTACGCAGTTCAAAAAAGGATATATTCTTAATAGGAGACGTAAAACACCAAATTACCTACCGGTTCAAAACTTCCCTCTAATGGACAAGTGCTGGTAGTTCTGTTCTATAATATTGAGGACCAAAAGCGGCGTGCTAAATATTTTTCATCTCTGACGCCTTCGACATCATCTTATGAATCCGTACAAGAAGATTTGTCATCTGATTCTGAACAAATGGAGTTACCAGAAAATTTGCACACCCTAACTGAGAGCACACGGCCTGATTCTAATAAAACTTCTATGAGAAAAAGTTTTATTACTCCAAAATTAGTAGCAGCGCTAGATCGATTTCAGATAAGTATGAGAAATTCTGTGTTTATTATTGAAGCAACTATTGAGGCACTGGGACATAGCACTGACGAATTTCCCATCAGCAAGTCCTCCATTCAAAGAATTCGCACGGAAAAGCGAACTGAGCGCGCCCAAGCAATAAAAGTTGACTTCCAAAACGAGGTTCCGGTTACTCTTACTGTCCACTGGGATGGAAAACTGTTGCCTGCTTTAGATTCACGCAAATCTAAAGAAGAACGACTACCAATACTAATTTCTTACGATAATAAAGAACAACTTCTTGCTGTGCCAAAATTGGACAACTCTTCAGGACGCGAACAAGCCGAGGCAGTTTGGAACGCTATTGTTGACTGGAATCTTGAAGATAAAGCGCAGATTCTCTGTTGTGACACTGCTGATTCAAATACAGGTCGTATTAATGGCGCCTGTGTGCTTCTTGAACAGAAACTGAATAGAGAAATGCTTATTTTTGCATGTCGCCATCATGTTTACGAGTTGGTGTTAAAAGGCGTATTTGAAGCAAAAATCAGCCAAAACACTACAAGCCCTGACATTCCATTGTTCAAAAAGTTCCGGGAAAACTGGAACAACATCGAGCCGGAAAGAATACAGAGCTATCCAGAAAGTTGGCAACTTGCGTGCAAAGAAAAAAAATGTCCGCCTAAAGTTCATTTGAAGTAAGTGTTTATTGTTTGTTTCATTCATTACGTTTAATTTATTTACTCACACTATGCATTGAAAAACGTAGTATGATACACGTGTGTAAAGGCAATAACTTACTCGTAACGTATAAGCTATTGCCTCCTTTACGCACTTGTAGCATCAACTACTATTATAGATTTAGTAAGAGTACGAGAATCAAATTTTACCCATCTGGCAACCCTGTTGTAAAGTAAAGATGGCGCACTGTGTCAATTTCGTTCACAAATACGGAGTTCGGCTTAAATAAAAGTTATTTTTTCTCGCGAATTGATCTGATCTGAGTGTCTCAGTTCACATTTATTATTTTTTTTCTTATGCCATTCGTATTTATAATAGTTGAAATATTATTTATATGTGAATATTGTTGCTGTAAATAGTGGTCAGATGGAAGTAAATAGTGTTGCAGAAATAAAAGATGGCGACGGAACGCGTTCATTATCTGTTGTGGCGCCCTCTTTGGCAAAATTAAAATCAATAGATGGACCTGTGAAGAAAAAAAGAAGGCGCGGGAAATCCAAACGAAAAGTAATGAAACCATTCATGAAGATGCCGTGGCCAGATAGAAAGAGAAATGATAAAACTAAAAGAAATAATAGGTTTCGTAAACTGGTTCTAGCTAAAACTCATGCACCGGCGCCATTCAACAATAACCAGTTTTTGATGGAAATACATAAGCCAGAACCAGAAAACGATTTTCAAATTCTACAAACACCATCTGCTCGTACACGCGATTCCAGTTTTAGTGTTGATTCTGAAGAGAATTATTTTTATTCCCTTCCTGAAGATGAAGAAGATTTTCTTACCAAAGAGTTTTCAAGTGTTTATGAAGATGCACAAAGTGAACGCCTAGCTAACATGTCAAAGAATGACTTGATACAAGAGTATCTTTTGCTTGAAGCTAAATATGAAACTCTTGTCAAAAGAACAGAACGCTCCAAGTCAAAATATGCAGACGATGATGATGATGATAGAGACACTACAGGTACAGAAAGAGACACTTCAGGCGTAGAAGGAGATAGTATGAATACTGACAAAGATACTTCTGCAACATCCATAGAATTAAGTACAAATGATGGACCATCTATTCAAGAATATACTTTGAGATTAAAAGATCAAGAAGATCTTATTTCTGAATTAAAATTGGTAAATGAAAAATTGCAACGAGAAAATGAACATTTGCGTCTGAAATCACAGTGTTCGTCAAGTGAAGATTCTGAAAGTGATAGTTCTTCTACATCAATAAGTTGTAGTAGTTCTAGTAGAGGAGGGAGTCCCATCAATGATCCTGGTGAGGGATTAAATGAAAACCAAGCTCCAACTACTGAAAATCTCAATGGAATGAATGAACAGAATGGCACCCATGATGAGGTGGAAGTAGATTATCCACTTGTTAATGGTCACAGTCTAATTGAGTAATCACAAATTGATGAAGTTTGAAATTGTGAGTGCATAGGCATAAGAACAGATGTATTTATTAATTTTAAGTAAAGGCTCTGCTGCTCATGTCAAGGAAGTCTCAGTTCAAAATCAACATTCGAACACAATCGTGAAATATTTTGTAATTATTGCTTGTTTAAATAGGTATTTGTAGAATATTATTTCACACTAGAATTTCCCAGTAACATGTTTAAAACATATCTCTTGATAAGTACTGTGTTATTTTACATTGGGATCACAATTTGTATTTATGCATTTAGTTAGTATGGATCTATTACTTTCCTGTCTTACTGCCCCCTTTTTATTGTGCAAAACTTTGGTAATTACCCTATGGAAATTTAATTGTGAGATCTCAACTATTAGGTGTACTGAAAAGCTTTGATACCTTGTGTTTTAAAATATTCTCAGAAGTTACTATAATTCATATTTTTTTGATCTCACTTTTATTGGTACAGTGGTGAGATAAGTGTAAGTCTGATGGAAATTATTTTATTTTACTTGTTATTGACTAATTTAATGATTTCACTGTAAACCTTGTTGAGAAGGTGTAAGTCTAAATATATTTTAAGTTAACAAGCTCTGCGAGTCTAGTGTACATGCATTCATTACAAAATGCATGTTTTCAGCAAGCCATGTTGTAAATAAATGATGCATGTTGTGTACAGAAGTAGAGCTTTATTATTACTTAAAATAAGTGGCAGTTTCATTTATCTGTAATAATTTTCAGTTACATTTGTGAATTCACTTCATTGTCTGTACTGTCATCACAAGCTTCTAGTTAACTTAGGAAGGTTATTACCCATACATGGGTATCTATCTATTTACGATTAATTCAAGAAGTCAAGGTCGTATAGACTATATCTTCGACCTTCTACTCTGTTCGACCTAAATCTGCTAAGCATTTTAAAAATTTCCTAGGAATTGTATACAATGCCTGAAAAATATACATACATTTACGGTAACATCTATTAAGTATTGGAAGTGGTTAAAGGGCCGCTAGCGGTCCTTTGATTTCTACAATAGAGTCTTTTCAACAACATTATTTTTGTTTGTAAGTAAACCCATTGCCTTCGCCGTATTTTTTCATGAAATAATACTTTTAAAGCATCCAAAAATACCCATTACTTTGAGAGATATTTACATTAAAAGATAGTAATAAAATGCATGTATCGAAAAACGACCGGTGAGATGCACTCAAGGTCACGCGGTCGATGTGACGTTGATGTGATATTGACGATGTCAATATCGTTGAAGCTGCTAACTTGTGCAGGCGTTATACGGATTTGGCGTTGTTTTTTTGGTTTATCATAGTGTTTTTACTTTAAAACTTTTAAGAAGTGAATACATAGTAGCTATGCACTTTTAAACTTAAGTAAAACGACCGAAGCGGGCTTTAGAAAGAGCCAAACCGACTATCTTCCCAGAATTAGATGGCATATTGATGGCAGAATATTTTTCTACCAACACAAGTTTCTTCAGTGCCGAAATCAGGAGTTTTAAAGCAGAGAGGTAAGCAAACGTTTTATAAACCTACTTACTCATATGGTATAGGTACCTAATACGAAATAGATAATATTGGTAATTATTGTTTACTTGTTCATATTACAAACACATTTTGTGTTGTGTACAAATATTCTTCATCTTTTTTAACCGTACATTTTAATTTCAAGAAAGAGTATCTAAACCTACAGAGAAATTCAAATTTTTTTGACATGATTAGATTAGATTTATTTATTGATAACAAATAATGTTACATGTTAAAAATAATTAGAATACTTACAGTATAATTGTTATAAAAATAACGATTAAATTACATGATAAAAATAAAAACAAATTATAATAATCAAGTTATGTCAATAAGGATTTTTATGCTATGTAGGTACGAGTACGTACCATCATCTGTCCATAAACTCCTTGGCTGTGTAAGGCGCAAATTCGACTAGCAGTCTTTTAAGCTTGCTTTTTAAACTAGTAATTGATGGAGCATTCGTAATCTCAGTAGGCAGCGAGTTATACACAGCTACACCGAAAACGCGAGTACATTTGTGTGTTTTCTCAAGTCAAAGGAACAAACAGACAGACAGAAAAGAATTTAAAAAATCATTGATTTGTGTTCTATTACTCGTCTTTAGTTTAGCTACACCGAAAACGCGAGTACATTTGTGTGTTTTCTCAAGTCAAAGGAACAAACAGACAGACAGAAAAGAATTTAAAAAATCATTGATTTGTGTTCTATTACTCGTCTTTAGTTTAGCTACACCGAAAACGCGAGTACATTTGTGTGTTTTCTCAAGTCAAAGGAACAAACAGACAGACAGAAAAGAATTTAAAAAATCATTGATTTGTGTTCTATTACTCGTCTTTAGTTTAGCTACACCGAAAACGCGAGTACATTTGTGTGTTTTCTCAAGTCAAAGGAACAAACAGACAGACAGAAAAGAATTTAAAAAATCATTGATTTGTGTTCTATTACTCGTCTTTAGTTTAGCTACACCGAAAACGCGAGTACATTTGTGTGTTTTCTCAAGTCAAAGGAACAAACAGACAGACAGAAAAGAATTTAAAAAATCATTGATTTGTGTTCTATTACTCGTCTTTAGTTTAGCTACACCGAAAACGCGAGTACATTTGTGTGTTTTCTCAAGTCAAAGGAACAAACAGACAGACAGAAAAGAATTTAAAAAATCATTGATTTGTGTTCTATTACTCGTCTTTAGTTTAGCTACACCGAAAACGCGAGTACATTTGTGTGTTTTCTCAAGTCAAAGGAACAAACAGACAGACAGAAAAGAATTTAAAAAATCATTGATTTGTGTTCTATTACTCGTCTTTAGTTTAGCTACACCGAAAACGCGAGTACATTTGTGTGTTTTCTCAAGTCAAAGGAACAAACAGACAGACAGAAAAGAATTTAAAAAATCATTGATTTGTGTTCTATTACTCTTCTTTAGTCACCCCCTTTCTATTTCTATTAGTTTTCTTCAATGTACAGACACATGATTTCTATTGTTTTAATATAAGTATATATATTGATATTGATTTGCTACGTAACTACCAGTAGAAAAGTAAATTCCAAAAATCATTAAATCACGATACTTACCTTTTTTCCGAAATCCGATTTTAATGAAATAAAGCCTATATTCTATTCCATATTAAGCTCTGTGTGGAAACTACATGAAAATCCGTTCAGTAGTTTTAGGGATGTCAAGTCAAAAATTGTTTATTGCAAAATAATGATACTTTTTACAAGCTATAATTTAAATATTGTAACATACACTGCACTAAGGTTACTTACACTAAAATCAAACAGGGGTCCCCAAACTCGGCAATGCCAGTAACGCGTGGTACAAAAACAGAAAGCTGTGATAATCTAAATAGTTTACATTGACTGGAAAAATATTTTTAACAAAGATGTATACTTAAAAAGAAAACTGTGTAAAAATTATACAGATATTAGGAACAAGAAGAAAACAGACATTTTATACATCTAACATACATTATATCAAATAAACTCATCAAGAAGTGATTCAGTCTTATCGTAATTCAACGTAAATAGGTAGTTGGAAACCTTAGCCTTTGCTTCTACATATGATAGAGCAAGAGCATGTTTTGGAATCACAAAGTCTGAGAACAGAATTATTGTAAGGTCGAGAACTAATGAACTGTGCAAATCTACTCGCGAAAGCTGTTTTAATCTTTGGCAAAGGCACTCTAAAAACTCTTCGTTCGCACTAGTTCCATTGCCGAGTTCCATGATGGAACTACTGCGAATTTTCCAAAAAATTTATTCGCAGTAGTTCCATTCAAAGATGATTGATGATTTTAACTCTTATTTTCTGACCAAGTGACAGATGATTCATTTTTTAAATAGATTCCTCGTTTGTTAAGTAAGTTAACGTAATCAGTAGAATTTAGAATGGTTTTGTGTAGGTATTACTGAGACAAACCATTTTTATAATGTGCGTGAACAAGCAGACAGACAGACAGAAAAGAATTCTAAAAATCGTTGATTTGTGTTCTATTACTCTTCTTTAGTCACCCCCTTTCTATTTCTATTACTTTTCTTCAATGTACAGACACAGCGGTTTCTACTGTTTTATTAATGTATTGATAGTTATCGGTAATTTTCATCCGAAGCAGTTGACAGCTCGTAGGTCAATCCAGGTTATAGTTGTACCGTTTATACGATATTCACACACAAATATCTTTTACTAAAAAAATACAATTAAAAATGCGCTTAACAAGACAAGCTAATAATATATACATACAACGTCAGAGAACCAACTACGGTAATAGTAGCATAGTGGCTGAGGGAGCACGAATGTATAACAAGTTACCGAAAGATATTAAAGAAGCCAAATCATTGCTTATTTACAAAAAACTATTGAAGAGTCACATTTTGAAGGACTATTCATTACTTCATTAAAACCTAGTGTTTATTAATTAATTATTAGTTTATTAATAGAAGCTTTTGGTAGAAACCTACTCGCACTTATAATATTAAATATTCATCCTATCAACTCACTGTAAACACAACCCTACAAAACATTGCATTGTTAGTGAAGCTAATCACTTTTTAGGATTACCCACATATTTTTATTTGTTACGCGATTAAAGCATTCGCTGTTATAATTTGTAACTGTGATAATTTATTGTTTCTCATGTAAGTGAATTTTATTCTTTTTGAGAAAATAAATATCTTAAACCTTATTAAGTATCATATTGTTGATAGGTATCGTGATGTCTATGGGGGCCCTAAGGTAATCACTTTTGAAATTACACTTTTATGTATAGATTGTTTTTTATCGTCGCTCAAAATTAAAGACTCCAGGCATAGGATGTTACTTTTATTCATTTATTGTCTGTCTGTAATAAAAATTAATTAAGGATAGGTATAGTATACACAAGTTTTATAATTTAAGCAATCAAACTTTATAATCATTCTTCAATTTCTTTTTACTTTTCGCCTCTGGTGCAAGTGGATTTGCTCCTTTATAAAATTGTTTAAGCAAAGCCATTGCTTCATCAGCTAACATATTGCCAGACAAAATGTAGCTATGCTCATAGAAAGTAGTTACATCCATTACGGTTTTGCCACCAAATCTATCATTTGCACAGCCATAGAAAACTTCTTTTACACCAAAATTATTAAGTGCCGCAGCACACATGATACAGGGTTCAACAGTAACGTAAACACTTATCTTCTTAAAATACTGTTCAAAATCAACACTATTACTGACACAGTAATCCATAACCGAATCTATGCAGTTTATTTCTGCGTGTCTCGTGGGATTACGAGTTTCATTGACACAATTTCTGGATTCGGCAATTATTCGTCCATCAACAACGAAAACGCAACCAACTGGCACTTCTTTGGCCTCGAGTGCTTCTGAGGCTCGTTCAAGTGCTCTTTGCATAAAATTCATAATATTTATGACGAAATTATTTCGTTCGTTAAATACGGGATAATGTCAAGATCTATTAATTGTTTATGAGCGTCTACATTCCAGTTGTTTGCAGCTTTACTCTGTGGGCTTGGATGAAGAATGCACACTATCTGAAACAATTTAATACAACATGTTATATGGACTTCAGACTTTTCTCTATGGCCCTCAGATTTTCAAATGTGTATTTATTTCCATATCTAATGTGTTTGTTTAACATAAAGGTAAACAAAACTCGCATGGTAATTATGGTAAAAAAACCTACACCCACATATTAGACCCCGTTCTCAGGGTATGGAAAAGTGACCGAGAAGAATTTGGGTTCAGAGGTGAGGTGCGTATTTTGTAGGAGATGTTGAATATATAGGTCTTAATTGCGAAGTATTTAGGAAGCGTCTGGAAGTTATATCACTCTGAAGATGGCTACCAGATCGCAAAAAAAATCGATCTGATTCCCGTGAACTGACCATTATAGGATCATCCGCACTGACGTCTAGAGTACAAAAAATCAAATTGATTCTGTGCGGACTTTGCTATCAGAGGGTGGAGCAGGGTCCAGTTGATTAAAAAAAGCCTCGTCCTCGTGTTAGGTAGGTATCAGGGAGCGATTAGAAATTATGTCACTTTAAACATGCAATTATGGATACCTGAATTCCACTATTACAAAGACTTCGACTCTTGTACTATAGCTTTTTAGTATAAATACCAATTTTAGGGATAGATACACGTGAACAGATAGCATTTATATTGAACACATTGCTCGCACACTGGAACAATTTAATAAATGGTCAGCCTGTAACACGCAATGTATTCGCAACGCGGTAAAAGCGCGCGAGCGACACTCGTCGTTGTAAACACAAACATGGTCGTTCTAAGGTCTCTCCCAGACGACAAACTTAATGGTAATGAATTGATAAACTAAGTTTAATGTTAAAAACCAATTTTTTCCCCTTTTCATCTTAATATTTTTATCATTATAAAATAGGATCACAACTAATTTATTTCAAGAATTTTGTTTCTAATCCTGCCTCCATCTTTGTATCAGTTAACTAGATCTCATCATATTCTATACGATCTTTTTATACATTCTAAGATGTTAATATTTTATTGTGATTAGTTTATGTTTCAAATACTGTAAATAACAATTACTGAAAAGCTGGAGTTTAAATTTAAAGTCTTCATAGATGATGAGGAAAGGTAGAACTTTAGAGGAAAAGGGTGGTCTGAAAATTCACTTTTGATCTCATCAATCGCAGAATTTATTCCTCTATAACTTTTCTGTAGACCACTTTAATAATAGATGGGTTAGTTTTAGATGATATTTAGTATCAAATCAAATCAATCAAATCAAAATATTTATTTTGTAAAATAGATACATAAAGTATACTTTCTACAAGTCAAAGTTAATCTTTAAAATAAATATCTTAAGAATAAAAAAATTATATGTATATACAAAAAATATTTAGGTTGGGCTACAAAAATTTAATTATACACCTACATAAAATAGAGAAATCTAGGAATAAAAATATTATATATAAATGAAGCAACGAACAAACAAGTTGATAAATAAATACGGGAAATACATCCAAAAAATATTAAGGTTGGGCTACTAAAATGTAATAAAGTTATACACCTGCATAACATAAAGAAATATAGGAATAAAAATATTATATATACATAATGCCTAACCATCCGCACCATTGGATTAGTATTGCTAAGAAGAAGGGCAAGAAACTTAGCAAACATGGTTTTGGGTTTTTTCAGTTTTTCTTATATATTTCCAAAACTATGCGGGGTTTAGCGCAAAAGCCCCAAGGACAAAAGTAATTTCCATTAAATTACATAAATAATTGTCTCCAGCATAATCTTGCTAAAGTGAACGATTCCAGAGTTACGGAGGGTATAAAGTAGCAATTGTTCGGATTTTTTAGATTTTTGGAAAAATATGACATTATCACAAGGAAACTATTTTTTTTATACAGGTTTGTGTTTTGTAAAACTAACCTTGATGAAAACCACTTGTACACTGTTTACACAAAATTTACTAAACTATAGGTACTTTTAACCCAACCGGTTTCGAAATCTAATTCATTTTCAAGGGCTTAACAACTCGTTTTAATATTTTAAGACCTAACCTACGTGCTGTAAATAAAATTTGTTTTGGGTTAAAAGTACCTATAGTTTAGTAAATTTTGTGTAAACAGTGGTTTTCATCAAGATGCTTTCCATGTTTCACCAAGTGCCGACAATCGCAAGTATAAGTTGTGGCCGGTGGTATGTTAGTGATAAGACCTTGAAGGAACGACAACCTCACCACCCTCTCAAGGGGAAGGGAAAAGAGGCTTCTACAGCCGTCTACGGGCCTATACCATATAAACCTGTGGTACGGAGAAACCCACTCTGAACTATTAAACATGTTGAATGTTAAATGCGACCTTATTTTAAAGAAAATCATCATCAGTCGTCATCAGTATTCAGTTCTCTTCAAACATAGCACCCTCTTCTTCTAAATCTTCGTTATTTAGGTTTTCACATCCTATATAGGCCCGAGCAATTACCGCATAATATGCTTGAGCAGTTTAGACCACTCTTTTTGCACTCGCAGTTACGGACGCATTCGTCTTTGCACACTTTCTGGCAAAAGAAATAAATACCTTATTTATTATGCATGGCTTATCTGATTACATTCGTGATTTCGTGAATACTTAATCCATTTCAAGGGTTTAATAACTCTTAAACGGATATGATACCATGGTAAAGTACGAAACCATGATATAATACGGTACTAGAAGTAGGTGTAAAAAAATTGTATATGATTTTGCAACAAATGTTTTTTTTTTAAAAAAGGAATGTTTGCTAAGTTTCTTGCCCTTCTTCTTAGCAATACTAATCGAATGGTGCGGATGGTTAGGCATTATTTTTATTTATGGTTTATTTATTTCATTTTTCAACACATTGATATGTATATATAATATTTTTATTCCTATATTTTATGCAGGCAGGTGTATAACTTTATTACATTTCCATATTTTTTGTATGTATTTCGCGTATTTATTTATCAACTTATTTGTTCATTGCATGTATATGATAGGTTGGGGAAAAACTCTTTTCGCATGTAGTATGCATGAACTTATAATAAAATCTCTTTGGCTATACCATTTGTATCTGGCTGGTTTTGGTATTATTAAAAAGTTTAAAATTTAAAAAAGATAATTCCAAATTCAAATTAGGTAAAATTTGTGATTTTCATTTGTTTTTCTTACTGTTAAGATGAGTGAATCTAATGAAGAAATTCGATACATTTTAAAATTTTACTACAAAAAAGGTAAAAATGCAACGCAAACCGCGAAAAAAAATTGTGATTATTATGGACCTAGTGCAGTGTCTGTGAGAGTAGCACAAATTTGGTTTAAGCGTTTTCAATCCGGAAATTTTGATATCAAAGATGTACCTCGCTCTGGGCGCCTTGTTACGGATAAAATGGATGCCATTTTTGAAAAAGTGATCGGCATATCAGTATTTACGATGTAGCCGAAGAACTGGAGATTTCTATAGCAATGGGATCATGTCCCTACCTACAAGATGGCAGAAAGTTATCGAATAAAATGGCACCTACATACTTTAGTTAAATGTAGATAAACTTTATTAAAAAATGTTTTGAATTTTCATATAAAATGCGAAGAAACTTTTTCCCAACCTATTATAATATTTATATTCCTAGATTCCTCTATTTTATACAGGTGTATGTTTTATTTCCCGTATTATTATATATATTTTTATATTCTAAAGATATTTATTGTTCAAATTAACTTTGACTTGTAGAAAGTATACTTTATGTATCTATTTTGCAAAATAAATATTTTGATTTTGAGAAACTACTTCAATCTTTACCTACCTTGACATCATTTTCTTTTAAAGCACTTTTAGCCCTCAATTCTGCAAACTTCCCGATGGCAACTACAATTTCGATTTGATACAACTCAATAACTTGCTGAAGAGCTTTATCACATATTGAAAAAATCTCTTCTTGTTCCTTTTGCTGCAAATAAAAAACATGTATGATTATCTTAACTAAGCTAAGCTGATAAATTATGCGGTAATTTAAGTGATAAAAGTACATGGAATTAGTATTCGCTATTCAGATAAGCAGGGAAGTCAGGTTTAACTTCTGAGGCCAGTTAGTGTTCAAATTGAAAAAATAAAATCCTGTCATACTTCCTATCCTGTCCTACTTCCGACTAATCCTAGTCTACTAATCCTACTATTCTATGCTACAAAATAATGTAAATGCTAGGGTGTGTGTGTGTGTGTATGTTTGTTAACACATAGCTCCGTAACTATTGAACCGATTGAGCTGAAACTTTACACAAATATAGTTCTAGACCTGGAATAGGACAGGCTACTTTTTTATCCTGGAAAAATCAATAGTTTCCGTAGGATGGCAAAAAAACTGTATCCACGTGGGCGAAAGCTAGTGAAAAATATATTTATTATATTGAATATAAAATAGATTTAATAGAAAATAAATTCAAAAAATATTTTGTTACACCGGGGTAAAGTGGTTAGGTGATCGTCACGGTCTCTGTGCAAAATTAACAACTTATATGATTGTTTTTCTTATAGTATGGAGGGTAAGGTTCTTGGTTTAACCCAACCTTGCACTTTATTCTGCTCGGATGAAACTTGGCACAATTCAAAAACATATCTATAGGTACCTAACATTTAGAAGTGGTGCTTCCGGGAAGGCTGTACAGGAGAGGGTAGAAAGTACACCATATCACAGATTATTACAATAGTTACAGATACTCCACTCCCTTGTACAATGGAGCCCACATTGAGTATAAGCTGACCGCTCATTGCACGGGAAGCCTATACAATGAGAGGTCAGCTTATACTGAAAGTGTTTAGCTTGATGTGGGCTCCACTGTACAACGAAAATACCTACGCTTATAATTAACTACTATCAGAAAATACATGCAAAAATCTGTCGAAGACACTTGACTTAGAGTTGATATTACTTCGCACAACGCGCGATGTACCTACCGGCATGGCATGCAGTAGCAATAGGGTTGATACTTAAGACGGTGAATTAAAAAAAATTATATGTTCTTTTATTTAATACTAATACTCTGCCCGTTACTGTGGAAACAAATTGAACGACAAATTCAAATTGTAATAATGCAAATTGTCAATAATAAGTTGATAAGCAACTTAGTAGGTAGGTAGGTATATTTAAATAAACTATCTCAATCCTAGATTTTAATAGAAAACGAAATGTCCATCGTACCTATACGACTTGAACACTCACAAAAGTGTAGGCACTTATCGAGGGGAGTGCGTTTATTCCCAACGAGTCACACCCCTAAAGTATTAGTATTATTGTACATATAAAATAAATAAAGACATTAAAAAGAAAGCAGAACAGAGTTTCGTTTACATAATCATGTACAAAGGCGGACTTATCACTTAAAGCGATTTCTTCCAGTCAACCTTTGGGTGGTGAAGTGAAGAAATTATACTTAAATAAATAGGGATAGAGGATATTGAAATAAAATATTCAGTACTTAAATGAAGTCAAAAATACAAAGCGTGACAATTAATATTAACCTAAAAACTGTTTATTAAACAAATATATGATGAAATTAAATCAACCGACCAAATTCATACTGGAGACTCGATTAGTGCTCTGGAACTAGGTTCAGTAATCCTTTTGGCCAAATTCGAAAAATATATTTTTTTGCTCCCTTACTAGTTAAAGTACAATTCCTGGTCTAGTCAGTAAGAAAGCAAAAAAAATATTTGTTGAATTTAACGAATAGGGTAATTGAAGCTTGTTTCTGACCACTAACCGAGTCTCCAGTTTGAATTTGGTCGGTTAATTTAAAGAAGGTATTTAAACTCTTGCCCATAACTGCTTCCATCCATCCATCAGCTTGTTTCGTCCACTGCTGGACATAGGCCTTTCCAAGATTTCGCCAGTTGGCGGTCCTCCTAGAAGAAATGCCCATACTCACACACGCTGGGCAGGCGGGTTGGTGAGCGCGGTGCCAGAACCCTCGCACTAGTGACGCCGCTGCCCGTCACCGGTCTACTTTAAGGCCCGGCAATTGGGGATGGATAAACCGCCATCCATCGGTCCCAGGCAATGGTGGGCCGCCTGGTTTTTTTGCCTGAGAGCTGTCCTCTTACTCTCCCCCGAATAACTTCGGGAGGATTTGCGAGTAAGATGGTGGTACCTCCACAGTCGAGCCCGGCATTAGCTAAAAAAAAGAATTGATTGTACCACAAAAGAGAGATTTCAATATTTTTATACCGTACTCTAAATAAAACATGTGGATGTAAAATTAAATTTCGTCATTTTGCTGTCGTGGTTACTCACCTGCTATACTATTTTTCTTGTAATCTTACGTAATCCCAAATTACCATGATTTTTTTCATATTTTTCGGTTCATTGACTACCTCCGTGGTCTAGTGGTAAGAGCCTTGGGCTCTCAACCCGGAGGTCGTGGGTTCAATTCTCGCGGGGAACACACATAGTGGAAAGCCACTTTGTGAATTGTTCTCAGTTTGGTTAGGACATTGCAGGCTTGAATCACCTGATTGTTCGATAAGTAAGATGATTTCGTGCTTCGGAAGGCGCGTTAAGGCCCTGATCCCGGCCACTTTCTAGTAGAGTGATCGTTACATAAACCACGTCAGAGGCCGTAAGGCGGTTTAAAAAAATTTCAACAGAGGCCGTGATTGGCATCTGGCGCCAACTTGGCAACCTGTGCTTGACGCTTCGTATGACAAAAAAGTGCCAACAGTGGTTGAGGACATTATCAGTGCCGTCTGTGTGACTGGACCTAGTGAAACACGTGACCCGGAAGTAGTAGTGAAAACTTTATCAAATGTCCGGTCGAGTCTGGCTTCGATACCGGAAACCTCCAAACGCAGCCGAAGAGCGGAAAGGCGAGCGGCGACAAGAGAGGGGAGGAAGCTTAGTACTCGACTGACCGCCGTGGGCAAAAGTACTCCCGAAGAGTCATGATGATGAGTCATAATCTCATCGAAAGCTCGACCTGTGCCTCCTCGCACAGTAAAAAAGTGAGTCCAATCCGTTTTTAAATATTTATGGTTTAAAAACTCTTGACACCAAGGGCTTGTCGGGCCGATAGGCCTTGTATTGCAGCCCACCCACACGATAAGAAGAAGAAGGTTCATTAGTTTCGGAAATAAGGAAGGGGGGAGAGGCGTGCATTTCTAGTGGTATTTCAAATATTTCTCGAAATCGGTGCCAGTAAATATATTGTAAAAGTGCATATTTTTATAATCAGCTCTTTAATATCTAGAATGTGATACCCATGTTGTATTTTTATAAAATATTTTCTTTATTTATTTTACATTCTTTTTAAATGTCTCATTTGTTATCAACATTTTTTTAATCGCTATAGTTTTCTTGTAATTGTCCAGTTGTGACCTATAATAATCGTAATTTTTTCAAACCACCAGTTTCAGAAATAAGTGGAGGGACAAGCATTTTTTTGTGGTTTTTCAAAGATTTCTCGAAATCGGTGCCAGTAAATACAGTAAAAGTATATATTTTTATAATCAGCTTTTTAATATCTACAATTTGATACCCATATTGTATTTTTAGGTTTTTTTTTTCTTTCATAAGTATTGGAAATATTTTCAACAATTTCAAATTTTTCAATTTTTTTTACAGTATTATGTAGGCAAGTGAATGCTATTTTTGTGGCAAACTTCAAGTCTTTATCTTTAACGGTGCTAAAGTTATGAAGCTGTGACATACGGACGGACGAACGGACGGACAACGGAGTAACTTTTCGGTACTACGGAGCCCTAAAAAATAATCATACTCTGTGTAGGTATTTTGTTGTATTCAACTAAGTCTAAAATATTTATTGTAGTAAAATTAACACAAAATGGCAAATGTACTCAATTTTATAATTTTCTTTATTTTGAAAGAAAAAGTAAATAAACAAATTATGATTGCATCATCCTGTCTGGGAGAAAGAAAGGACAACCTAATAATGAGACAGGTAATATCTATGATTACTCGGCGCGGTGTTGGGGTCGGGAATATTTTTAAGTGCGTAAGCGCGGAACTCTGCATTTGAATTTATAACTGACGCCAACGTACGGTGTTGAAGCCGGGAATATTTTAGGCTGAGATTCAGAGTGTATTTCGAGTTCGAACTCAATCTTACAAACGTCACTCTAGTATGAGATCACGTCGCTTTTTGACGTTTGTAAGATTGAGTTCGGACTCCAAATGCACTCTGAATCTCAGCCTTGAAGTGCCTAAAGTGGAAGCTCTGCACTCTAAAATATATACAATGCCAGCGTGGTCAATTACGTCACATATGTTGAGACGAGTAATAGTTTAAAGTGATGAACATTATGTTAGTGTACTCCAAAGTATTTCCGACGTCAGCGCGATCTGTGACGTCACGAGTGTTGACAAGTTATATTTTCAAAATATGCGGGGCCGTATTAGTTTCAACTTGATATCTCTTACGGAGCCCTTGAACTTGGCAAGTTTTCATAGTCCTCGGCCCCTTATTCACATTAAATGTTTTAGCCTGAACAACCAACAAAATATTTTGTTACATTAACATTTTTTGCTAAATCATTGGTTTGGGCTTCAGATTATGGAAAATTTCATGGGCTCGAAAATTTTTTTTCTTGTTTTTAGGGTTCCACGTATTCCATATTTACCTTCAAAGTAGTTGGAGGTAGATTTTTTCCAGTAGCACTTATGAATTGAAGAGGCAAATAATTGTAGACAAAACAACTGTTGAAAAAGGTGCTGGCATCAGTACATATTTGTTTCATAAGACTCCAGAATCGTTTGCCACTCACCTGAAAGTAATTGTAAAACTTTAAGACCTTATTTGTTAAACAAGCTTTGGGAAGAAAGCCTTCACACAATAAAGTTTTTGTCTTCACAACATAAATATAATAATAATAATAATACTTAAATAAATCCATTTATTTTAGGCCACACTTTACAACCCAATTCAACCCATAGTTTGTTAGTAACAATAGTTAAATGTTAATTTAATAACAATAGCAATACTTGCTTCTGATTTTTGACATGAGAACCCAAAAACTGGTCTTGAAGGGTGCTCCTTGTTTGGTTTTTGAACTGGTTCTTCTATATGAAGCCAATTTTTTACCATATCAACATCTCCAAATGGAACCTGTAAATTTTTACTGCTCTGTTAAAAATGGTGCACAGGGAGATGATCAAAAACTGTTAGGCCTGCAAAGAGCTGTCATTTGGAAACTATTTATACTTATACATAACATTAATTTTTTTAAATATTTTGTGCAGCAGTTTTGGTTGTCTAATAAAGTACATTTTCAAACAGACTACATCGACTCAACCTTGATGTTGACAAAAAATGTACAGGCATCTAGTATGGAATACATTTTACTGACTTTTTGTATTTAGCTTATTGATATTATTGACCCCTTTCCATGGGCTGGTAACCTGGTATGCTCTAGAGATTTGAGCATCTTTCCAGAGGTTGCAGGCAATTTGATAGTTTTAAATGTATGTATGCATGGTACTTATTTGAAGAAGCAAATTAGCCTGTTTGACATTTATAAACATATGTTTTAGGCACAGAGGATGGTTTTAGGCTATCAAATGAAAGCAATTATCTTACACAATTCCACAACAGGTTAGTACTTTACAGTCCATACTCTAAAACACCTTTAAAAAAAATACATATCGTCATTTAGCAAACAACACCGAAAATTGCCGGTTTTGAGATTTAAATGCCATTGGATAGAACTTTAAAGCGTGCTTCGATTTAAATAATTTTATACATTAGGATGATTAATAATACCTACCTTAAACACATTAAACAATATGCTCAATCTTCTAACTCTTAAATTCATGATTTTAAATAGTTTTGTGTCTCTCCTGTAAAGTACGAAAAAATTACTTGCATGGTGTTGTTTGCTAAGTGACGATATGTATTATTATCAGGGTGAAGATGATGTTGCGGAACCTGGAAACTGGCGATAGTAATTGTCCAAATTAATAACTATTCATGAAAAAAATATATATAAGATATCATTTAAAAAAGTAAGTTGTTACTACTTGTTACATACATTTTGGCCCAGTAGTTTGGTAACTTTTCTATGGAACAGCAGATTTTTTTTCTTGATTTGAGGTTTGGTCTAGGGTCGCCAACTGTACTTTAAAACAAAGTAGGTATCTCACATTATTTTGAGTCTCTCTACTTTATACATTTTAATAGCAATAAAGTACATGAAAATACAATAAGACCATAAGATCAATCAATCAATCAATCTAGATGTGAAATTAAACGTAAATTGACAACACCAGTCAGCTAAAATACAGCTGTAAGAAAATACAAGCAAAATTTTATGATGTGTACATTTTCGTTTGTCTAAAAAGCGCAAATTTGAATTAAGGATTCTTCTTTTTTAAAGGACTCTACTTTATATTTATCTTCCCTGATATTATGTGAGTAATTTTCCATTTTTTTGGTTAGTTACCAAACTGTTGTTACAAAACTGTTGTAACAAAATCGTTGTTTATTGGACCAAAGTAACCAAATTGTAATTATAAAGCTTAGTTTACAATATAAAATAAATATATATAATTTAGCTATATAAAGCCTTTAGTTTCCTTTGACTTGTATTAATAATAAAAAAATATTAATTTTCGAAATATATTTCGGCCCACTATGGGGCCGGCATCAGTCAAGTCAAAGTTTACAATATAGCGTTTCGCCACCGAAATTTTTATAAATTTCTAAAACATGACTTATCTTATCTTCTATAATATAAAAATGAATCGCAAAATGTGTTGGTAAGCGCATAACTCAACAACGCCTGGACCAATTTGGCCAAATCTTTTTTAAAAATGTTCGTTGAAGTTCAAGGATGGTTTTTACGGCGAGAAAAATTAGAATTATTGCTGGAAAAACCCTAAAAATAGCCCTTTTCTTTTTCCCATACAAATGATTTCTAACTAAAACGTAGTCAATTTGAGCTTTATTGCTATGGTATAAAGTTCATATTAAATTACAAGCACTCATGTAGGTGTGTTCCTAACGTCAAAGATCATATCTATCAAAACAATGTGCGTGTGTGCGTTGGAGCACAGAATACATAGTTGGAGGAGTTTAATGTCGCGTTCCGAAACTCGCGTTTCTTTTGTATTAGTTTCGGCACGCGAGATAAAATGCATCAATTTCCACGTCATTACATCAGTCAAACAAAAATCGCGTTACCAACAGTGTTTTATTATTTTTAATATACAAATTTTAAATAAATAAAACAATTCGTACGGCTTAAAAGGATTTGACTACAAGTCATATCAAATTAAAAAAAAAAAAAAGTTGTCTGTTACCTAATCTACTGAGTTTGCTTTTGTCAACTGATACACGCACGAAACAAATTCGTATATCGTGTTTTGTGCAGTGTTTGTTTAGTTCGTGATTAGTGAAAAAATAATTTATATTTGATATGCCTCCTATAAGACGAAGCAATTTAGGTAGAAGAACCAGAAATGCTACAAACCAAGCTAATTACCGATCTAATCGTACTGCACAAGAATGTGACGACGGAAATGAACGTGAAAGAATTCGGATATCACAAACGCGTGAAGCGCGAGCGCGACATTCAACTAATAATCGCGCAAGTTTGAATCGAGCTGCTTTCAGTTACGATGTGTCAATTGACTACAGTAACTACCAATGTGTTGTTATTGGTTCTATGAACTCGGTTTGCTCACACTGTAAGGCATTAAAATACAAAAACGAAACGAAGCCAATGGATTGTGTTGCGCAAATGGTAAAGTGAAATTGATACCATTGGATCCACCACCAGAACCATTGTACTCATTGGTTTCAGGAATAGGAACAGATTCTATACTTTTTGACACATATCCAACAATATAACAATTGCTTTCAAATGACTTCATTTGGGGCAACAAATGTAGTTCGGGAAAATTTTATGCCAACTTTCAAGGTATGTATTATAGCAGTTACTCATAATTATTTTAGCGATCAAAATTTTCTGTCACCAAAGTTAAGATGTGTCACTAATCTTCAATTTCTTAATCATTACGAAATATATCACTTAGTCATCATATTATATGGTGATTCAGTTTCAGTGACACTTTTATTATATTTTATTATATTTGATAGATATTAGTTAAAACTAAATATATACTTTTTAAGATCAAATATTATTTAAGTTTGATCACTGACAATCCATTAATTTATACCACACCATAATATTTTTTTTTTATTTACAGATGCAAGGGCAAATATATCACAGAGCAGGTTCACTGTTACCAGTGTCAGATAGCGACAACAAATTCCTGCAAATTTATTTTATGGGCAATTCACCACAAGAAATTGATCTGCGTTGTGCACATAACAATTTAGTAAAGAGGTCTATTGTAGAACAATTACAAACTTTATTTCATCAACACAATCAATTGATTATATTGTTTAAAACTGCCCTGGATCTGATGCCATCCGATAATCACAAAATTGTAATCAGAGCTGATAAAACACCTGCAGGTCAACATACAAGACGTTTTAATGCACCAACTATTGATGAAGTTGCTATCGTTGTAGTTGGAGAAAACTTGGAATCCCGTGATATTGTTTTACATCGTCGGAATGATCAATAACAACGTATAAAGGAAACACACCGCTCATATGATGCACTGCAATATCCCATTATATTTTGGCAAGGTGAAGATGGCTACGATTTCTCAATAAAAATGATAAATCCCATTACAGGTAACTAAAATATTAGTTTAGCTATGGCGATAATATCTCAGTCATTATATTATGTATTTTAATTTTATATTTGAATGTTATTAAAACAAAATCTATTTACAGGTTCTGAAACCAACAAAAAAGTAAGTTCAATGAACTATTATTCATACCGCCTAATGATTCGGGAAAATGAAGATAATCACATATTGAAATGTCGGCGATTATATCACAAATATGTTGTTGACATGTATGTTAAAATTGAAACGGAGAGATTAACATTCATCAGGTTGAATCAAACCAAACTCCGATCTGAAGAGTATATTCACCTTCGAGATGCGATTAATACTGATGGAAATGCACAGAATGTCGGTCGGATGACTATTCTTCCAGCAACATACATCGGAAGCCCTCGGCATATGCACGAATATGCTCAAGATGCCATGTCGTATGTTCGTCATTATGGTACAGCAGATTTGTTCATCACATTTACATGCAATCCGCAATGGATAGAAATCAAGCAGGAGTTATTCTCTGGGCAATCACCCATTGATCGTCATGATATTACAGCCAGAGTCTTTAGACAAAAGTTGAAATCTTTAATGGATTTCATCGTAAAACATAATGTGTTTGGTGAGACACGCTGCTGGATGTATTCTGTGGAGTGGCAGAAACGAGGATTGCCACATGCACACATTTTGATTTGGTTGGTTGAAAAGATAAGGCCAAATGAAGTTGATGCAGTGATATCAGCTGAAATCCCTAATGTACAAGTAGATCCTGGATTGCATGAGGTAGTTATCAAAAACATGATACATGGTCCCTGTGGAACTCTTAATCAAAATTCACCGTGTATGATGGATGGTAAATGTTCAAAACGATATCCACGGACATTAATATCGGAAACAATTACTGGTAATGACGGTTATCCATTGTATCGTCGCAGATCGACAGCAGACAATTCAACGTTGAATCTTGCCATTCAGTGAAATCTATAAAATACATTTGCAAATATGTAACCAAAGGGAGTGATATGGCTGTGATTGGAATTGGTGCAGAGAATTCCAATGATGAAGTTACCCAATACCAAATGGGCCGCTATGTCAGTAGTAATGAAGCAGTTTGGCGAATATTTTCTTTTCCTATTCATGAGAGACACCCTTCTGTTGTTCACTTAGCTGTGCATTTAGAAAATGGACAAAGAGTGTATTTTACAGCACAGAACGCAGTAAAAAGAGCTGCTCAGCCACCATCTACTACATTAACCAGTTCTTTTGAGACATGCCAAAACGATGATTTCGCACAAACATTGCTATATTCTGAAATGCCAAAATATTATACCTGGAATCAATCCTCACGGAGATTTATACGACGGAAACAAGGAAAACCAGTTCCAGGATATACAGATGTATATTCCACCGATGCGATTGGCCGGATTTATTCAGTACATCCAAGCAATGATGAATGTTTTTATTTACGACTGCTATTAGTCAATGTACGTGGCCCAACATCATTCCAACAGTTACGAACTGTTGATGGTGAATTGTGTGGATCCTACAGAGAAGCCTGTCAACGTTTGCAATTGCTTGAAAATGACGCTCATTGGGATCAAACTCTCAATGATGCTGTAATATCATCACACGCTCATCAAATACGAACATTGTTTTCTATAATCATATCTACATGCTTCCCATCAAACCCAATTGATTTGTGGATCAAGTACAAAGATTATATGTGTGATGATATTTTGTATCAAATACGGAATAGAATGGGAAATCCAAATATACAAATCAGTGAAGAAATTTACAATGAAGCATTGATTTCAATTGAGGACATGTGCTTGATAATGTCAAACAAACTATTAATTCAATTAGGCCTGACCGCGCCCAATCGTCCAATGCATGACGCTTTTAACCAAGAGTTGCATCGAGAAAGACTGTATGATCTCAACGCTTTGAAAGAATTAATTCAAACAAATCTTCCACTGTTAAATGAACAACAGAAGTATGTATTTGAAACTCTTATGACAGTCTTATGACTTATGAAAGTAACAAATGATGAAACTGGAGGGATTTACTTCTTAGATGCACCTGGTGGTACAGGAAATACTTTTTTGATTTCATTAATATTAGCAACAATTCGCTCACAAAATAAAATTGCACTTGCACTCGCTTCGTCGGGAATCGCAGCAACTTTGCTTGAAGGTGGTCGAACAGCCCATTCAGCACTAAAATTGCCATTAAATATGCAAAGCAATGAAACTCCAACCTGCAACGTTTCGAAGAACTCTGCAATGGCAAAGGTTTTGCAGCAATGTAAATTGATTGTTTGGGATGAATGCACGATGGCACATAAAAAATCTTTGGAGGCTTTAGACAGAACCTTAAAAGATCTACGGAGCAATAATAACCGATTTGGTGGTGCAATGATTTTATTAGCAGGAGATTTTCGTCAAACATTGCCAGTGATTCCACGATCAACGCCAGCTGATGAACTCAATGCATGTCTAAAGTCCTCCAATTTGTGGAAACATGTCAAAGTACTTCATTTAAGCAAGAATATGCGTGTCGAGTTGCAAAATGACCAATCTGGAAACATATTCTCTAAACAACTCATTGACATTGGTAATGGCAAATTTCCTATAGACATGTTGACTGGCTGCATTAACTTTCCTCAAAGTTTTTGTCAGTTAACTCGATCAAAAGATGAACTTATTCAGAAGGTGTTTCCAGATGTTTCTCAAAATTACAGAAACCATGATTGGTTGAGCGAACGAGCTATACTGGCTGCAAAAAACATAGATGTAAATGAATTAAATTTCAAAATTCAAGAACAAATTACAGGCGAATTGAGGATATATAAATCAGTTGATTCGGCTACTAATCAAGATGATGTAGTCAACTATCCACCGGAATTTTTAAACTCGCTGGATTTGCCAGGATTGCCACCTCACAATCTTCAATTAAAGGTTGGATCGGTGGTTATAATGTTGCGAAATATCAACCAACCGCGTCTTTGCAACGGTACACGGTTAGCGATAAAAAATTACTAAACAATGTGATAGAAGCAA
Organism: Ypsolopha scabrella; assembly: GCA_910592155.1. Classification (NCBI taxonomy): domain Eukaryota; kingdom Metazoa; phylum Arthropoda; class Insecta; order Lepidoptera; family Ypsolophidae; genus Ypsolopha; species Ypsolopha scabrella. The sequence continues at coordinate 11,147,704 of OU342979.1, read as the reverse complement.
CTATACTCAAAGGAAAGTATAAAGGAGAAGATGTTCTCATACCGCGCATCCCAATGATTCCGACTGATGTGCCATTTGAGTTTAAACGACTACAGTTTCAAGTGCGGCTTGCTTTTGCTATGACTATAAACAAGTCCCAGGGACAATCATTAAGTGTTTGTGGTATTAATCTAGAAAACCCATGTTTCTCACATGGTCAATTGTATGTTGCCTGTTCCCGTGTTGGAAAACCATCAGATTTGTTTATCTATGCGCCAGGTAATCAAACAAAAAACATCGTATACCACAAAGCACTACAATGATAATAATAATAATTATGATTCACATGATTAACAATAAAGCGATTACTTACTTTTAAATCCTTATATATGTTTTATTTAATTATTTTTTATTCACAACGCCCTATCACCAGGGTGACGGTTCTGTTCAGGAGAATTTTTTTAAAATACGTAGGCACAAAAACTGCCACATTACAAATCTTTTTGACAGGACGAAGTCTGTCGGGTCAGCTAGTCACAAATAAAACAACTCTTGAAAATCAAACAACATGTTAAATTGAGTTTTATATCTTTACGAAGCACACAAACCTCAAAGGCTCAAATTAAAATAAAAGACAATCAAAATTTCTACAAGATAAGTTTACCGCAATAATCCAAATAAATGAAAACCCAAAGTATTTTGGTTTGGAATAAAATCAGTTACAACAATCATTTTGAAGCTATACCTATCTAATAGGAACTTTAAATAGGTAGGACAAAACATTTATTCAATTATTGTTTTCTTAATCAAAATAAATGCCATCTTCATCATTCATCAACATATATTCGATTAATATTAATTATTTATTTGGTGCAAATCTACTGTCTTAACAATTGAAATATAAGGAACAGTGTCCTCATCCTCACGTTTTGGTGTAGTGAACTTCAGTGCTTCATTTTTTCCGATAGTTTTATAAAAACTTATTCTGTACATATTCGTATCACGATTTATGAATAAATAAATATATACCTTGTTATTATCAATTAATTAATTTATATTATTTATATAATTAAAATTTATATTAAATTTAATATTTTAATTTAGCTTTTTTTCTGTAATGGCATTTTTTTATTTAATAATTTATTTTTGCTAACATTAAAGCAAATTATGAAGGCTTTTGTTTCAATTTTAGTACCGTCAAAACGAAATTTTCTTAATTCCAAAATTGTATTTAAGAGTAAGGTATAGAAGCTAAAGTTCTTTAGACAATCTTATATTTCGACGCCACTAAAACTAAAATTAAAGCCCTCAGAATCGGCTTTTACGGTCATTTAGCTTTACTACAAATTAATGTAGTTGAGCGTACCTACGTGTATTAACGTGTCTTGTATTATAACTGACTGCTAGCTGCTGAGATAAAACCAAGAAAATCATCAACCTTTATTGACGTAGTCGGTTAAATCCAAAATGTGCACCTAGCTTTACACAGAACAGTTTTATAACGTAACGAAACATTACAAAACTGTAAGTAAAAAGTAACCTAAAAACTGATTTTCCAAGCGACAACAGAATGCACAAGTAGGAAACAGTGTAAGATTATAAGAAAAATGTCTTATAAATAGCTCTCTTTAATCACACTTGCATAAAAATAACAAGTTTCCCAAAAAAACACAATATTCTTTTTTCGTTAACAAACTGGTGACGCCTTGTAAACACGGACACACAAATAAAATGGATGACAATTCGGGCTCACATACACCATGACAGTTTACTATCAGCTAATCAGAATTGAGTAAGTTCTGCCAACATTATAGCATTAAGCTGCATTCAAAATTTATAAGGGATCATCTTGAAATAACATTATAAAACTGTTAATTTAGCAGGACAAGTATAGAACCGCTGCTATTTTATTTATTTTGAAAGATATGCATATTTTATTTATATATATGACAAATATAATTTAGTCACAGAGATATTAGGGGTCTATGATTATTTAAAAGATTCAAAATAATTGTGAAAATCATGTCTGAACTTGTGAAAGCATGGGCGGACAGATATTTTTTGTATGAAGAAGGATGTCAAGAATTCAAAAAAAAAATAAAAATTGGCATTAATTCAAAAGAAATAAGTATTTTTTTAATAAATCCATGAAGTTTTATACTTCTTCTTATAATAATGAATTTTGAAATAATAAACAAGATACTAACGCTAATAAATATTTTTGTTCAAAGTTTGAGGACATGTCATCTTCCCCAAAGGCCCAAAAAATTTGAAAATGACTCATGTATACTTGGGTTAATTTTTTTTTATAGTTGTTTGTATGGACGAGTTTCCACTTCTGCAACATCATCTTGACACCCAGTACATTTTTATTAATCATAGGATGTTGTATAAGACATGGATTAAGAACGAAAATAAAATACTAGATAAATACATACACCAGTCTGGGACATACCCCAAGGTCCAGGATTCATGCCTAAGAAAATCACTTTCTTTGGAGAATTACAGTACTTTTTTATGTAACTTTCATAACTTTTTATAGCATAGACTGTGGGGTTATAGACATATTCTAAGTTTTGCAGGAATGCAATTTTATCAATTTGAGAATTCAAATGTTTAGCTATTTTGATATGCTGCATCGCAATGTCAACTTTGGATTTCTTAATATCGTTTGAAATAGAGACTTGCTTTCTTTTAGGCATTATTATACTTTTGTTAGACAATGATCTGTAAGTATGATACTTAGTCTGAGGGTGGTCTGAGGTATGATATCCGTGGTTGTTGTGTTGATGTATTGTATTGGAAAATTGAGGTTATTTACAAATGTAACTTATTTAACACACACAGCAATAAAATTTTGTTGAATTAAACTTATTTATCAAGCCTTATGCATTCACAAACCAATACTTTTTTTAGAATATGTACATACATACTTAATTTTATTCTCTTTCTTTCACACAAATTAAACAATTCAAAACATAAATTTTTGTATTTTATGGCCTGGTTACATCGACCTTTAGGCCACATCTTCATTTAGTACACTTCAGGAAGTGAGTGACTAAAGGGCCGAGGGCCGAAAGTGGTTACCTTAGTTTTTATTTTGTTCGACCACTAGTGGCCCACTAGTAAAGGAATTTACAGACCATTAGCGGCCTCCTTATTTTTAATTTTATTCAACCGTAAGTCACGTGACTCGCTTCGCTGATATAGAGTCAACACTACAACTGCTGCAGTCCGATGGATTAAACTTATAATTTTGGTTCATATTCCAAAGATAATAAGACTGACACATGAGGTCTTGGCTCGATCTCCGGTAGGGCAATACACCAATGAGTTTTTCAGAATTTATGTGCATACTAAAGCCAATTCTGCAGGCTTTCATTTTAGTTTTAGTAGTATCAAAACTCATTTTTTTCCAAAGTAATTTAGCTTCTGTTCTTAACACTTCAGAACTTTTTTGCAATATTTTGACAACACCAAAATTAAAGCCTTCTGAATCTGCTTTAGTATTTGCTACTACTTTATCACTTGTTGAAAGGTGAGGGAAACATAGTGAGAAAACCTGCATGCCCTGAAAAGTGTGTATTTGTGCCCATAGTACGGTGATATGGCTCACCACCATTTACGTTGGGACGTAATATTATTCACATTACTTCGGGGTTGAAACTGCCTTCCACCTTGTTTACATGCATAGGAAATGGTGTAGTATTTTAACTATGACCTCTCGTATGTATGGGTTATAAGTTTTTAATTTTACGGGACACACATGTTTCATTTTTTCAATCAATCAGCTATCGCGTTTCTACAACTTAACACAATGTTTGATATCATAGTCTACACTATTATTTAAAGAGGAAAGATTTGTTTGTTTGTTTGTATGTTTGAGGTAATCTTTGGAACTACTGAACCGATTCAAAAAATTCTTTCTTTTGTAAAAAGCTATACTATTGTTGAGTAACATAGGCCATATTTAATTTTAATACAACGATCCTGAGACACCTCTTGCTTTTGTATATTTGAGGTAATCTTTGGAACTACTGAACCGATTCTAAAAATTCTTTCTTTTGTAAAAAGCTTCACTGTTTTTGAGTAACAAAGGCTATATTTAAATTTAATACAACGATCCTGACACACCTCTTGCTAATATTAAGCTTGGAAAAGTTACCCGATTCCAAAAATGTTTTCTTTTGTAAAAGGCTACACTATTGTTAAGTAACAAAAGCTATATTTTATTGTAATAAAAATAAGTTTTCAGTCTGAAAGTTCAATATTTGTGAATCAAGTCGGAAGAAAAAGTGCTGCTTAGCTGCTTTATGGGCGTGCAATTGGTCTTTATTAGCGCTTTGCTTAAACATGGTGTCCGTTGCATATAGTCGTTCAAAAAATCAAATTATTTTGTTTTCCTTATGTATTTCGACGAAAATCTTTTCGACGCGGGCGGAGCCGCGGGCAAAAGCTAGTCTCATATAAATTGGTACAAAAGTTCCAACGAAGAGAATTCTGGATCATTTTAACTCACAAATAAACACTAAACACCAAACAACAAACAGAGGTTATGTTTTTGTTGTGGTATCGTACGTATCATCAAGTTGCTTACTGACTGAAACTGCTAGTACAATACATTGCAAAATTAACTCTAATAGTGTACACTAAGGAAAATATTCTAACAGCTAAATAATGACTTACGGTTCAATAATTTACAAAATTGAAGGACCGCTGCCCTTTCCGAGCTGTACATTGCAAATTGAACTTTATTATTTCATACTAAGGAAGATATTCTAACAGCTAAGTAATGAAATGACTTACGGTTCAATAATTTTAAAAATCAAAGGGCCCTTTAGTCACTTCCTAAATATAATCCACGATGAATAGTGTTGCGTAAAAATCGAATCGATAGTCTATCAATGGGCTATCGACCTTAGAAAAAAGTAACAATATCGATTGTGCTAACGATGGCATCGATACTGTAGATAGTATCGATAGCAAAAATTCCATAATACTATCGATAGTAACGATTATATGTTAGCAATACTATTGATAGTATTATGTATGTTTATCAATTAAACTATCCATTGTATCGATACTATTGAAAGTATCGATTGTTTTGCTCCATCGATAGTCCATGAAATTGCAATATTATTACTTTGTCTAATTGCTTTGATTTTCAACGCGGTAAGCATAATAATATTTAGATCTTATTAAAGTTCTACTTATAGGTGGTAGAGCTGATGCCGGGCTCGACTGTGGAGGTACCACCATCTTACTCGCAAATCCTCCCGAAGTTATTTGGGGGAGAGTAAGAGAACAGCTCTCAGGCAAAACCAGGCGGCCGGCCCACCATTGCCTGGGACCGATGGATGGCGGTATATCCATCCCCAATTGCCGGGCCTTGTATTAAACAGACTACTGACGGGTAGCGGCGTCACTAGTGCAAAGGTTTCAGCACCGCGCTCACCAACCCGCCTGCCCAGCGTGTGTGAGTATGGGCATTTCTTCCAGGAGGACCACCAAGAGTGGCAAAATCCTGGAAAGGCCTATGTCCAGCAGTGGACGAAACAGGCTGATGGATGGATGGAAAGTTCTATTGGTTTCGTTACAAAACAAGAAAGATTTTGAGAACTGTAATCTGGCAACTCTTGCCAGCCAAGACCGAGTGAAGGTTTGTTTGAAAAAATTGTTATTCATTGTGCGTATCTATCTTGTGAATTTTATAAGTGGATTATCAAATCACTATGTAATACATAATATGATTATATACCATTTAAGGTGACCAAAATAATCGATACTTTCAAAAGTATCGATACAATCGATAGTTTCATTAAAGCAAATAATAATACTATCTATCTAATAATATAATAGTATTGCTAACATATAATCGATACTATCGATGGTATTACTCAATTTGGGCTATCGATATCACAATCGATATTGTTACTTTTTTCCAAGGTCAACAGTCAATAGTTGTACAACACTAGCAATAAATCCCTCGATTTTTTTTCTTCTTTTTAAATAAATTTTGCGGCTTTAGAGAATAGTCTTTTCAGGCAAGCCAAAATAATTAGATTTTTTTTACAACCGTTCGTTTTTACTGTCCTAAACGCGATTACACTGTCTGTTTTAAGTCCTTACCTATCCTGAATATGAAGCCGATAAATTTATTTTATTTAAAGCTGAGGCTCTAGAAGTAAAGCCGTTCTAGGCTCATTCGATTCGTCTTCGACAAAAGGAACAAACTTACGTGAGTGAGCAGGATACCTGTTATATGCCTCTCTTAGGTATATACATTTGTCTCTTTCGTCGTTTGACGAAGACGATTCGAATGAGCCCCGAACGGTTTCATTTCTAGAGACACTGTTCGGGGCTCACTCGATTCGTCTTCGTCAAACGACGAAAGAGACAAATGTATATAAGTAAGAGAGACAAAAAATAGGTATCCTGCTCACTCGCGTAGGTTTGTTCCTTTTGGCGTTTGTCGAAGACGAGTCGAATGAGCCCCGAACGGCTTCACTTTTACTTCTAGAGCTGCTGGTCCGTAACGTTGTCACTGGCATCCCTACAAGGTACAGTGGAACCCGCATCAAGCTATACTCATTGAGTATAAGCTGACCTCTCATTGTACGGGAAGCCTATACAATGAGAGGTCAGCTTATACTGAAAGTGTTTAGCTTGATGTGGGCTCCACTGTACATTTAATAAAGACGCTGCTCAGGCTGGGGTCCCCCCAGATTCTGTATCATAAACTCAGTTGCCAAACCAAGTGCCTATCGTCTAAAACACACATAACCGCTTATATAGGGATAAGTTCGCGCTTGAAATGAATTCACAATTACTAATAGTTTAATACCAACGACATTATACCCATTATAGGTTATTTTGGAAGTTAATTTTTTATCAGTTTTTGGTGAATAGCAACTATAGCTAGCAACCGACACTGAGTTACATAATAGCCCCAGGAAAATCCCCGATTTGCGGGTCAGCCATTTTGTTCGGTGGGCTAAAACTATTTTATTTCGGGTAATACTTACAACTAGAAAATTACACGCGTTCGTGAAGCGTTCAGTCTTGGCCATAGACTTAGAATATTAATATTCTATGGGTCTTGTCTTGGCAGATACAGCTCCCATCATTTTGAATGGCAACACACTGAAATGCCTGCTTAACTGTAATTTGATTTGAACACGATTTTGTATTTAATTTAATAGGTAGGTAGGTTAATGCAGCTACTCTTATGAATAAAAACAGAGTTTTTATTCCAAAAATATCATTTCGGGGAATGAATCAAATAGAAGCGGGGAATTTCGGGGAATTGACAATACTGATGCGGGGTTTCGAGAAATTTTTATTAGCAGCACTGCTGATGACATTGGCATTTGACATTTGTGGTTTCAAGGGTCACTATTCACTAACAGCCACGAAAGTATAGAGTAATTACTTATTAATGAAGCGGTAGAATTTAAGCTGTTAGTATAAATACCAATTCGAACAAACCATAAATTGTAACAGGCCATTTTGCATTTTTTTTCTGAAAATATTGACTAAATCATGAAGATACATACCTACTGTTCATTAACTTTCAGGTGGTATTTTTTACAACGAAATTATTTTTTGAATTTGTGGGCAATGGCACTGTAGGCAGTGGCAATGGCCTATTTCCTGTAATGCCTAAATGACATGACTATTGCGTCATCAAAGCTATTTATTCAGTTCCTAAATATTTTCATGTATAACTTTTGTATTTCAAGGAGAAAAAAAAACATTATTTTATACGACGTCAAAAAAGTCTATTATTTTCAAAAAAATCGACAATCAGGTGCTAATATGGTATTCTGGACCATTAGAATTATTAACATGAATGAGCATGTAACGATGAGTTATGTTCATTACTGTTCATAATTCCTTTTTTTTTAATTAGTAGTAAAATAAATAAAAACTAACAGTTTAATTTCTACCGCCTAATTACCCTATACTTTCGTGGCTGGTAGCGACCCCTAAAACCACTTCAAAAATTCAAAAAATGTTGCATTATAAGTTTTGTAACAAGTAAAAACAAATAAAAGGTGCGCCATCAATATTTAGATAAAACAAAACATACATTTTTTATGCACCCTACTTTTAACTGTTATAAGTAATTAGGAGGGAAAACCACAGGTCATAAAACTACTGTGAATATATGTATTATTCATATATCGGTTTTTACTAAGATTATAAAATAAGTACCTACCTACCAGACAACTTCTAAAATTAAATCACAATAAAAGTTTCAAAAAGCGATTTTCTCAAAAACCAGACTGAACTAAAATACAATTTAACCGTCTTCAGTAACAACGGTGCCATTTTCATAATATTCCAAAAGTTTGTAGCTTTTTAAGTATTCTAAAGCTTTTTGTTCCCAATTGTTATTATTTACCGTTCTCGGGCTTGGGTGTGGCAAATATTTAACCTGAAAAATATAATAAGTAATTAAAAATTATTAGAAGTAAGAATACCACGTAAGTCTATAGTGAGAAATATTGCGACTTCGTGTTTTGTCGGCTAAGTTCATTTTTAGGGTTCCGTACCTCAAGAGGAAAAAACGGAGCCCTTATAGGATCACTTTGTTGTCCGCCTGTCTGTCTGTCAAGACTCTTTATCTCGGAAACGCGTGGAGGTATCGAGTTGAAATTAAAACCATATACATACAGTCCCCTGAAGCTGTGAAAAAATTAAACTTCTATGCAGTGGCGAAGGGTCAATATAACACGATTCCCATCGGCTTGTTTAGGAAATGGCATCCATAGGTAATACATTTCTTTATCCCGTTCTCTTCTTTGTCAAACATTTCCATAAATCTCAATACGACAAATAAATACACTTGGCTGACAGGGAGTTGCAAAGTACAAAAAAATGGTTTCCTTGGTTGCCTTCTGAGTAATGCAATTTTTTGACCGGCATCCCTTTTTGAAATTTTCACTCTTCATCACTGCTTCTATGTTAACGTAAAAAAAGATACGGCCGTTTATGCCGCAAAAAACGTGTATTTCGACACTCTCAAGGGAATCAAAATTCTTAGGGTATTTCCCGTTGACCTAGAACTATAAAATTTGGCAAATAATACCGTCTAATAGTACAAGTTTAGGAAAAAATCTTAAAACTATAGGTACATTTGTAATTAAATCATAAAAAATTACCGAGGTTAAGCAACGGTATGTAGTCATAATTGTACGGGTGAGCAAATCTTATTGTATATTTTTTTTAACTTTTAATAATTTGTACGGAACCCTCGGTGGGCGAGTTCAACTCGCACTTGTCCGGTTTTTTTCATATCTTTTGAACAAGTCCATAAAATTCAGTGTTATGTTGTCATAAGCATAAGACGTCATTAAATAAATCAGATTATTCATAGATTTCGTGAATGCTGAAGTCGCAATATTTCTCACTAGAACTGTACACATTTTTATGGCGTAAAAAAGTTGGCTTAATCCACAAATCTCCTGCGAGGATCTTTGTGAAGGGGATTTCTGGATTTTTTGTCCAATTATCCCCTTCGGATTTCCTTGATCACCGGTAGGGTATTTTGGACAAAAAAGAACAAATTGTTCATGTACTTCGGCAGAGGGGGATAAGTGCCCTTGCCTAGTCCCGAGTCATATGGTCTAAGACTAGTGTAGACATAAAATCTCTCATATATTTACAATAATAAACGACAAATGAAAATCAATTAAATAAGTCTATAAAATTAAATAATACTAAAAATTAAATAAGTTCTATAACTGTTCAACAAGTTTTCTGCCACAGAAACGATATTTTGAACTTCTTGCAGAAAACTGTGTGCTGAATCCAAATCTGAACTCAGTTTTTTTTCATTAGGTCTAAGTTTTTGTGAATTCAACTTAAAAGTATTAAAATTTTACGTTTCTTTAATACTCCTGAACAATTTTTTTACATATTACAAATGTATTTTATATATTTATTTTTCATAATTACAAGTCGTTAATGAATACTTATCAAGGTGAAAATAACAGGATTCGCGATTGAATGTTATTTTTCAAAATAAATAATATTTTGTGAGAGCTTGTTCTGTCCATACATTTCATACCAAGTTTTTACTATAAAAAATTGGGTGTGATTGTTTTGAGACATTAAATCAAAGAACTAGGGGGTAGGTGAATCTTTTTATCATATTATTAAAAAGAACTAGGTACTGAGAAGAAGTATTATTGAAAATGAAAGCCAAAAAACTAATTGTGCTAAGCGTAAAGACCCACCGGAAGTAGAAAAAACACGTGATTTTTCAATATTCAGTCTGTCTTAGACAAATATTACGATGTGGTAGAGAAAATCTGAGTTCATATTCGGATTCAACACACAAATTTCTACAATTTTGTTGGCCAGTAATCAATCACAGATCATTTTGTACAATAATACTTATTAAACAGTAAAAACTATACAAGTTACGCGAATAATACCTGTAGTGGTATCACTGATAAAACACTTACAATTCTTTTTACATGTGTGTACATAAAATATCTCATATAACGAAATCTTGTATTCATTAAAATATCACATAAAATAAACTAAAACAAATAACGTCAAAAACGTTTCATTTGTATTAGAACATCCCTTTGCTTTACGTTTTTTTATTTGTCGTGATAGAGGTTATAGTAATAAGTATTCTGTGATAATTTCAACTGGCTATCGCAATCGATTGAAGCAAGAGACCCTGTGACAGATGGATGTACGGACAGACAGACATTGAAGCCTTAGTAATAAAGTCCCGTTAGGCACCCTCCGGGTACGAAACCCTGAAAATCAGGCTTTTAACTCAAGTCAAAAAAAGTTATTGCTCTTTACGTGATCAATTTTGTATAAAATGGATCACTATGAAAACCTATAGGGCGTTTTCAGTTAAATAAGAAACTTGAAATTCCGTTCTCAAGTAGGTCTAATCTAATAGCATACGTATAGAAAGAATTAAAAAACGCAAAACGGCGTATTTCAGACATATTTATAGACACGAAAAATACAAATTAATACAAGTGGTTATTGAAGGAAAAATTCAAGGAAAAAGAGGTCGTGGTAGAAGGCGAACATCATGGACTAGAAATATAAGAGACTGGGTCGCAGTGGAAAGCACAGATAAACTAATTCGCATGACAGAAGATACGGAGACATACAGGAAAATGGTCGCCGACCTCCGGGATGGAGATGGCACTTGATGATGATGATGATAGAAAGAATCTGAAAATAGCCTATATTTAATTATTTAAAAATAACAAATTGACCAACCCTATTAGACCTATTGATACATAGAATTGTTTAGTAATTGTCAAGTTAAGTTGGTTTATCATAACTTTTCGTGGAGTAAGTTTGTGTATTGATTAACGGCATGTACGATACCCTGAAGGCACGAGTCTCACTCGCAGATGAACGGTTTTCTTTCACGAATAACCAATCATTTGGTCAAAGCACGCCTAAATCAGGCAAGAGTGCTTTTTCTTTCGACTTGATTCGCAAATATTGAAATTTCAAACTGAGACAATTTTTTATTAAAATAAAATATAGCCTATGCAGCGATAGTGCAGTTTTCTTTGTGCAAAAGAATGTTTAGAATCAGATTACCCCTTATAAACAAACAAATTTTGCCTTTTAAATAATAGTGTAGATAATACCATAATAAAAAATTGTGATTTTATTACAAGTTAAACCCAAGTAGATTACCATCATGGAATTAGGCAATGGAACTAGTGCGAACGATCGAAAAAAACGTGCCTTTTTCTTAATTCCTAAAAAAACGTCAACTCCGGAGTTCCGAAGTTGATGGCTTAACATCGTAACTAGCTCCGGAGTTGGAAACGATCCGAGTTTGAAAGCCCTAGTTAGTAAGTTAGCTCGAAATGGTTCGATAAGACAAGGCTTTTAGAACTCGGCCCTGGACACGCTGCTGCCTAGAATTTATCACAAAACAAAAAAAAAACAAGGTTTTACATGGCATTTAGAAGTCTTAAAAAGAGTTGTTCAGTATAAGGGTAAACAAATATGTATAAAGGTACTAACATAATATTATATACACACAAGCGTGACTCATTCAAGACTAATTAATTAACTTAATTTTGAAAAGTTGTTAAAATACTACACCTGTATTTCATTTAAGTTTGAAAATATTTTAATTGCTTTTCTTGCACGTGCTTCACAAAACTTTCCAATGGCAACTATTGTTTTAACTTCATACAACAAAAGGACCTTGATGAAAACTGGATCACAAATGTCATACAGTTCTTTCATTTGTGAACCCTGTAAAGTAAAATATACCTAATTTAAACTAACCATTTTAAGTTTTCTTTGTTTTGAAAGTATTTAATTTAAGAGCTTACATTAAAATCGCTGGGAGTAACATTGCAACCATTATTTTTCATCCATTGCTGTGGCAAATAATTGTACACAAAACTTGTTCTGAAAAAGTTTTCAGGTGTAACACATAATTCCTTTATTAGGCCCCAAAATCTTTTGCCACTTATCTGAAATCAAAGACAATAAAATTTTAAAAATTACCAACTGACAACTGAGGTCAGTGCTATTACCACAGAAGAGATAATACTACAGAAGATCCACTCTTCAAAGATTTACTTCTACTCTCGTCAGTGCCGGATTTACGAGCAGCCTGAGTAGGCTGGAGATTTTAGGGGCGGTGAATTTAGGATCAATTTTTTTTTCATGTCTTACAGAAATTTAAAAGTTTCGTAATTATACCATACCTAAACTAAACATTATTAGGTCCACACAAACAATTGTCCTAATCAAGGATGATTGTACCGAAAAGCCGCCTGCAACTGCAACGCGAAACGAAACGACGCAAATAATAGGTTGGGGAAAAACTCTTTTCGCAAGTAGTATGTATGAACTTATAATAAAATCTCTTTGCCATTTGTATCTGACTGGTTTTGGTATTATTAAAAAGTTTAAATTTTAAAAAAGATAATTCCAAATTCAAATTTGGTAAAATGTGTGATTTTCATTTGTTTTTCTTACTGTTAAGATGAGTGAATCTAATGAAGAAATTCGATACATTTTAAAATTCTACTACAAAAAAGGTAAACACACAAGTCGCGAAAAAAAATTGTGATGTTTATGGACCTAGTGCAGTATCTGTGAGAGTAGCACAAATTTGGTTTAAGCGTTTTCAATCCGGAAATTTTGATGTCAAAGATGCACCTCGCTCTGGGCGCCCTGTTACGGATAAAATGGATGCCATTTTCGAAAAAGTGGAGCAAGTTTGGCATATCAGTAGTTACGATGTAGCTGAAGAACTGGGGATTGACCACAAAACAGTTTTAGCGCATTTGAAAAAAGCTGGGTACACAAAAAAGCTCGATATTTGGGTGCCTTATGAGCTCACTGAAAGAAACTTAATGTGTTAAAGTTGATAACGGGAAGTATTAACGAAAAGATTCAACGGCTTTGGATGCTAAACAGATTTTTATTTAGTTGAGATGACAACACCAATTTTACTATCGTATTGTCACACGCTTGACACTTGGCGGGCAGTACAAAGACAACAATCATAGATTAGTCTTAACATCCACCTCTGTTTGTGATGCCTGTCATCTTCTTCAGCATTCTGTTCTGGGCCCATAAAGTGGTTTGGTGAGCATGTCTGCAATCTGCCTGGCTCCTGGCACATGGCAGATGGTTATGCTTCCATCCTGAATACATTCTCTTATGAAGAACGAACGAAGTCTTATGTGCTTAGTTCTTTGATGGAACTCTGGTGGATTCTTTGCCAGCTTGATAGCAGATTCGTTATCCACACAAAGACATGCTGGACATTCTTCACCTGTAATGTCTTTCAATATTCTTCTCAACCAAATGATTTCCCTAGCAGTTTCACTTGCAGCGATTATTTCAGCTTCTGTGGAGGATATAGCGACAACACTTTGTCTTTTGCTATTCCAAGCTATTGCACCCCCAGCATACATGCATAAAATGCCTGTGGTCGATCTTCCAGTCTTTAAATCACCACCGTGATCAGCATCACTGTAGCATTCTAGGTTGAGATCCTTAACTGGTTTGTAGACGATTCCGTTATCAATCGTCCCTTTAAGGTAACGCATAATCCTCTTGACGTTTAAGACGTCTTCTTTCGAAGGATTATCTAAGTTACGCGATGCAACACTGACTGCAAAGGCTATGTCTGGCCTTGTGCCTGTCATCAGATATGCAAGAGCACCGACCGCTTGTCGATATGGAAAGGATGACGTAGTATCTCCATCTTCTTTCACATCAACTGCTTTCAGAATCGGTGTTACAACTGGTTTGCATTTGTCCATGCCAAACCTCTCTAAGACGCGTGCTGTGTACGCCTTCTGATGAAGCAGAATGGATCCATCGGAGTATCTTTTAATCTCCATCCCAAGAAAGTAACTTGCCGGTTTCTCAGTTATCTTGAAGCGCACTCTCATTTCCTCTAGGAAACGCTTTCCCTCTCTTTCGTTCGTTGATGCAATCAGTCCATCGTCGACGTATAATGCAAGGATTATTTTGTTAATACCTCGCTTTCTTACAAAGAGGCAAGGATCAGACTGACTCTGCTTAAAACCGATCTTGACAATGTAGTCAGTTATGCATGTGTTCCAACAGAGGGGTGCTTGCTTCAGCCCGTATAGGCTTTTCTTTAACTTGAATACAAGCTTTTTATCAGTGGTATAACCTTCTGGCGGCCTCATGTAGATTTCTTCATCCAACGTGCCATACAAGAAGGCAGTAGAGACGTCGAACTGTGCTAGCTTGAGCTTCTCCTTAGCAGCAACGCTCAGAACTGCTCTAATAGTGCTGCTCCTAGCCACAGGACTGAAAGTTTCATGAAAGTCTATATCCTTCTTTTGTGAATACCCCTTTATGACTAGCCGTGCCTTGTACTTATCAATTGTACCATCAGGGTTTGTCTTTAATTTGAATATCCACTTACAAGGAATGGCTTTTCGATCTTTCGGTAGTTCCACGAACTCCCAAGTTTTGTTATCTTTCAGCGAAGAAATCTCACTATTAATGGCTTCTTGCCATTTCTCACTGTCCTTACAAGACATTGCCTCTTTGAAGGTTTTCGGTTCAGTCATCATGTGCCCTTCTGCCGCCATGATGTAATCTTTGAACCGGCTTGGGGGTAAAAGAGTAGCTCTATTTCGCAGAGTCATTTGGCCTTCTCTTTCGATATCATTTTCAGACAAATCAATATCTTCAGCAGGCTCTTCGTGCTCTTCGATTCGCTCACCATTTTCCTCCTCAGAGTGAGCAGACTCAACCTCTGAATTACCTTGATCCATTTCAAAATTATCATTTATGGCACCTTGTTCATCTGTTTGTGCTCTTGAAAACGAAGGTTCTTCCATAAACTCATCATCATTCGCCTCGATTTCTCTCTCGTCATCGGCGTTACTCGTTTCTGTATCTCTATGGAGACCTTGTAGCTGATAGCGAAATATTCCATTGTCAGTACTCGATGGCTTTTCTGGTAAACTTTCTCTTGCAGGTTTTCCCAGGAGTGGAATTTCCTCAAACGTCACATCTCTGGACCTAATTAGTTTAAATACTTTATCACTCCAAATTCTATAGCCTTCATCTCCTTCGTACCCAATGAGAATCCCTTTTTCCGCTTTCTTCTGTAGCTTTTTGCGATTAGCTTTCGGGATGTGCGCATAGCACGTGCAGCCGAGAATCCGTAGGTGCTTTATCGATGGCTTCTTTCCGTACCACAATTCATGAGGAGATTTGCCTTGTACGCTAGACGGCCCAGTTCGATTTAAAACGTAGACAGTTGCTCCTACAATTTCTGCCCACAGACCATCAGGAATTTTCTCATGTGCGTGCATGATGGCGCGCGCTGCTTCCACTACTGTGCGATTTTCCCGCTCTACGCATCCAGCTTGCTCGTGTGTGTGGGGCATCGTCAGTCTTTGCGTAATGCCATGTTCTGTTAGAATCTTTCTAAATTCACTGCCGACAAACTCACCACCGTTATCGCTGAGAACTTCTTTGACAACGTGTCCCGCAACTTTAGCTTCAGCAAGGAACAGCTTTAGCTTTGATGCTGCTTCAGATTTTTGACGTAGAAAGTAAACATGTCGATGTCGTGTGTAGTCGTCTTTGAATAGAATATAGTATCGATTCTTCCCGATAGAGTATGGAAATGGTCCGCAAATATCGGTGTGGATTAGTTCTCCTGGTTTAGTGGCTCTAACCCTTGTTCCGAATTTTCGCTTGTGAGCTTTTCCATAAACACAGCCTTCACAGAGATCCGATTGCTCCATATTCACTTTCAATCCGAGCTCTTGTTCGATCACCTGTTTAACGTGTCGCTTGTTCTGATGTACTAGCCTTTCATGGTACACTTGTAGAGGATTTGTCAGTAATTGGTTGACTTCTAGACTCTTTGGCGCAACGCATTTAAGCTCCAGCTTATACAGCCCGCCCTTGATATCTCTTGTCCCAATAACTTTGGTGACTCCATCTATTTTCAGTACACATTGCTTCGGCGTAGACTCAAACGTACTCTTTGACGAAATATCATGCGTAGCAAGAATTGAAAACAAGTTTCTCTTGATGTTTGGAACATACCAAACATCCTTCAGCAAAATTTGCTCAACTTTACCGTTGACATTGGCTTCAGCACGAATGTTGCCTATTCCTATGGCTTCTATGGCTTGCCCGTTTGCAGCAGTAACTGTATGTGATCCTTTGAAGTGCTCAAAGCTCTCAAAAAAGTCGCCTCTATTTGTCACGTGGGTTGTCGCACCATTATCGACGTACCAATTTGTTTTATCAATGGGCAGCTTGTCTTCAAGGGCTAACACGGTCAGATTAACATTTGTACTTGTTGACTGCTTCGGTGGTCGACCATCTCTTATCCACTTTAGGCATTTTCGTACTCGGTGCCCAACTTCACCACAGTAGTTGCAGTTAAAAACTTTAGTTTTCTTCTTGAACTTCTCTGTTTTCACGACTAATACTTCTTCAGGATTTGTGCTATCTTCTTTGCTCATTAAGGCTTTCTCAAAGGATATTAGCTGGACAGTTAGATTCTCAATTGTTCTATCTTTCTTATTCACAAGAAGCCAACTTGACTTAAAAGCAAAAAATTCATGCGGCAAAGTGCCGAGAATTTTACATATTAGCAGTATATCTGGCAGACTTGTTTCTAAATGGCTATTTAGATCATGCCAAATATTTTTCAAAGCAGAAATATGCTTCTTAATATCATGCTCAGGATCTTTCTTGTGATTGAAAAATTCTATACAAAGATCGTAACTTTTGTCTTCTGCGCTGCCGCAATAAAGGCGTTCGAGCTCATCCCATACCTCTTTAGCACTCTTATAGCGCATTATCTGGTCAAGTACTTCATTCGTCATATTAGTTGTAAGTAACGTTAGTACTGTACTGTCTTTAGTATAAAAATCTGCGAGTTCTTTCTCATACTTAGACTTTTCATCCTTGTCGGCCGTTGCTGCTGGTGGTTCGGGCTTGCGCAATCTCCCTTCGATAATATCTACCGCACCGGGAATGCCCCTGCACACAGTTTCAATTCGATACTTCCAATGCTTATAGTTCTTTCCATCCAGGAGCCCTACTTGTACCTTGGAAGCCTCTGCAATCGCCTTATCCATGGTGATGACTCGGGTGATTTGACAGGCTGGTACAAATTTCGCTGCAACTTTTCAGTCTTACCCGGAGTATAACTATCTTGCACCTTCTTTGTACTTTATTACTCTGCTACCATGTTAAAGTTGATAATGGGAAGTATTAACGAAAAGATTCAACGGCTTTGGATGCTAAACAGATTTTTATTTAGTTGAGATGACAACACCAATTTTACTATCGTATTGTCACACGCTTGACACTTGGCGGGCAGTACAAAGACAACAATCATAGATTAGTCTTAACATAATGAACCGTGTACTTATTTGTGATTCTTTATTACGACGTAATGAAACCGAACCATTTTTGAAAAACCTGATAACTGGTGATGAAAAGTGGATCACGTACGACAAGAACGTGCGAAAAAGGTCGTGGTAAAAGGCTGGTCAGGCTTCACAGACTCTGGCGAAACCCGGGTTATCTCGCAACAAGGTAATGCTGTGTGTATGGTGGGATTAGAAGGGCATTATTCATTATGAGCTGTTACCGCCAGGCAGGACCATCGATTCTGAACTCTACTGCGAACAACTGATGAGATTAAAGCAAGAAGTTGAGAGACACCGGCCGGATTTAGTCAACAGAAGGGATGTGGTTTTTCATAATGATAACGCTAGACTTCACACATCTTTAGCCACTCAGCAAAAATTAAGAGAGTTTGGCTGGGACGTAGTAATGCATTCGCCGTATAGTCCCGACCTTGCACCTTCAGATTTTCACTTGTTTCGGTCTCTTCAGAATTTTTAAGGCAGTGTCAGGTTAACATCACGAGAGGACTGCCAAAACCACTTGTCGCGGTTTTTTGATCAGAAGCCCCAGAATTTCTATAGCAATGGGATCATGTTCCTACCTAAAAGATGGCAGAAAGTTATCGAACAAAATGGCACCTACATACTTTAGTTAAATGTAAATAAACTTTATTAAAGTTTTGAATTTTCATATAAAATGCGAAGAAACTTTTTCCCCAACCTAATACTTTCGAATTTAGAAAAACTAGAAACGGCACGGCAGTAATGATTGTTGTTTGGAATGTTTTTTTGGAAAGAATTAACAAAGTCAATGTTCAAATCCAGGCTTCTACCGTAGATTTGGACACAGTTGCCGATCTTTAAAAATCTCTTTTCAAGTTTTTATAGATGAACGAGAAAATCTCAAGTATTTTGAAGAAAAGGCAATGGAATTAAGAGTGTATAATACTTCACTTCGCTTCGCATGATCCTGCTTTATACCAACAAATACTGCAACAATTACTCTGAAATTGATATAATGGTAAAGTTGAGGATTAATGATATGTCAACGCTTTGGTGAAAACTTGATTCCATAAAATGTTCTCTACGGAAAAAAATTACAAAGTTACCTCCAAACCGTACAATAAACCGATAGCATTCAATGAATACTTGAAATTAGATCTGAAACTTTGCATAATATAACTGATATTAGTATAAAGCAAAGCTGCAGACTATAACATAAAAATGAAAAAACCACCAGCGTAGCCGCGATTTCAAAATAACTGATGTTTTGCGTGCGCGGCATCTGATTAGAGTAGGATAGACATTTAAAAAGCAGAAGCGTTAGAGCAGGACTGCGAATTGAGGTATTATGGGCCCTTAGGCGACGAACAAGGAGACGCGGGGCGTCAAGCGGCGCGGTGCGCGTAGCGGGCCGCCGGCCGCCGGAAACACAAACATACACCGATGTATGGGGCGCGCACCGCGCCGCCTGACGGGCCGCATCAGGCCGCGTCTCCTTGAACGTACCCTTAAGCGTGTCGAAGCAGTATTAAAAGACATGGGAAATAGACAACCGAAAAGGAAAAAAAAAACATTATAATGAAACACTAATTTCTACTATGACTGCGAGTGATACTTTCAAGGTTAACACATTTCTCGTCCTCATTGATAGACTCGTATCCGAATTTGAAAAACGGCAAGAGACCTACAAGAGGTTCAATGAAAAGTTCTCATTTCTGACCAAAATGAGCTAATTGTCATCAATCAGCAACCCTTACGAAAAAAGCCCTTTTCTTGGAGAAAATGTATCCTAATGATTTAGAGAGTTACTTAGTTCAAGAATGCATACATTTTAAATGCCACCTATCTTCTGGAAGAATTTTGGTAAAACCAGATTCTGCATCATTTTTAACAACAACAAAAATTTATTTATTTAAAGTTTTAACATGGTTGCATCCTTATTACATATTTATGTAGGTACAAAATTAATACTTATGTATGTTTCTATCGTAACTTAAATAACGTAGCAAGAACGCAATTTTAATTGTGAGCTTCAGATTTAAAGAGGCCTACGGCCGGCCCTTATCTAAATCTTACGCGAGCGTCGCCTAGCTAAGAAATATAATAAATAAAAATCTATCTATAAGAACGCAGAGTACACAAAAGGAAAAAAGGAACCACCACCACACAAAACACAAGCCCACAAACACACAAAAAAATTGTACCTATCAGCTGATCGGGGAAAGCCCCGCCGACCCACCACCCGCTAGCATCACCACGATCAGAGCGGAAAGCTAGTCCGCACAGCCTTACCAGACAGTTATTATCGATCGGCATGTTTTCACATAACTCGTTACTCGTTACGTTGCTAAATAAGAAAAACTTAAAGCTGAACCTATTTGACCCTATTGCAATTTGCAATACAGCAGAATTTTAACTTCGAATAATAAAGTTTTTTTTTAAATCATAATAGTCCTGCGAGCCAGTACATTGTTCAGACAGTTGATGAGTGAGATTAGTATACAATAAAAACACATGAATTCCGACTTTATGAGGATTAAAATAGGAACCAGTTCACAAGCGAATAAGAATAATGATAGGTTCAGTTAAACAAGTTTTATCACGATGAGTTTAGGATTAGGTTATTGAAAAGTCTATCTTCGTTCTTGCGAAAACAGAATTTACAAAACGTTTATCCAAGCTTGGGTATAGCAGTTCGCATGGCTCTATGTACACCAGCGACAAATTGTTCGGGTGAGAGAAGCTTTACGAGCTAAACGCCTTGGCTCTTTTGTGCATAGATTCAATGAACAGATTTTATACGACGATGTAATTGATGATTTTGCGAACAG
This sequence comes from Ypsolopha scabrella, assembly GCA_910592155.1. NCBI lineage: Eukaryota > Metazoa > Arthropoda > Insecta > Lepidoptera > Ypsolophidae > Ypsolopha > Ypsolopha scabrella. The sequence goes on along the minus strand of OU342979.1, from coordinate 11,126,982 downwards.
AAAATCGCGCAAAAAGTTATTATCGTCATCTTCAGTCGGATTGTTAGTAGTAATATACCTATTTAATTAAAATTACTGAATGTTAATTATTGTGTAAGTAGAAGTATGTAGTATTAATTAATTAGTAGTATGTACATGACTGAACTTTTATTAACTCTAAAATATATCCAAAAACAATTTCATATATAACCCGCAAGAATAAAGAAAGGAATCTAAAATGTCGCCCATAATCCATAATCATCCCCTCTCACTCGCACTGTATGTCTGTCTTCAGTCGCACACTTGCGTACTTACTAACTTACTGCATGCAAAAAAGGTAGTCTGGATTTGCCGCTGAAGTTTACTCCACGCGTTCCGTCCGTTTCGTTGACCCATTGTTACTTGTTTCAGTTGTTTTTGTTATTTTTGTTGTTATAGTTAATAATTACATACTGACCGATGGGACCAAAATAACACTTTGGCCGACTTCTTCCTTCCTGAAACACATGTTCTCTAGAAGTCGTCGCTCTCATATACAACCCGGTCCCAATATCTGTGCACCTCGCTGGAATGTGGCGCCTCTCCCGCTTCCCCTGTCACCTCTCCGCGCACTCCCCGGTGCGACAGTACGGTTAGCATCTTCGTTGCCGCTACACGTCCCGATAATTTTGATATTTTCGCTTTATTGTTGTTTTGTTTTTTAATGTTTATTGTTAAGTTTAGACTGTTTACTGTTAAGTTTGGACTGGTTTGGTTGTTATTAAAATTGTTGTAGCTGTTAAACTGAAGTCATGGGAAAAACAATACACAGCGAATCAAGAAATTTAATCTTGAAAGTGCTCGAGTTTTTTGAATCGGAGAAAGCAAACAAACAGTACACCATACCTGTAGACCAAGTGGTGAAACGAACCTGTGCTGCAACTGGGATATCAAAGAGGACTCAAATGAAAATTAAAAATTGGCTACGTGAACACAATATTCCATTTAATGACAAAATGACAAAGAGGGAATTGTATCCCATTATACTGAGAACAAAGCCGCCGAAAAAATATGTCGTCGACGATTTGATGCGAGAGCATGGCCAAGAAGTTGTACGTCTGCCACCTTACCATTGTGACCTAAACCCTATCGAATATATTTGGAACTTGGTAAAGCAAAGGGTGGCAGATAAAAACATTGACCAATCGGAAAAGAACATAGAACAACTTACAAAAGATGCGATTAAGTTAATTACGCCAGCTGACTGAAAAAAAGAAGTGAATCACGTGGAGAGACTACAGCGAGAATACTGGGAAAAGGATCATCTAGCAGATGACAACATCACACAACTTTTAATATCACTAGGGGAAGACAGTTCGGCGAGTTCAGAAAGTGAGAGTGAGGAAGATACAATGTCAGGCATAGAGTCAATAATTTATAGTGACTGAGTTTAATAATAAATGTTTTTGTAATCAAAATTATTGTTTTTTAATAACAAACCCTTCATCAATAATAAATTGATTTGAAAAGGATAGTAAATTTTTTTTACCTCCACATTTCTCGAAAAAACTTTTTTTCACACCGTACCCAGACCGCCGATATGACGTCACGAGGTCAGGTGCACAGATATTGTGACCGGGTTGTAGGTTTATATGTCCTATCTATACCATGGGGATTGCGCCGACTTAACACACTTAACACGGAAAAAGTATAAAAAAGTAAAATGTTACTCATAAAAAATAATACCAAAGAAACGATTTTTTATGCTGACTATCACAATCCAATGCAGAGACAAGTACATGCCGCCATTTAAGATTCCTTTCTTTATTCTCACGGGTTATACAATCTCAATAAATCGTAGGGTTGTAAAACTTATCTGAACTGTCGCATCGATGCCCTAGTTCACAATGATAGTACTAATTACGGAAAAAAGGTAGTGTAATTAAGACGATAGTGCACAAATCATAAAGTTACAATTCCATTGAATTTTTTTCATTTATTTGTATGATTGTGAACTAGGGGAAGTATTGAATTGTGGAGGCCGGTAGGGGCGGCAACATGTGAATTGCCCACTGGCGGCAAATGTGTAAATCCGGCGCTGACTCTCGTCATACGGCAACAAAAATATAAACCCAAGGGGAGCCCAATAAAAAAAATTTGAAGAACAGATATTTTTAGGACATCGTACCCGATGGGTGCCAAACAGGACCCTATTACTAAGGCTCTTCTGTCTGTCTGTCCGTCTGTCACAGAGTCACAGGGGTCTACAGCATCAGCCGTAATAGGTAGCTACTTGAAATTTTCTCACGGCAATTAATAAATATTAAAAAAAATATGAAAACCAAGGGGGTGTCCCTATACAAGAAACCTTGAAAATATGGCATTTTTTACGTTATTTTAAAGACGGTAATACGTACAACTTTAAAATTAGGTCAGGTTGTTGTGCATACCCCCTGACTGAAGGAGTTGTAAATAACCTCTGGCTGAAGAAGGAATCAAGAATACCCCCTGACTGAAGAAGGAGTCATGAATACCCTCTGACTGAAGAAGGAGTCATGAATACCCTCTTACTGAAGAATGAGTCATGAGTACCCTCTGATTGAAGAAGGAGTCATGAATACCCTCCTGACTGAAGGAGTCAGTCATGAATACCCTCTGACTGATTATCAGACATGAATACCCTCTGGCTAAAGTAGGAGTCATGAATACCCTCTGACTGAAGAAGGAGTGATTAATATACACTCTAGCTGAAGTAGGAGTCATGAATACTCTCCTGACTGAAGAAGGAGTCATGAATACCCACTGGCTGAAGTAGGAGTCTTGAATACCCTTTGACTGAAGGAGTCATGAATACTCTCTAGCTGAAATAAGAGTCATGAATGCCCTTTGAATGAAGTAGGATTTTTCAATACCCTCCCTCTGGCTGAGTGGGAGACATGAATACCTTTGGCTGAAACATAACATAATAAGATGTATTGTAAATAACAACCTCAGATCTTTTACATTTGAAGCCATCTACAGGTCGAGCTGATAACTCGTTGGGGGGTTTTCCAACTGGACCTTCAATCCCAAGCCAATCTCTTACAGAGTTTACTTCACCAAAGGGTACCTGAAAAAAAAAAGATACATAACAGGCATGAGAAAGAAATATGGGCGTCATTGATATAAAAACATGTTTTATCCAAGTTAAGGCTTTATTTGTTTTGTTTGTATGTGATCTCAGATTAAAATAAGATAAATATAGATAACCCTACATACAAAGAGATCACATACAAACCAAAAAACAAAACAAATAAAGCCTTAATTTGGATAAAGCATGTTTTTACATCAATGACACCCATATTTCTTTGTCATTTCCTTGTTGATGGCTTCAATGGCCGAACCCCCCCCCCCCCCGCCCTCCATGCACAAATCCTAGATACGCCAATGGTCTTAATGGCAACTGCTTGACACAAAATGTTAAGAAATAATCCATTTAGGTGGCATAGCTAACATCTAAGCAAAAGGGATTGCAATATTCTAAAGAAGAGAAATTACAAATAAAAGGAACTAATATTGGTAAGAGGGGATGCCATTTGGTTGTGGTTCTAGTAAAAGCCTGGCCCTCTTCTTGGGATAGGATAAAGACGAAAACATGTGAATTATGTTTGTAGGTCTTGTTCAAAGAAGTTAACAAGGTACAGTTTACCCCATCTAAGCTGCTGCATTCAGCTTGTGTGCATGATCGCATGCACGGTAGCAATTAGTTGTGACTAATGAACTTGTGGAGACTTCTTCAAACTGATGAGACCTATGACTGGTTGTGGTGTCTATCACTGCAACTGCAGGGGTGTTTGTCTGCATAGGCAATCAGTTGATGCATGCATACAAAATTACTGTTTCGTATTCTTAAAGAATTTAAAAGAAATTTGAAGGTGAAACTAATATTTGTGAAGTTCACAACTATCATATCTTGTATGTTGTTCTTCTCACCAAGAACAAATTAGGAAAAAGGATCAAGCTTAAAAAACGTAAAGTACCAAGAGTCATGAACAGGTTCACAAATTCATTTCCAAACATGATTATAAAAGCAGATACTTATTACTATGAAGGATACCATTAACAGCACATGTCTGAGAGCACAATTAAGTATGGTGTGAAGGGCTTTCACACACAGGCAGGACGCCAGTCTGCAGACCATAGTACACACAGGCTAAACGCTCCAGTTTGACCCTATCCTTACTTGATGTGTTTGATAACCAGGGATGGTTCATCTGAATGGGTTAGTGACTTAGCCAGCCCGAAGTTAGGCTCTGCTCTCTGCTCTCTCCTCCTACAAACTATATTTTGTAGACTAACTTCAGGCTGGCCAAATAAGGTATTGTTTCTGATAAGGTTTCGATCTGAAATAATATAATACAAACTGAAAAGGAATTAAAACCCTTAAAATATTAATATTATATATATAAGGAAACACATAAATCAAAGGTAGTTTTGAAAGATATATTTCAACCACTTGATGTGGTCTGCTTCAGTTACATTATATACTCGTAAAATTAAATAATATTTACAATAATAAGATATAAAAAGATAAGATTAATGATTTGTTCTTCTAAATGGTAATGAATAAAATTTGATTTTGATGATACGATGACAGCTCGACAGGTAGAGGGTATCTATCTTTTTATATCTTATTATCATAAATATTATTTAATTTTACAAGTATATAATGTAACTGAAGCCGACCACATCAAGTGGTCGAAATATATCTTACAAAACTACTTTTGATTTATGTGTTTCCTTATTTATATAATATTAATACTAAAAGACAAGAAGTCAATTATATTTTTATGTTCCTTAAAATATTACTTACAGTACTGCGAGGGACCTCTATAGTTATATATTACGAGTATAATTATACACTTACTCCTGTTTGTGACATACCCCATGGTCCTGGATTCATACCAAAAAACATAATTGTTTTTTTTGTGCTACAATATTTTCGCACGTATCTTTCAAAGGTATGTCTGGCGTATATTGTAGAATTGTAGACACAACTAACAGGAGGCGGTATTTTGATAAGATCCAATCGCTCATTTAATTCGTCAATTATATGTAGAAAATCGTCACTAATATCGATTTGTTCAGGTTTTTTGTTTGTAATAATTGTAGAACTTTTAGAGCTACACGCAAAATAGGAAGAAACTACTTCAGTTTCATTCATTATTACTTAGGTAAATAACTGTTCATTATTATAGTTTTATTTAATTTTCACTCTTTCGTTTGTAAGTTCGTTTCAAAGAGAATGTAAACACTAGTTCGTTTACATATCGTTGGCTGCACAGATCATTTATTTAAAAATAGTTTGCTGTTTTGTTTTGATTCTGTTTTTTTTCTGTATTTTGTGGCCTGGGCCGCGTTCAATATGATCGCCCACTCATCACTGACAGCAGATCAACGCGTGCAAAAGAGATGTCATGATCGCCGGGCGTGAGCGGGCGATCAAATTGAACGCCCGGCGATCATGACATCCCTTTTGCACGCGTTGATTTTGTATATGCTATCCTGCTGTCAGTGATGAGTGGGCGATCAAACTGAACGCGGTCCTGGTGTCAAAGACGGTCGTTAAATATTCGCTAAAGAACAAGTCCTTTTAGTTGTAGGTATGTATGTCATGCACTCAATAAGTTATTACATTTTCTGTATGGTATTTTTAATGTATTTATAAAGCGGTTTATATGTTTTTCATCACTAATGCTCTTAGTAAGTCATATATAACTCGAATAAAGGAGGTGAATTCGATTTACCTACTGAAGGAGGTAAGTAAATTTGAAAATCAAATGAGTGTCCACAGTCACTAACTATGTAGTCAATCACTTGTCTCGCCAAATGACAACGGAAAATATCTGTTCTGCCCTTGTTCTGCCTATTTCCTTTTTATTCTGTTATTCTGTATTTTATTTATATGAATAATATTATGCAAAAATGTGACTTGCATAAATGTATATGTAAACATGCTAAATAAAATCTTAAAAAGACGTTAAGACTTAAAACTTAAAACAGCAACTAAATTAGAATCCGTGATTCGACAGTTTTGGGAAAATTCAGGAAAAAAGTATTAAAATTTTTTCCCATAACTGTATAAGATAACTAAAAAAAAATTGATCGTACCAATAAATATACATATATATTTTATACCGTACTCGAAACAATACTCGAGGATGACAAATTTAATTTATCATTTTACTACCTATCGTGAATTTCTCAATCACTATATTTTTCCTGTAATCTTTACATTGGTATTATATAAATCACCATGATTTTTATATTTTTTTCGGTCAACCAGTTTCGGAAATAAGGAGGGGGGGACATGCATTTTTTGTGGTTTTTCAAAGATTTCTCGAAATCGGTATCAGTAAATATAGCAAAAGTATATATTTTTATAATCAGCTCCTTAATATCTTTAATGTGACACCCAAATTGTATTTTAAAAAATATTTTTTTTTATTTATTTTACATTTATTTTCTATTTCTCATTTTCGTTCAACTTATTTTTAATCGCTATAATTTTCCTGCAATGGGCCAGTTATGGCCTTTAATCATAATTTTTTTCATTTTTTTCGGTCCACTAGTTTCGGAAATTCGGTTGAAGATTTTTGACACAGTTCGGACACTTTCTGTCGAACATTTATTAGAGACTGTGTGTCTTGTTGTTTATGAGAGGTTAATGTTATTTTATTGAAGTTTTTTTTTTATGATAATCAATGAATCTTATTATGTCAGTTATATATATAACGGCACGGGTCCATCGCATTATAAAACAGACGTGTGTGTCTCATGATAAAATAAGAAGCCATCTAACTAAAACTATTGTATTTAAAGGACAATAAAAATATAATTAACTATAATACTGTTGGTAGTCATTACAGTTTTTGTACTAGAAACAAGCACGATATTTGACTTATGATGCTAAACGAAACTTATTCTTTTATTTCCTTTATTTACACAATATAACTCACCCTTATCTTAACAAACACACAAGTGTAAGTTTACACACCTTATTAAACCCTTGTAGTCTATTTTTTTATTCATTATTGTTCCGAGTTCATTACTAATAAAATTGTTATATTTTATTCAACATTCATACAAAATTAACTTGTTTCCAGATATGTAATATCAGTCTCTTTAAAAATCAATTGTAATTCTTTTTTCTATATTAATACTAAATTTACTGGTTATTGAAATATTTAATGTACCCAGTTTTTATCATTAAGAAATTGTTAAATGTAATTCCAAGAGGAAGTGCGGGGTTCCTGTACTTCAGTTCTCGTAATTAACACGGGGCTCCGACGTTAATATTGTTTATGTAATGTAATCTTAATGAATAAACTTATTTTATTTTGTTATTTTATAGGCAGAGGCTCCTTTGCTATGAATTCTATTTGCTCTCTCCCATATATAAAGCAAGAGGATATCACCAGGAATGTCGGTGCTACCTCCATTATGTTTTTCAGGGTTTAGTACCTCAAAATGAAAAAAACAGAACCCTTAGACGATCATTCTGTTGTCCGTCTGTGTGTCTATCCATCTGTCAAGACCCTTTTTCTAGGGCACTGCTACGGATATCAAGTTGAAACGAATTTCTCCTACAGAAGTCTAAGGCCCCATAGTGCTATTAAAAAATCGGGCTTCTAACTTAACGAAAAAAAAGAGCTATTACCTTTTACGTAATAAATTACGTACAAATTAATTTACCTTAAAATTCCGTTCGCAATTCTGAAAATTAGCGATATGTCACGGTTTTAATTATTAAAGAAGAATCTTCGACCCACTTAATCAGATCCTTTGGATACATGGAGTTTAATAGGTCGTAAGTATCAAGTTAGTTTGGTAATTTATAACTGCTCGTGGAAACATTTGTGTTTTAAACGGTATGATACGAAAACCTTAGGGGACGAATCCTACTCGCACTTGACTAAATTTTATTTTTCACACTATGATATAACGCATATATGGGCAACCAACGGCCCGCGGGCCGCATCCAGCCCGTAACGGTTCTTAATACAGCCCACGGTGAGGAACAATTTAAAATCGGACTTACATTTTTAGCAAAAAGTCGCGATTCTTTGTTTTCCTGCAATTTTAATACTTTCAGGGACATTACGAGACGAAGAAGAAAGAACAATAGAACCACGTCTTCTGTGGGCGGTCCGTGTTACTGAAAGAGATAAGTACAGGCTGCGCTTAAATTGTTTGCCGATCTGGGTAAGAAGCGTGTTAGAGAGAGCTTAAATTGAACAAATAATAATAATATTTATGTACAAAAGCAGGCATGAAAATCAATAAATCTAAGTCACGAACCAGACCGACGACCTGTAAAAAATGGCAAAATTTTTGCCATTGAAGCCGATTTTGAAGACTTTAGTTTTAGTTTGATATACATAAAATTGTACTTAAGTAGGGTTTAAACGAAGAGCCATTTTCAAGTCACTATTTTACTAAAATTTTAGTTTGACAGCCATAATTTACTCAATTTAGTGTTTATAACTTGTTTTGGTAATTTCAAGGCACATTTTAGAGCTGTCATTTGATTGAATTTAAAAAATTTAGTTTGATTTAAGAGCGTTTAAAAGGCTTGCTAATTTTAGTTGGTGTGCCCTTCAGAATAGCAAAATATAGTGCTCTCACTTAAAATTACGTTTTTAGTGAGTTTCTTAGCTTAAAATTAAAACCTTCAAAATCGACTTTAGTATATTATTAGTGGAATTGATTCTAATATTAATTATAGTCTTGCATCTGAAAATCAGACTCATGGAAAATATTACATTGTAACTTTTCTGGTTTATTATGAAACTTGCATTTCAATTAGTAAAAATTAAACCTCGGTTCACTGATTGCGTCGTTGTTTTCGTATACCTACTATACGAGTATGCATCAATCTATGGCCCACGAAATCATGAGCATATGATAGTTTGGCCCGCGACTTTCTAAAGGTTGCCCATACCTGGTAAAACGTATGATACGCATGTAAGTCGATTACTCGTTTAGATTTGATTTATTCATCGATGTGAAAAGTCGACAATGTTACATCACCAGCAAAGTAAGGAACTAGTGACAACCTACACAATTAAGAAAAAACTAATGAAAATGCATCTCTCTCTAACGCACTAGAATGTAATAAGAAAATCAAGGATAGGTGTATTTCTCCGCTAGCTATTTTAGCCCGGTTTCCATGCTTGTACTTCTTCCATTGTTTATGCTACAAAATAGCCATAAACGTCAGTGTCAGTGTCAGCTGCGGGGCTATTACGTAACTCAGTTTCGGTTGCTAGCTATAGTTGCTATTCACCAAAAACAGATAAAAAATGAACTTCCAAAATAACCTTTAATGGGTATTGAACTAATGACAAATTGTGAAGTCATTTCAAGTCCAAACTTATCCTTATATAAGCGGATATGTATGTTTTAGACGATATCCACTTGGTTTGGCAACTGAGTTTACGATACAGAATCAGGGGGATCTAACAGCGGGTTCCGATTCAAAACATAATCGATTACATCCCGTCTATCGTCATTCCGAGTCAACGTTAGCCCGATAACGATTGCCCTAAAATGGTTGTTATGACATCATTAAGGCCGTCATGTTGTGCTATCATCGCTCATGCTTCTGCGTAAGGATTTTGAGTGATCTATCAAAAGTGACAGCCGATCGGCAGCAATTTCAAAAATGGGTTGTTCTTAGTTTAAGAGTTTAATATCAAACGATGAATCAGAGTTTTTAGTTCGCTTCGTGGATCTAAGTTTACAGTACCAAATAATTACGGGCCCAGAAGAAAGGATTTTTGATGAAAGAACAAACCAACAAGTAATGATTGCTCTCAATGAGGGGCAAATAACTTTTGCACAATACGTAGTTAAAGTATACCCTTTGTTGGTATTCACGTAATTCAAATTTCTTAAAATTGTGTTTAAGGTTAATTTTTCTGTCACTGACATGTGTAATCATCCACGTGTCGTGTACAAAAGAGTTCCGAATGGATTATAAGTTTAAGCAGTGTTGGACGCCATTTCAAATTCGAAATGACTTGATGGGCGTGAGTAGTTTTAGCACTGCTATCCCCATTCGGAACGCTATACCACTCTGTCTGCTTCCACCGTAGATAGAGGATAGAATAGATGTGTCAATGGAATAATAATAAAAGAATAGAAAGAGATGCAGTCATTTGAAATCACTTATGCGTAAGCGAGAGGCATCTTCAAATTTTGTCCCTTTCTTGCGTATACGATTTTGCTTGTTTGCCACAATTCAAGTTGTGGCAGACAAACAGTTGAACAAGAAATTCGAGTTGGACTTTTTGTGTTTCTGGGCTTTACGTGTTTAATACTTGTGTTTCTGTGAAGTGCCGTGAAGTGAAACAATTGTCGCAACATGGTGAATTACAGTATTTTAGGCTGCAAAAGCCGCAGTGAGCGAAAAGAGAGCAACATAACCTTTCATTCGTAAGTGCTCATTTTTGTGATTATATGTATAATGTTCAAAGTTATGGTAGCAAATTAAATGACAAGTTTACTATGCAACACGTCTTCTGGTTACCTTTCCACTGCTAATTTTCGAGTAATTTAGGAAAATGATTTGCTCGTTTTTCGTATCAAGTTATGTAGGGCACGCTAAAGCATACATCTGCAGTATGGTTTCTGACAATTCAATTTAGTCGGGTTATTGGGACTTTAGTGTTACCATGAGGGAAAAAATTATTTTACCCATTAAGTTGGGTAAATAATATACAGTCGTACATATTTCAAAAATATGAATAAATATATATTTATATATTTATATCTTCTTGAGCCTTATTGTTTATTTTGTAGCAATAAGTATGAAAGAAATAACTTTTATTATATTCAATATATTTCGGCCCACTGTATGGGACCGTCATCAGTTGAATAGAACATCATATTGACAAAAAAAAGTAATAAAAAATTGTAAAAGTGACACTTGTTAAGAGATTTGTAAATTTTAACAAATAAGTTTCATTTATCGGGTGATTTTTGTAGTGGTATTCCTAATGTTTTAATTACTGCTCTTCTTGCATAATATAACTAGTCTACTATCACCAACATATATTGTGCATGAAGAGCAGTAATTAAAACATTCCTAATCCTAAGTCTTATTAATATTTTGTTTAATTTTTGGTTAACCTATTTTGGAGATACGGGGAAGACATTAATTTTATATGGGATTTCAAAGATTTCTCTAGAGCTGTACAATTAATTATAGCATTACTATCTATATATTTTTTCCTTCTTCCTTTTAATATCATTAATTTTACAAAAGATTTTAATACAGGATTCATTGACATTACAAACCATGGACCTCGGGTCTAGTATAAAATTTACCAAAAAAGTGTCCTTAGTGAAGTGTCAAAATATTAAGAAACATAACATTTCAATTTGAATCGTATGTTTATTACTGCACGGCTTAATTTTGATTGACGTGTGATTGACACCCTTTTTAATTTTCAATGGTTTTGACTCTCTTTTGGTTCGGACACTTTTGAACACAGACTCGATGTCCATTTAGTAGCACGTCAATGACAGGATTATTTTTTGGCTGATATCTGAGTGATAAGATGATGTTGCAGAAGTCGGAAACTAACGGTGGTAATCGTTCACACAAACAACTTTAAATTAAGAAACTTGAAGGATTTTTTTTAAATGAATGATCGTTGTTTTTTTGCCGAGTATTACTATCGGCAGCTTCAAGTGTCCGACTTATCATTTTAACATATATATATATATATATCTTTGTATTGTGACAATATTTTGAGCAATTTCTATTTTTCCAATTTTTTGCTCCTTATTAATGTGGAGTTAACGCTATTTTTGTGCTAAGTCTTTCCTTTAAACCGTTCATAAATTATGAGGCTGTGACATTGTGTCATTTACTTTAGTAATCGTATATAGCAATGAAAAGTCTTCCTTCTAACTACATTCTTGCAACCGATGTAAACACATCAAATGTATAAATAACTTCGCCTGAAGATGTTTTAAACGAAACCGGTCGCTAACAGGAGAAATAAACACTTTGGAACTAGGAGAAGTAAGACTTTTCATTGCTATAATGGAGTTCCATCAACCAAATCTATTAATTATTTTAAGTCAGAATTCAGTAAATAAAGCAATTATTATTAAATTATGTTTTTTTCGGATCACATGTTTTGATCGTGGATTTTGTAGTTCTTAGTAATGTATGTTATCTTGTGACTAGTTGTGACTATACACTAGCTTTTGGCCGCGTCGTTGCTCGAGGGGAAGTATCTTTCAATTAAACGAGACTTTTCGCTCTGTGGTTATTTTATCAACATCTTTATAGCTTAAATGACCAGGGTCATAAAATCAAAATCAAAATATTTATTTTGTAAAATAGATACATAGAGTATATTTTCTACAAGTCAAAGTTAATCTGTACAATATATATCTTTAGAATATAAAAAAAATATATACTAATAAGGGAAATACATAAAAAAATATTATATAAATATTAAAAATATTAAGGTCACAATTATGATAATAAAGAAAACATAAAGTCTTCAGTCTTCGACAGTCTTCAGCTTGGCGGATATTTCATCAACAAACCGTAAAGCCTACATTTTGACCAGAGCCACTACGATGATAATAAAGAAAACCGCATCCAAATCAGTAAAATACATTTAAAATTTCGCTACAATATTCAATGACACACACGAATTTTTTAATACTTTAATATTAGCATAAATACGTTGACATAATGACGACTTAGGTACCTACGGTAGTACCATCTTAATTATAATGTGCATAGGAGACTTCGCCACTATTCTGCAAAGGTCGTATTTTTCTTAGTTTTCTATATAATCCATGACAGATATTGCGAGTCCAGTCGGTCGGCTATAGATTTCTATACGCATAGTAGGTACAGTATCTGAGGCAGATTTGTAATTTCATTTGTCAGAGATAAAATACATTTGGGGAGTTTAGGTTTCATGTTGGCAACCCAGAGTAACTATCTCCGTCTCAAACGTATACGCGAGTGACTCGTCTATCTTATTCTCTGTCTACGGCTTCCACCGTAGACAGATCTATCTACGGCTTCCACAGATCATAACGGCTTCCACAGATCATATAAACTAGTACAGATAGGACAGCTCTCTTAACACCGAGTAGTTACATGGGTAAGCAACCAGCGCTAGTGTCGTTTTAGTGATAGTGATGTGGCCACATTACAAATGTAGAAAGTCGATATCGATGCCTAAATTTTATATGTATCAAGTGCATTACTCTGCGGTTGAATTTTGCTTGATGTTTCCTGATTAAAATTTTAAGGTTTCTTCAACATTAAGGTAGATTTCTAAATCACTTTTCAAGTTTAAAATATTGCTCACTGTCAGACAAAAGTAGCTCGATGCTGGTTCCAAAACCTAAAAGTAGATGTTTTGGAACCAGTATCGAGCTACTTTTGTCTGACAGCGAGCAATATTTCAATATTAAAAAAGTGATTTGGAACTCTACCTTGAAAAGTGATTTGGAACGCTACATATATCTCCATTGGTTCCTGTCTACGGTGTGAACTGTAGCAGCGGTCTGAAAAATTAAAATACAATGATTACAGTGGGACCAACTTATCTGTTCAGTTGGATTATCCACCCATCTCTTTCTTATGTAATAGAAAAGAGTATAATTAGAAACAGACGGCGAATGATTTTACTGAACATTAAATTGGCACTATATCTTATCTTGCAGATAAAGACCTACTAAGTCAAAGTTTTACTGGAGCACTAAGGGTTCTAGAGCAAATTCAGCATTGTAACTTTTCTGTTCAATTGAATTGCGAAATATCTAGGTATTTGTAATTTTTATATTAAATTAAATATTAAGATTTTTCATTTTCAAACTTTTGAAATAAAGATTGGGAAAATAAGTTTGCAGCAATATTTTTGAGGTATCCAGATTACGTATCCAGCAGAGAATTCCTTAATAATAAGTTGTAAAGTACAGATGATAAATGCAGGCTTGAAAAAAAATATTTAAGGAATAGAAGTTAAGAGGAGTAACGAAGTCCACAGCTTTTATACAAAATAAAATAAAGTATTTCATCCATAAATAAAGACCATTGAAATTATGTGACACCCTACAAGTCAAGGATATATAAGAATAATAACTTACTAAACCTCTCCCTATCAATTAATAATTTCAGTCTTTACAGGTGTCTGAACTATAAGTCTCTTGAACAATTATTGTGTTATAGATGGGCACCAACTGTAATAAAATGATAAAATTAATTAATTAATGCGCGTAATAAGTTAAAGTACCTGTATGATGAATACACAAATACCTCACATGATTGAACACCCTAATGTTACTCGAACAAAATTAAGTAGGGAGCTTCTGCTACGATTTATCAGTTGAATCATATTAATGATATTTACCTAAAGAGGCTTTTTTAGACCTGCTGGTCATAAAGCTTTGATACGATTTTACATTCGGTACTGTTTAAAGAGTTGTCTTGGAGACTCATATAGCCATTGTTCGTAGCACATTCTAATTGAGAGTTTACAGTTTAACATCGCTGCATTCGGAAAATGTTGGCAATCAATCAGCACAGAATTTTTGTTGCTAGCTTTAGTCAGCAGTCTGTCCAGCCAGTGTTACAATTATAAATTATGGATGTTAGTGAGCCACATATTTCAGTTTCTCAAAGTATCATTTCTGTCAATAGCGGGCACAGTATTTTTCCTCGGTGCTTTCATACGGATTGCTCCAAACCTTCATTGAGTTTTATAAGTATAATAAACCAAGTTTGTTAACCGTTTTGCTGCAGACAGTTTATACAGATAGTATGTTGTCAAGTTCCTGAAGAAAGGTTGCAAATATACTTACCTCAGGATATTAAATGTATGCCATGCTGTTTAATTATCTTTGGTGACCATGTATGGATATTCATGCTGCAGGCGATTGTCTCCGGTCCGGTCAAACTAGTATTTTTCTGGATCAGTTTTTCTTTGCAGAAACCATCGCCCCTTATACCAGTCTCTATCTGTTAGACAAATGTTACCTATTACTGAAACCAGTTTCTATTATTATATCGCACGACGACTGATAATTGCCTTATTTTGATACTCGATTCAAGCAAAAAGCAATGAGAAAACAAAATATGGTACCTAAAACGTCAATGAAGAAAAACGGCCATGACAAGTGACAGACAGATGAAAGAGCGAGATGATGGCTGCCAATATGTCGACTATGGCGAGCGATGCTAGCGCTCCGTGCTTATCCCAGAACTAAAGCTGTCACATGCCTGGCTGCTTCATTCATTTTAAGGCATCATTTGATAGAGTGGCATTCATTCCCTTCACTCTTTTATGTGCTCTGTGCACTTCACTGATTCACTTGAGACAAGCAAGACAAGACAGCCAAATAAAATAGTTCTCTTTTTTTGCTAGCTAAAGTGTAGACAAAGAGTACTATGAATAAACGGAAAAGTGTAGATACCAAAACACGCATTTACAATACATTTTACTAAGGATTGACCATTACTTGTATTGATAATATATTATAATGGCAACGTTGAGAGAAGAACTAATAAATAGCATCACTGTAAAAACAAATTTCCCTCTAATTCTGCGAGGATTTGTTGGTAACTGGTTGATTTGCCAATGGAATATTGAGAAGTGGTGTTCGGCTTTTGGTGACAAAGAAATCCCTTTCCGTTGTCTGAAAAGAGACTCCGTATCTGATGAACCATGTTGGGAGAGAAAATGTGAAGTTAAGTTAATTAAGTTCAAAAACTTCATAGATACACTAGACTCATCAGAGCAATGGATGTATTTTGATTACAAGTATCTGCATCAATGGTTTAAAGCAGAAGATGAGCTGTATAAGGTATCTATGAATAACTTTACTAAAAATAAAAGTATTGATTAGTTTTGGCATATTCGGTCAATAGACTTAGTAAGTATAAATAATCACAATTGATGTAGAGATTATTGAAGTTGAAGCAGGCCTGGTTCACTCTGTCCAGGTTAAAAGTAGAGGTGCAACAAATATTAGGCAACTATTCGGTATTCGGCCATTTATTAAATATTCGGTAAGGTCCGACCGGGGTCTCAGTATCAGTCTTGGTAAAATTGACAGCCGAACTTCTCTGTCTCGGCCAAAACACTCGGTCGCGCCGAGACTAACTACGTAGGTACTATTTTTAAAAATGCACCCTAAAAATACACCATGACAAGACTTTAGAGTAAAATAAAAACTGGCCAAGTGCATGTCGATCCACGCGCAGTGTAGGATTCCGTAGTTGCCCAGTACATTTTATAAGTTGGTCTACTAATACAGATCGCACCAAACTTGTAGTCCGCTCGGAAGTTGCTCTACCGAAGAACGGCTCAAACATCGTCATGTTTAGAGGGGACTAAAATTTTGGAGTGGCCTGTACTCGTAAACCTGTAAAGCCAACTCGCATACCTAGGGTTCCATAATTCAACAGTTTTGGGAACAGTCAAGAAGAAGGTATTTAAAATCTTGCCCATAACTGTTTATGATAACTAAAAAAAGAATTGATTGAACCAAAAAATAGATATTTTTATACCTTACTCGAAATAAAACTCGTGGTTGAAAAATTCAATTTTGTTATTGTGAATTTATGACCCTCTATATTTTTCCTGTAATCTTGTCATCCCATATTACTAAGATTTTTTTCATATTTTTCGATTCATTAGTTTCAGAAATAAGGGGGGGGACATGCATTTTTTGTGCTTTTTCAAAGATTTCTCAAAATCGGTGCCAGTAAATACAATAAAAGTACATATTTTTATAATCAACTCTTTAATATCTACAATTTGATACCCGTATTGTATTTTTATAACATATTTTTTTCATTTGTTATCAACTTTTTTTTATCACTATAGTTTTCTTGTAATTGGCCAGTTATGGCCTATAATCGTGATTTTTTCGGTCCACCAGTTTCGGAGATAAGGGGGGGGACATGCATTTATTTGTGGTTTTTTAAAGATTTCTCAAAATTGGTGCCAGTAAATTTAGTAACATATTTTATAATCAACTCTTAAATCAATCTACGATTTTTTTCTCACTTTTGAAGAGTTACATGATAGGAAGAGAGGCAGAGGTAAAAATTTAGAAACAAGAGATATTAGAGAGGTCGGGAGAGGGGGATATGTATTTTGTAGCCATATTGTAGAATTGGATCATTTCATGATTTGGGTTGGGTTTTACAAGCAGATGCCAGAAATTTATTATGAAATAAGTTGGGGTGTCTTTTGAACATTTAAGTTAACATTTGATTATTGGAGATGCATTTATAATTAAAATTAAATTTACGAAATATTCATAAAATGGAATGCAATTATGTATACTCTGTCTTATTAAACTGAAAGATACATTCAAAATATATGAAAAGAAAAGTAACGCTCTAGTTTTGTGAATGATGCAAGTTGAGCGATATGAGTGTAATGTCGTCGGCAGATCGTAAACTATGAAAGTGAAATTCTTCCACCAAAAGTCAAAAATAGGTGCAACGATGAGTGGGGTAACCCCCCTAGTTTTAACAGAAATATGTAGGATATGCCCAGGCAGATCATGATATTTCCAAGTCTACAATCTGTCGACGACATTATATAGGACTTATAAAAAGGCGCCCAAAAAGCCGAGGCGGCGATCCCGATTATGTTTTTGGGAGCTAAAATGTGAGGTTATGATTTTACATAAAATCATAACTTAAAAACAACACATTTCCGGTAGGGGGAGATATCACGGGGTAATACTCCCCCCCCTCCTCGCCCTCCCCCCTTCTTAACCCCCAACGAAGGCGTCTGAATGTAAAATTTTAACCCATGGTTTGATTGGTAATATTGTAAAGCATGTGGAAGGGTAGGGGCTGATATCGGACTAGCTCACCCTTACAGAAAGTACTCGTGATCCGCACGCGACGGCCGAACGCTACCACGAGTCCAGATGTCTTGGCAGGATAATAGTGGAAAGAATTATTGTTTTGTTAATAATATTGTTTAATATAATATAAATGTTATGTTATTAATAAATTGTTATGTTAATGTTCGTGAGCGGCACGAAACCAACTGACTTTTGTGCATGAATTTAGACCTTGCTTAATTATGTGTCTCTGGCAGTATTCTTTGGACTTCGTCTTCCGTATAGCACTAGAAATTGGCCTCAATACCAGCGAATGCCGTATAAGCAACCTTGACTTAAGTTAACTATGTTATAAGGAAATATCAATTGTGTCAAGATAATAAAATGTGTGGACAAAGTCCGTACATGCTGCCAACAACAAAAAATAAATAAAAAAATAAAACTGAAAAATAAATGTAAGATGAAGTATTTACATCCTACCAACGACATAACAACAAACTCTGGTTAACTACAAATTTAATTAATTATGAATTAAGCTAAAGTAATTAATTATGTTAAACTGTAACGTAATGTACGAAATAAAATTATAAAATAATAACTTAAGCTAGGAAACTTAAAACAATTGTCTTAACTAATGTTTTGTCCATATAAAGTTAATTGTCCTTAAAATAAGTAATTTATGTAACACCGTCACTTCACTTTATCACTATCAGTACCAGTTAAGAGGTCCTTAATTTTTAACAATAATGTTTTCTGATCGCGCACTACACTATATATTAAACCGAGGCTTATCCGTGTCATTCGGTATCGATTTGATCTCGTACTGTACGGGTTTCGGTCTTTGTGGTAGAGTGCACATTTGTATTTCTTGTTGTTTTGGTCTGGTCTTATACCTTCTCCACTTTATGCACATCCATGTTGCCACTGCCACTAGGCTCGCTACTCCAAATAAAGCCCCATATGAAACAATATATTGATGGAAGTCGTGGCCTGACATGTTTCTCAAGTTACTTTGCTCCTTCATTTGATCAAGGAGTTTCTGCATCCTTTCAAACTCTCCTGCATTTCCTTGGTTAATTGCTTCCAATGGTGGTGGATTAATATTTGTTAAATTGTTGATGTCTTCTAAATAAGCCTTCGGCATTTGAATTTCCGAGTTGATATAAACATTGTTTTTGTAAATTCCGTTAGTGTATAAAGTGGCTTCTCCATGTTTTATCACACATCCTTGGTTCGCTCGTACGATTCCTGCTGCGTGAGCGGATTTGAAATTTATGTGGTCCTGGCATATTACTCTTAAAAGACAATCATCGCAGCAGAAATACATCCAGGTGTTTGGTTGTTGTAAGCTAACCCATTTATTCTTACAGCGGTTTTTGCTGTAGTTACATGAAGATATGGCTGCATGTGTTATCATGTCTATCTCACACGGAACTCGGCTATTTTTCATATTAAAGGTAGGCTGCTGAATGTTGCAAATCAAAGAACCTTCAATTTTTGTACAATGCTGAATGTCCGCTTGTGTTAAGGTCATGTATATTTCCTTTCTTATGTTAATGGCAATGTAATCGGAAGCGACATTTACCGTCAATGTGCTGTTGTTTTTTATTATCGGTATGGGGACGGTTTTATACAACATAAGTTGATTATCACTTGTTAAGGGGATGTTGATCTCCATTATAAAATAATTGCCCACTATTCTGGATTTGACTGTTAACAACTTATAGATCTCAGCAAGATGACTTTGTGTTTTTTCTATTGGTAATGTTAGATGACTTGGCAACTTCCCGGAAATTAGGGTTAATTCCTGAAGCAACTGATCTTGCGAAATTAATCTTGAGTTAATTTGCCCATTATGTATACTCGTTACGGTGTCCAAAACAAGATATTGAATTTGTCTTAGCTTGGGTATTATTATGTTTGCTGACATGGCCATCATGTTGAAGTATGATGTCGTTTCGGAAAGGTTCATTTTATCCCTTATGTTTTGTAAGAATTTATCAGTTGTAAACATATGGGTTCGAATTTGTGTAAATTGTTCATTCATGATTTCTTCATTTCGCTTGAGGATGTTGTTATGTACTTCTAGTATAGATGTTTGATTTTTAATTAAGTTCAACAGATGCTGTGAGTTACCCTGCACCGTTTCGATGTCTTGCTTATACTGTTCAGCAAATCTTTCATCTAATACCCCGAATAGGCTATTTGCGAGGTAGCCAATGCCGTTAATTAGACCTCGTATTTTTCGTTTAGGTTTTTGGTTATGCTGTGCCATTAAAAGGAAGTTGTTGTGTTTTAATTCCTCTACTTCTTGATTTAAGTCCGCTGTAATACTGCTACAAAGTATATTCGATTTGGCTGCAAATATTCGTTAATCGATGTACTAATGGCTCCACTTCCCCCATACCTTTCCAAAATGTTGTCATGTTATAGTAGGTAACCATTCTCCAGTTATCATGCACTCCTTGCATTCTTCCGACTTCATCGAAATAAATAGCTTTATTTTTCTCGAACGGAGTTATCCTTATGAATTCATCTGTTTGGTGTGTATGTGTAGGTTGAAATATGGATAACAATGTCACGAATAAGCAAAACAGGCCTTGCCGTTTTATTCTTGGTGGCCTTGCGAAAACATTCTGTTGCACTACTTTTGATTTGTTTTCTGGTGGTGAGTTTTTGGAGGGTTGCACTGGAGTTTCTTCTCTATCTATTGGCAAAGGTACCAGCTTTACTATTGGACGTTTTAGTGTTCCGTTCTTTGTTTTTACTGTTACTACTCTTACCAATCCATCATTTCCAGGGTGTAATTCTTGCACTCTACCCATTAACCACCTTGAGCGAGGAATAAAATCTTCTTTTATCAGTACTAACTCTCCTACGGCCAAATTTCTTGTTTTGTGCTGCCATTTACCTCTAACTTGCAGCTGTTGCAAGTATTCTGACGACCATCCCTTCCAAAAGTCTTGCATCATTTTTTCTGTCAAACGCCACCTGTTTCTTAAGGTCATTGGTCCCTGAATGTCTTCATGAGGTATTGTTATTAAGGGCCGCCCTACTAAGAAATGTCCTGGCGTTAAAACTGAGTCTAGGTCCTCAACATCTTCTGTTAGAGGGCAGAGCGGTCGAGAGTTTAGACATGCTTCAATTTGGGCTAGTAAAGTTGAAAATTCTTCATATGTTAATTTTTGTTCTCCCAATACACGCTTTAAATGATGCTTCATTGACTTTACAGCACTTTCCCATAGCCCTCCTGCGGAACACCATTTAGCTACATTGAAATGCCACTCAATGCCCATATCAGACAGAGACACTCCAAACTTACTGTTTTCAAAGGTTTGTGCTAATTTTAATTGTTTTCTTAATTCTCTGTCTGCCCCTACAAAGTTGGTTCCATTATCACTATATAAATGTTTAATTACACCTTTTCTGGCTGTCATTCTTTTGAGCGCCATAATGAAGGTTTCTGTGCTCATGTCTGAGACTAGTTCTAAATGTACTGCCTTCGTAACCATGCACACAAAAATTGCTATATAACCCTTGGTTATTCTTACGCCTCTCCCCTTGGTAGCCTTGACCTCCACGAATCCTGTGTAGTCTGTCGCTGTGTGATGGAATGGTTTGGAAGGTGTTATTCTAGCTGCAGGTAAGTTACCCATTAATTGATGGTGAGTGTTTACATTGAAGCGGCTACATTTTACGCACTTACGCAACTGTTTTTTCACCGTATTGTTACCGCCTATTATCCAGTATTGCTGTCGTAAAGTTGCTAATGTTAGTCTCGCTCCACCGTGTAATGTTGTCATATGAGCTTGTTCGATTAATAATTGCGTCAATCTACTATTTTGCGGCAAAATTGCTGGGTACTTCGTATCTTCCCTCAAACATGATTCTTTTAGTCTTCCTGTCACCCGCAGTATCCCTTCATTGTCAAGCTTCGGGTTCAATTTGAAAAGTTTGCTGTTGTTATTTAATCTACCTTTCAATTTTAAATCCTTGATTTCCTTTTCAAAATAAACTTGTTGTATCGCCTTAATTGTCATGGAGTGCGCTCTGCGTATTTCTACTAGCGTCAGCTGTTTCGGTAGACTCGCTGTCTGGGGCGTGCGTAGTAATGTTATGAAACGTGATACTCTAGCGAGGACTCTTATTGCCATTGTGATAGAGCTGTATTTATGTAGTAGACTATAAATTAATTGTTGTGGCTGCTCATCAGATATTAAAGTTGTATGGATTTTTGCTTCCAGTGCCGGTGATTCACTGTTAGTGTTATAGTCGGATTGTTTGGGCATATTTCCCGATTTGAGCCATTCCGGACCATCCCACCAAAGAGAGAATTTTGCCAATTGTGAAGGCAATAATCCTCTTGATGCACAATCAGCTGGGTTCTCTTCTGATTTAACATGTTTCCAATTATTAGCTGGAACTACCTCTAATATTTATTTTACTTTGTTTGCGACGTAAATCTTCCATCTGTTTATGTCTCCCTTAAGCCAGCCCAATACGACCATAGAGTCTGTCCAAGCTGTTACCGGAATATCTTGTTTATTTATGCTGCTCTTTATTTTGCTGACTAATTTTGCTAAAAGAGCTGCTCCGCATAATTCCAAGCGTGGCAGCGATTGTTTTGTACTTAAGGGCGCTACTTTTGTCTTTGCGGCTATCAAGTTGATTGTTGTTTTGCCGTATTTATTCTTAATTATGGCATATACTGAACAGGCAAATGCCTTTTGAGAACTATCGCAAAATGCGTGTAGGCTAACGGTTTCGTTTTCTCGTGCAAACCCGAGCCACCTTTTTATTTTTAATTGATCAATGTTTTTCAGGTCGTTTTTAATGTTAAGCCACTCTCTTTTTATGCTTTCAGGGACTTCCTCATCCCACTGAATTTTGGTTGTCCATATTTCTTGAAACAAAATTTTCATTTTAATTGTTATTGGAGATAACCAGCCTAACGGGTCAAATAGTGTTGAAACTCAATATGTTTCGTTTTGTAAGTTTTATGTTATCTTTCAGCTTGGATGAAAACACGAATTCGTCATTTATGGGATTCCACCCAAGGCCTAAAGTTTTTGATGTCTCAGCTTCTGTAAATTCGAAGTTGTTTGGACTCCTCATGTACTCCGGAAGGTCTTCGACTAATCTTGGATCGTTGCTTGCCCATTTTCTTAGGTTAAATCCACCTGCTCGTAGTAAATGAATGAGTTGGTCCCGTGCTGACTTGGCTTCTTTTACCGTATTTTCTCCAAACAAGGCATCATCAACAAAGAAGTTATTTTCGAGGATTATCCTTGCCTTCGGATATTTGTCTCCCTCATCCAAAGCCAATTGTTTGAGCGTTCTTAGTGCTAAATACGGCGCGGCCTTTGTTCCGTAGGTGACTGTACATAGTTGGAACTCCTTTAGCTCTTGCTTGGGGGAATCTCTCCAAACTATCTTTTGAAGTGGCTGATCTTCTGGATGCATGGCTATGTACCTAAACATCTTCTCAATGTCACCCGTCAACACGTATTTATGCATCCTCCATTGCAGCAGAATACACTGTAAGTCCTTTTGTAAATTTGGTCCGCATTCCATCAATTCGTTCAAATTATATTTATCCTTTTCGGGGTGGTGTGATGACGCGTTGAAAACTACCCTTAATTTTGTAGTCACTGCTTCAACCCTATGGACACCATGGTGCGGTAAAAAATACTCCAAGTTAGTTTTCTGCTTAGTTTCTCTCATATGTCCTAATTTTTTATATTCTGACATAAATTCCTTATAATTACGGGAATAATCGGGCTGAGCTTTCATTTTTCGTTCTAATTGTTTGAACTGCGCCACCGCTTGTGGTTTCGAAGTTCCAAGTTTGTTCTCGATCTCAGGTTTTAGCGGTAAGCGTACCTGATATCTTCCATCTTCTAGCCTTGTTGTTGTTTTTGTATACCATTGTTCTATCATGTTTGTTTCGATTTGTTTACTGTCTTCATGTATTTCTTCTTGTTCCCAAAACCTTGAAATATCCTCCATATTATTTATTGTTACTAGGCAGTTGAGGGGTTGAAATTTTCCGCACACTATCCAGCCAAGCTGCGTTTGTTGCGCAATTATGGAGGTATTTGGGCTTCTTATCAATCCTTTCATCAATATCCTTGAATAAACATCAGCTCCCAATAAAATGTCAATATTCCCTGATATATTAAATTCCGGGTCTGCAAGCTGTATTTGCTTGAAATGTTCGAACGATTCTGTACTTATACTGTTTACTGGTAATTTACTTGTTAACGTATTCATTACTAAAGCTTCCATGTTAAATGTAAAGTTGTTATGAAGAGCTTTGCACGATAGCTGCACCATTCCTTTGCACCTGTTAGTAGGTTGAGCTCCGATTCCAGTTACTACTGCGTTCATTTTATTGCGTTGCAGTTGAAGACGTTGTGCTGCATTCTCGCACAACAGGTTAACCTGCGAACCTTGGTCACAAATTCCGCGAAGATTTATATAAGATCCATCTCTTGATTGGACCCTCAATTGTACCGTCGCAAGTAAAACTTCACTTTGGCTATTACTTCCTACATGTGTGCGCCAGTTCTGACCTCCTTTTCCATGCCCTTGGTACTTGTTTCCTTGATGTTCGCCCTCATTATTGAGTGCGTCATGCAATAAAGCGTTGTGATGTTTATTGCACATCTTGCAATTTTTTGTTGAAGTGCATTGATTATCTAGGCCATGACTAAATAAACAATTTTTACATACTTTCAGCCTATTAGCGATTTTCAGCCGATTTTCTGGTGTTGCGTATAAAAATTGATAACAGCCGTAAAGACCATGACGTGAAGTTTTACAGTTAGGGCATGTTATGGAAGGTCCAGGCCCACTTGTCATAGGACCGCTGCTATTAACGGAATTGAAATATGCTAATGGTTTTCTTTCTTTTTGGTTGTAGTCCAGCTTATTTTGATATGTTTTAAAATGTTTCTTGTTAAGGGGATTCGCATTGCTAGGTATGTTGTAAGGTTTCGCGAATTTACTGTTTTTGTTCTGCTCCGATTTTCCTTGCATATTACTTGACTCCAATGATACGAATTTAGTTTCTAGATATGACAAAAGCCCATTCAATATAGGAATTTCTTTCGGATTTTCTACTGATTCCATGTACGCGTTGATGATTTCAGGCGAAAGTTTTTGCAGGAGTATATGCACAATTAACGGATCCCAATTTCCAATGTTGGTTAAATTAGCAATGGCTTCCAAGCATTCCATTGTGATGTCATGCATACTTTTAATCTTTGCTGCTGTAGGAATTTGTATACTTGATTGATTTAACAAAATGTTAATGTGGTACGTCAAAAGAAGTCTTGGGTTGTCGTATCTCCCTTGTAATTTATTCCAACAAATTTCATAATTGTCAGCACTTGTGTTCAAACTACTCACCAGACGCTCTGCCTCGCCTCTTAATTTCGATTTTAAATGTTGCATTTTTTGCACAGTGGGGATGAACTTATTGCGGTGGATTGCTTCTAGAAAGAGGTCTTTAAATATTGGCCAGTGTTCGTAATCTCCGTAGAAATATGGCAGATTTATTTTTGGGACAGATTCTTCTTGATAGCTCTGACCCCAAATTTTCTTGTTAATTTCGCTCTTAGCTTGTTCGAACATATCTTCTAACCTGCTATAATTATCCGCATATGCCTGTATCTCCGTTCCATCCATCATGTTATCCAACTCCCAAAACACCAGGTCCACATTTTCCCAGCGTTGGGTTATTTTTCCGAGTTTGTCGACTAATTGCCATTTTTCGGATAGTTGATCTAAATCAAGGGTTTGTATGACCCTTTCAAAAGCTCTCACATTAGATCTTTGTTTGTTTAACAAGTCCGTTAACTTTATGTTGCCTTCATTTTCGCTTTCTCCGTCTACCCGTTCTGCTCTGCTTTGCTGTTCAGGAATCTGTGCAGGTATCATTTTTTTGGAGCTCTCCGATATCAATGTTTTGGTTTTGCTGTATAACTCCATGACCTTCTTGTATATGTTTTGAACAAAATATTCTTCTTCCTTCTTCGCGGGAAGTGTAAGTATTTTGCTATTATTAAAATCAAACTTCTCCCAGGCTAACTCGAGGCGTTCCAATCTAATTTGCAGATATTCCGCTGTTTTCCTAGACAAAGGATCTTTTTTGAAATTGTCATGGATCGAGTTCATCCTATCCAGTATGTTGGCTTGCTCTAAAAGTAGATCTTTCAAGTTGGCCATGTTTATTACAACGGATGGTGTAAAGCAAAAAATAGGAACTGGCTCACCGGGATCTGCTACCAGCTTTAAGCGCTTTCAGAAGCGCCGAGACCTTGCTGAGGCAAACTCAAACTCAGGCAATACTGCTCCTCCTTCACTGCTCTATAATTCACAGTTAAAAATTATTGTAATATCTTATCAAATGCTTTTTCACATTTAAAAATGTATGTTATATTTTATTAAATGTTAATGTTTACTGTTCACATAATGTTACTGTTCGCACTGTTTCACCAAATCACTGATTGTATTTTCTCTCGAAGGACCATATGGAAGGGTAGGGGCTAATATCGGACTAGCTCACCCTTACAGAAAGTACTCGTGATCCGCACGCGACGGCCGAACGCTACCACGAGTCCAGATGTCTTGGCAGGATAATAGTGGAAAGAATTATTGTTTTGTTAATAATATTGTTTAATATAATATAAATGTTATGTTATTAATAAATTGTTATGTTAATGTTCGTGAGCGGCACGAAACCAACTGACTTTTGTACATGAATTTAGACCTTGCTTAATTATGTGTCGCTGGCAGTATTCTTTGGACTTCGTCTTCCGTATAGCACTAGAAATTGGCCTCAATACCAGCGAATGCCGTATAAGCAACCTTGACTTAAGTTAACTATGTTATAAGGAAATATCAATTGTGTCAAGATAATAAAATGTGTGGACAAAGTCCGTACAGCATGCAATATTAATAAATTACTTCCAACAAAAAAAAGGTGCAAAGATGAGTGAAGCAAGGAGCAGCCTGTTAGGTTGCTTGAGATCATAAATTCAGGAACCAACAAAGCCAGCTTTCCCCTTTAGTTTTTGCAGATTTCATGTTATTGCAATCAGATCATGGCCATCATTCTATGATTTTACTATGACATGTCTACCTCCTCCAACCCCTGCCTGATGCATAGTTTTGCAGGGTGGATGTCTGCATATATCATGGATTCTGATAACACTATGGAGGACACCTCGCTCCTCTCGGCTCCCTTATTTCGTTACGTATGAACCTAACGTAGTCCTCTTTGCTGCATTTAGCTTTGCATACTTATTGTTGCATCTAGTTTTGACTTTTTGTTTAAATTTAGTTTCTCACTTGATTACATATTTTCAGTTTGTTGTCTTTTAAATAAAATAGTTAAAGGAGGTTTAAGTAGCCTACTTAAAGTAGGGTCCTTCGAATCCCCCATTTATTTATTCAAATATTTGCACAGCATTACTGAGTAATCCAATCCCATGTGCTCAGGTATCCCCTTATTCAGTGTGCATTTCTAAACCCATCTCTAGAGCTTGAAGGTGAATAAAATTTTAGGACTTTGGGGTCGTCCACAAATTACGTAACGCAAAATTCTTAAATAAATTCTTAAACTAGGGGTCGCAACACGGGTTCTAATGCCATCTCTGTCGCACGCTTTGAAAATTGTATACGCTATCGTGCTGCCATTGTCGGAATCTGACGAAATTGTTAATTTGTGAACTGCTACCCGCAATCCCTAGTACAACCCGGTCACAATATCTGTGCACCTGACCTCGTGACGTCATATCGGCGGTCTGGGTACGGTGTGAAAAAAAGTTTTTTCGAGAAATGTGGAGGTAAAAAAAATTTACTAACCTTTTCAAATCAATTTATTATTGATGAAGGGTTTGTTGTTAAAAAACAATAATTTTGATTACAAAAACATTTATTATTAAACTCAGTCACTATAAATTATTGACTCTATGCCTGACATTGTATCTTCCTCACTCTCACTTTCTGAACTCGCCGAACTGTCTTCCCCTAGTGATATTAAAAATATTAGGTATGGTGTACTGTTTGTTTGCTTTCTCCGATTCAAAAAACTTGAGCACTTTCAAGATTAAATTTCTTGATTCGCTGTGTATTGTTTTTCCCATGACTTCAGTTTAACAGCTACAACAATTTTAATAACAACCAAACCAGTCCAAACTTAACAGTAAACAGTCTAAACTTAACAATAAACATTAAAAAACAAAACAACAATAAAGCGAAAATATCAAAATTATCGGGACGTGTAGCGGCAACGAAGATGCTAACCGTACTGTCGCACCGGGGAGTGCGCGGAGAGGTGACAGGGGAAGCGGGAGAGGCGCCACATTCCAGCGAGGTGCACAGATACTGGGACCGGGTTATAGTCCTGCGCCTTTACTGTATGAGTCGGTTAGCACTAAAGTGGCTTAATTTTTCCAGACCTCCCAGACAATTTAAAACCAATTTTGTCTAAAAACGATAGGCTACTTTAGTGTTGACCGACTCATGCTATGATGTTACAGTTCCATTAAATAGGCATGATGACTAAAAAAAAATTATTAGTCCGTCAGTTAGATTATCAGAAAATATTGGACACGTTTTTTTCTTTTTTCAATTTAACAATAATGATGGAGATATGGCCCGCTGAAGTTCCGCGTGACGTCACATCTAGGTACAATTTTACTTAGAAGTGACGTCATTTTCCCCCAATCCCAAACTTTGACGCGCTTTATCTGTCATTTTTTGTTTGATTGACAAAAGAAAAAATACGTGTCCAATATTTTTTGATAATCTAAATGACGGACTAAATAGAATAACATTTTGCTTACCCTGTGTACAAGCCTATTCTATTGTATGTTGATATCTTCCACCTTCCCCCCAAAAATAAAGTCTTTGACCGCCATTGATTGTAGATATAATCATAGACAAAATTATATAATGAACATATTTTTCATTAGGGACCTATTTATTTGTAAAGTAGTGAGTACATATTACAATCAATATATTTTATGGCGCAGGAAATATCATGGAAGCAATTTGGATATCCCAAAAAAGGTGCAACAGATTCCACACTGTGGGTGGGTAGTGCTGGCTCGCACACTCCTGCACATCAGGACACATATGGAGTCAACATTGTAGCTCAGCTCTATGGAAAGTATGTGTTACCATTTACATCCAGTATACAGGTACTTCTATTTTAACATCTGTCTGTAGATTTTTGGCATTACCTAGGTTTCATAAAATAGCACGAAATAATAAAAGAAGTAGGAGTGACGTCATCTTTATTTGTAAGGCAAAAAAAAAATTTTTGTTCCAAGACCTATCGTCTGGTATCAAATGAAAGGGCTTTCTGAGCCCATCATTCCGTTTCATTCACTTGTTTTAAATTAAAATGAAAATCATTTTCAAAACATACCAAGTTTAGGCTCCTCCAGATACGATACTGTGGAATATTATTTTGTAAAATATACCTCAAATAATACGTAATATCCTCGTATCGAACCCAAAAAGCTATTTAAAAATGTTTACATTTAGTATTTAGTATGATGTGATATATTTTTAGAATTGGCTCAAAAAGCCCTTTCATTTGATACCACACACGATAGGTTTTGAAACAAAATTTTTTCCCCGTACAAAAAAAGATGACGTCATAATAACACCCTACTTTTTTTTTCGTGCTTCGGTTCAAATTGTTTCATATGGCCCAAAGATCTATCGTTCCGATTTTCATTACTTTAGCACCATTTGCAGCCATTTACTGAATTTCGGTTTGTACAGCTAGCACTAGATGTTGTCTAGGAGTGACACCAAGTTGTAGGCACTGACCATGACCTCGTTTTGATTAAATAGGCAATTAAATCAGGCAATTTTGAAATGAAAAATTAAAAAAATAATAATAATAATAAAATCAACATGAATAGTCATCTGATTATTATTTTTGTATTTTTTTAATCGCTAAGATGTAAGTAAGTACCTGATTTACTGTTTGAACTGAAATCTATTGTTTTAAAGTTAATGAGAGTAGTATAATAATAATATTAGCAGGTCTAACATGGTTGCCACTCAAACACAATTTTGACAGTAATTGTATGGGATTTACTGTCAAATGATGTTTGAAATGGTGTTAAAGTGGCACCATGCTAGGCCCCCAGTAGGTCTAACATTAACACTTTACACCATTTTAGAACACCATTTGACAGAAAATATATGGGATTTACTGTCAAATGGTGTTTAAAATGGTGTTTAAAATGGTGTTAAAGTGGCACCATGCTAAATTCCATACATTTACTGTCAAAATGGTGTTAAAGTGGCAACCATTTTAGACCTATAGGTCCTACAATACAAAGGTTTTTTTCTTCTTCTGGTATGTGATCAGATCCCGATCAGTTAACGATACGTGATCTACCCTAGAATTATTTTCACTTATTATTGTAGGACCTTATGTAGGTATTGTTTTGCCAATAAGATGCATTGATATAACAAAAAGAGGAAAATACGGTAGGTACGTTCTTATATCGTCAACTGAAAAATGAACCTCTTTATACAAGCGCCACAAGAAATAGAGCGACAATTTTCGACAGTAGCGCAGCGAGACTAGCGACACCGCGACATAAAACATTTATTCTTATTATCTAATTTCGCCATTCATCACAATGGATGGCCTTGCAACGCACCGTGATTGGCTAGAAATGACATCACATGTAATTTTTAGCCAATCACGACACATAAGGCTATAGCGATAGATATTGGTGTCGATTCGGTGTAACACGACAAGACTAAACTTAATTTAAGCATTCTGTCTTTTTCTTTCTGTATCGAAAAGGCAAAGGCAGGACGCTTAAAATAAGGTTAGTCTGTCAAATAAGTTAAGTCGTGTTACACCGAATCGACACCATTGAGTGTTATTTATTTATTTATTTTTATTGGTCTGCCAACAGAAATTACACTTACAAAAGTATATAGATAAGACAAACACAACATGTACGAGTGTATTCCCAACTATAGGCAAACACAGCATGTCTGTAGGACACTTAAATGCGCTCGAAGCGACCCAATAAAATCTAATTTAAAGAAATTTATAGAAAATTATACAGTTTTAAGTTAAAAACTAAAAATTAAACCAAAAATTGAGAATTTTTTAAGAAACACATAATTAAACAAAACTAGAAATTAAAATAATGAAATTCTGTCGCAAAAAAAAACAATAATTTTTCAATCTTTTGCAACGACATTACGCAACAAATCATTATATTTTCTTATTGAAATTTCAAAAATATCTACTTGACATTTTTTTACGAGATTGTTATGATCTCGGCATAAACGATTAAAAATTGCATTGTAGCCCAAATTAGTTCTAGACTTCTACACTACAAAGGGTGAAAAATTTACGATGCGGTATCCCTGCCTAGGAACGACAAATTGTGTTCTAGCGAGTAACTGAGGACGACTGTTAGACAATAAGAGGGCAGGAGCCTTAGACCATATGACACGGGACTAGGCAAGTGCTCTTATCCCCCATTTGAACAATTTGTAAGTTTGCTTGTGTGCGCGCTTTGTGTTGTGTTGCAGCTTTTGATTTAGTGTGACATATCCTTTTTTTGCAGGAGTGTGCGTGAATGAGTAAATCTGTGCTGTGCGTGTTTACCTTCCCTCCCGTCGAAAACGGCAGAATAATTTCAGTACTAAGAGTCACGCTTTGCCAGGTCCTGTGTTAAATGGTCTAGGGCAGGAGCTTTATCGTCTAACTTCGAAATCCATCTCAATCGCCTTCAATCAAACGCGCCGTGATTGGCTAGAAATGACATCATACATCATTTTTGGCCAATCACGACGCTTTTGAAGGCTATAGCGATGGATATTGAAATTAGACAATAAGAGGGCAGGTCCATAATCCGTCCATTAGACACAATTTTGCAGGGCCGCGCGGGAAGCGGGTACCGTATCTCCCTCCTTTTGTTTATATCAAAGTAAAGAAATAGGTTCTAGTCTAAGAGCTGGTGTATCTTGGGCTCCAGGCCATAGTAAAAAAATACCGACAACTCTTATTTCTCCGGTCATAGATATATAGCTGTAGTCATAACAACAATGTAACTTCTAGTTTTATAAGTTTACCTTATGAGAATTATTTTTATTTTAGAAAACGATGGTTGCTATTCCCTCCGGAAACTGGAGGTTTGAAGCCAACAAGAGTACCATATGAGGAGTCCAGTGTTTACAGTGAATTAAATTTTTACTGCCCAAACGATCTAGATGATTTCAAAGGTAAATGTTTTTTTTTATGTATATGGAAAATACAAAAAATATTTTTTTTACATTGATTTGACAAATTCAGGAGTCTGTGTTTGAGTCGCAAAGTGCTGTCATTTATTACTAATTAATAAGGACTAGCCTTTTGCCTGCGGACCCACGTGCGAGGGCTTACACAAGTAGTTGAGGGAGGTTGTTCGAACCAGTTTGAACCCTCCCTCCCGTGTCGGAGTATAAGTTCATAACAAGTGAAAAACGAAAAACACGGGACCCTTGTTCCGGGCCTCTGTCTGTCCGTCCGTCCGTCTGCCCCTCTGTCAAGACCTTTTTTTCTCGGGCTCCAGTTGAAACTAATACCTCCTACAGAAGTCTACGCCACCATAGTGCTGTTAAAAAAAACAGGCTTCTAACTAATCGCAGAAAAACAAAATTGCTCTTTACGAAAACAAATTGTCTCATCATGGAAACCTACATATATATTTCCGGTGAAAAAACCTTGAAATTACTGAAATTTAATTATTGAAGAAGAAATATCAGGATCAACTTAAATAGACCCTTTCAATACACTGAATTCGGTATGTGAAGCAAAAGTACACGGTGCCGATTCCAAAACCGTTTCGAGATATTAGGTCTCTAGACGGTATTTTTCCATTTGTAGCTTGTAAAACCATGAGATCGTGTAAATTTTCACAAAAATAGAAAAGCCATCTTCACTTTCGTTTGGCCTCTAAATGACGTCACAGAATTGGCTGATTAGGGCTAGGCCCAATGCAAAAAAATAAATAAAGAGCTCATTGTCTTTGTCGAGTAATAAGTCAAATGATGTTATTTCCTCACTGTAAGTACAATGATGAATAATAAGTCCATGGTCTTTCCTTGTCAATGTGCACTACAGTGCCACCAACTTATATGAAGAATGAACTGGCTTATTCCGGGCATGTCATTGGCTAATATTCAATATTATCCAACCAGATATCCTAGGTCCACCATTTTCATTCTACAGATAACTTGGTAGGACTGTAAAACAGAGTTGCCAATCGGTTAAAATGAAGGAAGTGTGTACGGTGCCACTAGTAAATATTTGATTTAGCCAACTCCATGACGTCATCACAATAAAACTTAATAACAAAACCGGCCAAGTGCGTGTCGGGCCACACGCAATGTAGGGTTCCGTAGTTGCCCGATACATATAAGGTGAAATTAAATCAACCGACCGAATTCATACTGGAGACTCGGTTAGTGATCAAGAACTAGGTTCAGTCATCCTTTTGGCCAATTTCGGAAAATAAATATTTTTGCTCCCTTACTGGTTGGACTAGTTTAAGTACAAATCCTAGTGCAGGCACAACGGGACAAAAAAAAAATTTTTTTCGAATTTCATCTGGATGGTCATTAAACTAACCGAGTCTCCAGTATGAATTTGGTCGGTTGATTTAATTTCACCTAGTATAATAAGTTGGTCTACTACAGCCGCGCCAAACTTCTGGTCCCATACATTCTAGGGGACCAAAAGTTTGGCGCGTCCTGTACTCGTAAACCTGTTAAGCCTACTGAGCTGTGATAGTTTTCCTTTTAAATTCATTATATATACTACTTCTCTGAATTTTCATCACATTTCTATAAACAACCGTTTAGCCGGCAGGGGGGGGACCCTCCACACTAACTAAAATTTTCACTTTAAAGCTTAATATTTCGCCAACGGATCCCTAAATCAAAAAATGGTTCTCACACACCCCATACTAAGGGATAGACGAGAAAAAAAATCATCCCCAGTTTACGTGTATGAGAGGTACCCTTAAAATTTTTTTTTTCTAGATTTTATTTTACCATTTTGTCGGCGTGAGTAATATTTATATCCATGCCAAATTACAGCTTTCTAGTACTAATAGTCTCTGCGCTAAGCCGCGGACAGACGGACATGGCGAAACTATAAGGGTTCCTTGTCGGACTCCGGAACCCTAAAAATTAACTATTGCTTGGAATTAAGAAATACTGAAATTAATTGCTTATAAATTAGTCAGCTTTAAAAAAAACTGTGTACTTTTCATACCGAATTTAATAGATCCTGAGTGTCGTGGTATAACTGCTCGTTGAAGATGTGTGTGTTAAATGGTATCTACTTGACCAGTTTTATTTACCTAAATAATAGACAAGGTAAAACTACAAAAGAAATTTCAAAATTCAAAGATTACGAGTACTTCAGCAGTAACAAGCAGCGAAACCCTTTCCTTAGTCTATTGTTTGTATAAAAATGTTCTACAATAAGGCTAAATTGCTTTTTTCAAGGTTTGACAGGAGGCCGCATGGTTGAGCTCTCAGCTGGCGACGCGTTAATATTGCCCCGTGGCTGGTGGCATTATGTCCAGAACATATCTCCTCTCAACATCGCAATCAACATGTGGTTACCTCATGTAAGCTGAATTAAATAAATCAAATCAAAATCAAAACCTTGCAGTTGCCGCTCGGACCATAATTTCTTATTTGACCGTTTCAATAAATATTGCTTTACCATTTACTTAGTAATGTAATGTAATCTAGGTGGTAGAGCTGATGCCGGGCTCGACTGTGGAGGTATCACCATCTTACTCGCAAATCCTCCCGAAGTTATTCGGGGGAGAGTAAGAGAACAGCTCTCAGGCAAAACCAGGCGGCGCACCATTGCCTGGGCCCGATGGATGGCGGTATATCCATCCCCAATTGCCGGGCCTAATATAACAGACCGGTGACGGGCAGCGGCGTCACTGGTGCAAGGGTTTCGGCACCGCGCTCACCAACCCGCCTGCCCAGCGTGTGTGAGTATGGGCATTTCTTCCAGAAGGACTGCCAAGAGTGGTGAAATCCTGGAAAGGCCTATGTCCAGCAGTGGACGAAACAGGCTGATGGATGGATGGATAGTAATGTAATAAATGTCCGGCACTATCCGTGCTAAAGTAGTAACTCCGTACCCCCGAAATTTCAATTAGTCTCTCTAGATCCGGAGAAAGTGGA
This sequence comes from Ypsolopha scabrella, assembly GCA_910592155.1. Classification (NCBI taxonomy): domain Eukaryota; kingdom Metazoa; phylum Arthropoda; class Insecta; order Lepidoptera; family Ypsolophidae; genus Ypsolopha; species Ypsolopha scabrella. The sequence goes on along the minus strand of OU342979.1, from coordinate 11,091,867 downwards.
TTGTTTTAATTATATTGTGAGGTAGGTTTCCTTACAGTTGCCGCTCGGACCATAATTCAATATGTTTGTTTGGACACTTGCAGCTTAGCACTCGGCACTTGATACAAGCAACAAGACACTTTAACTTAATTACTGTTATCCATCCATCCATCAGCCCGTGTTCGTCCCCTGCTGGACAGGCCTTTCCCAAATTTCGCCACTCATGTCGGTTCCCCGTCCTTCTCATCCAGCCGCCACCCACAACGTCCTTCAAGTCGTCGGTCCAGCGGGCACGAGGTCGGCCTACACCACGCTTTGCTATACGTGGCCATCACGTCGTGCCACTTCAACTTACTGACTACTCTTAAAGTAGATAAATAAAAACAGATCATTAATCATTAACATCGTGTGCCATTATTTATCTTTTACCTTGCATTATAGAGCCATTGTTTGGGCTCGGACTCCAATATAGCGCTCGAGAAAATATTAAAGCCCATTCCGCCCGAATCAACTAATACATACCTCCTTTAATCTTTTTTTTTATTACGATGTCCCATATTTTTCGAAGTATTTAGTTTTAAACGCGGTAGGTAGTTAAAAATCTAAATACTTTGATAAATATGGGACACTACTAAGTATTGTATATACCTACTTTAAGCTTATGCGGCGCAGTTTCTTCACTTTCAGAGTTGCTTTGTCAGACACTAGTAGATAAGTTCCTAAGGCAGAGACTAGCTATCTTTATTTTTATACAGTTTCCATTCTTAGTGAAGTATATTTTTCAGGAGAAGGACATATCAACTAGAGTATCAGAAGCGCTTATTAAAATATTCGTCGCCCAAATCTGCAAAGATCTGCCGCCAGCTACCAGGAACCTTCTAGTTAATCCGAATGAGGTGAGGTCATTTTACTTATTTTAATAACTGACCTTGTTCACCTTTACCTATAATGTAACTTATTTGCTAACGATGACACCATTTACAGCCATTAAAACTGTTATTGTCAATGTTTACTGCGTGTTACATGTTTGTTCCTTTTATGGTAACAGCTAAGGACCATGAGTAATTTTGGACCAATTACACAACAGCGATAAATCTTATGCCATATGAAAGCTTTTAGGGTATTATTAATTTCTTATTACAGCAGCTACATAGAATTCGACCGCGAAAATGGTGTTTCAGAACGATTTCAATACTGAGAAAGCATCAAAATCATAGTATCAAAACTGTAAACAAAATTAAATTTATATCGCTGCGGTATAGAAAATCAGAAAAGTAAATCTGGACGTGAGGAGCTCTGAACCGGGATTCGAACCCGGGACCTCTCGCTTACCGGGCGGTTGCTCTACCAACTGAGCTATCCAGTTCTCAACATGACCTGTGAATTTACGCTTGTGCTTTCCCATACCGCAACGATATGTATAGGTACTCACTTAGTAGTAAGCCTCTTGGCGCCTAGAGGACGCTAGTGTATTCAAGACAAGAAGTTACTTTTCTGATTTTCTATACCGCAGCGATATAAATTTAATTTGTTATCTCCTTGCGATGGATAAATCGCCAAGTGTTTAAAAATATAGAAATTTATTTCTATCATAGTTTCGATACGAGTAATGTGTATTCTTAACTACCCGATGCTGAAACAGGTGACGGTAGGGCAAATAATAGTCTCAGACTTGTCTTGAATACACTAGCGTCCTCTAGGCGCCAAGAGGCTTACTACTAAGTGAGTACCTATACATATCGTTGCGGTATGGGAAAGCACAAGCGTAAATTCACAGGTCATGTTGAGAACTGGATAGCTCAGTTGGTAGAGCAACCGCCCGGTAAGCGAGAGGTCCCGGGTTCGAATCCCGGTTCAGAGCTCCTCACGTCCAGATTTACTTTTCTGATTTTCTATACCGCAGCGATATAAATTTAATTTGTTATCTCCTTGCGATGGATAAATCGCCAAGTGTTTAAAAATATAGAAATTTATTTATATCATAGTTTTGTAAACAAAATATTTTTTCCTTACATTTTGACATTTTGTTTGCGCTCGATTTCGACTTGGCTCCCATAGTAGCAATTAAATATTTCCCCAAAATCTTTCATTTCGAGTAGGTTTCATTAATGTTGAGGATTTGGTCCATACAAATTTGCCCATGGTCCTTTACCGCACGCATTACCAAAGGAATACATTGTCTTTTTAATGATTCCAGGACGACATAATGGACACCCCTTTGGCTGTGTTGTTCTTAGAATTAGACACAGTAACCAAAGCGTACTTGAACAATCGTCGCAAGACGCGGCGACTGAAGCGACAGAGAACCTGCGAAGATGACCCTGCGACGCAGGTACCAGAAGATTACGACTTGAAGGCTCTACTCGACAATCCGGCAAATAGACTAGAGCTAGCTGAACCTATAAACAGTGAGGCCATTATAACTTTACTGAGGAATAATCTTAAAGAATATACGAGTGCTGAGAGAAGCTCAGAGGATGACGAAGTAGATGGTGGCACGGCGAGCCTCGGCCTCACGAAGGCTCTAATCGACGCGTACAGCGAGAGCACTGCCATAGAGCAGGTAAAACAAAATCTCTTTGCTAGACTGAGTTAGTAAACGATGGCGTAATCGGTGGTTTTCGATAGAAATAATTTATTCTAGAATGTTAAACATTAGAGCCCACGTTATCACAGTAATTATTTTCCTTATTTACGTTGGAATGTGAACCGGCATGTTACTCGGAATCCGGTTAAAGGGGGGCCAACTAATATTCGTAACATGGGGGCTGGCTCCTACTTATGAAGCCATCAACAAGTATCTATTCTCAGTTGTGTGATCGTACTAAGATATCTCTATAGATAAGCCTCCATGCAACGAGATCACATACAAACCAATAAACAAGACAAATAACGCCTTAAACTGGACAAAGCATGTTTTTACATCAATGCCACCTGTATTTCTGGGGGGGGGGGTGTGGGGTGGGTGTGTGGGGGGGGGGGTTCGTTGTAGTTCATTTTGGCCACACTGTGATTTTATCTTTTCTAGTGTACTATTGTCTGTTCGGGATAACATGATATGGGTGACAGTTCGTAATTTTCCGTTTCACCTATACTAATCACACTATACTACATACACCCAAGTACAAAATAAAATAATAGGTTTTAGAAATAATGTATATTAAATATAAAATACAATAAATAATGCCTCTATAAATCGAAACAAAAAAACTCAGTGTATTCGTTAAATTTAACAAAAAAAGATTTTAGAAAAGAATAATGTCTTTTACTACTTTATGCTTGGATCGGAACGTTAACCCATAGGTACTGACACTACATAATCGAAAAAACATCGATGAATCGGTGCGGCCATCTTATAAGATCGCGTCAGTATGAGTTCATCTTATATGCGGTTTGTGTTTTCGTGGCGGTTGCTTTACGTGCTATTTGTTTTGACGTTTGTTACAGTATTTTTCATTTTTTTTAGTTTTGTTATTGTGGTTTGTTTTTGGTGAAATGCCGAGAAAAAAAAACATTGAATTCTCAAGCTCGGGAGTTATTGGTTCGTTTAATTTAATTAATTTAGTAATTAATAAAAAAAAGTTTTGGATAATCAAAGATCAATCAAATAAAAAATCGATTTGATAGCCCTTGTTAATTTTCTCGATACTAAAAAAAAGATTATATTTCGTTAGGGCACATCACTGTAACTGTCAACTTTGAAATGCCACCCATATCATGATATCCCGATTACACTATAATTATAGTATGTATTTTAGTCTCGAAATTAGTGATTTATGCATAAGTTAAGTATTATTAGACTTATAGATACAATTTGCAACTGACGCATACTTGTGATGTACAATATAGTAGATAATTACGTTTTTCAAAATAATTAATATGCAAGGTACTTAGTGCCCATACGCTGTCCCATATCTGTATTAAACATGATCTGTCTATACATTTAATGTGAAATATACGTAGAAAAGCTAGTATTTAAGTACCAAATTTTTTAAATAATATATATGTATTTTGAGTTATAACAATTTATTATTTACATCAGCTTTTTTAATCAATTTAAGATTTATGATACTATCAAAATTCTTCTGTACTGAAATACTAAAATATTTAGAAAAACTGATACTTAACTCTTGACTATGAAACATTTGGTATGTACTCAACAACAATAATACGTGAGTGTAATATCCCCGTTATCCTATCCTACTAATATTATAAATGTGAAAGTTTGTGCGTGTGTGTGTGTGTGTGTGTGTGTATGTTTGTTACTCTTTTACGCTGAAACGGCTGAACGGATTTGGATGAAATTTAGAATGGATATAGCTTATACCCCAACTTAAACACACGAATAACACGCGGGCGGAGCTGCGGGCAAAAGCTAGTATTTAATATGTTAAACTAGCTCTTGCCCGCGGCTACGCTCGCCTGGATGTCTTCGACAGTTTTTGGCTTGGCGGTTATTTTATCAACACCCCTTACAACGTACACATTGACTAGGGTCATTAATATGATAAATAATAAAAAGCCGCGTCCAAATGTGTTGAGTGGTTCTCGAGTTAAAACGAAACATGCAGACAGACAGAGAAAAATTCAAAAATTTTTAGTTTTGGCCTCAGTAGAATACTAATAACCCATATTTAATTTAAAATTTCGCTAAGATATTCAATGTACAGATTATAATATTATTATAATGTACAGATTGACGACTTTATAGTATAGTATAAAAATGTTGGTCAATAAGTTTAATAAAACAGTTTTGAAAGAACTCTTTTTCTTAATGAGAATATTTTCATTTTCTCATTTTTTAGTTAGGATTCCGTCGTGAAACGAAAACCCTAGTTGTAGCGAAACTTCGGTCTTGGGAATTTCTTGTACTATCTCACACCACAACATTGTTTATTTCCCGACCGGTTTCGCCTTTATGCCATTTTCAAAGAATTTAATAAGATCTAATTATAACTAACTACTTTGAAGAGCTGACTGGATTGATGGATGTATAAGCAGCAAAAGGGGTGTGTCAGGATCGTAGCAGATGGAAATCTGTAATCTCTGCCTACCGCTCTGGGAGCAGGTGTGAGTATATCGGCTGTGCAATTCCAATTTCATAACCAAATGGTGTTTTTTTGTAAAAAACGTTTTTGTTTTGCATTTTGGTTTTTGCTAGGTTTTTAATAGTGTAGTAACAATCCCAATATAATAGAAAGAAACGATAATACAGAATTTTAAAAACCTATTTAGTATACTAAGTTGCATAAAAATTTATAAAAAGCTAGTTCGAAATATAGTAAGGGACAAATAATTACAAAGTACTTGCTAGGTTTTGTAATTGCACAGTCAATATGTATGGTATAAAATAAACATTGTTCTATAAAATAGATAATTATGCCATTTTTTGGGTTCCTTGTTAATGTAAGCGCGATATAGATAATAAAAGTCCAGGAATAGAGCGACAATATGAATGAATGATGTTTTTAAAATTTTATTGTTCTTATAAAAAAGATAATCATCATAAGTTTTTCTGTGGGTTCCTAATGTAAGCGCGATAATAAAAGTCGAGGAATAGAGCGACGATGAATAGGTCCTGTGGGATGACGATGTAGGCGGGCGTCTTCGGGAAGTTGCAGTCGCGGGCCACGACCAGCGCCGTCCAGTGAGCCAACATCAAGAAGAATTGCAACTGGAAATAGAGGCCGGTTCCTTGTTAATGGCTACAATTGCTGGTGACCTTCAAAGGGCCGGCTTAATTCAGATGTTATTGGAATCAAAAATTTGAAAAGATACATAATAAACTACAGGATATCTAGAATGATGTACCTTGATTAGAATTTTGAATTTTTATCAAAAACTTAATCTAAATTTATACCAAAATAAGGTCCAAATTGAGACTAAGATCCGATTTCATAAATAAAGTAGGCAAATAAATAACTTCAAACTTAGTTAAATTAAAGATAGTTGTGTCGATTCGGTGTAACATGATTTAACTTATCCTGTCCTTGTAATTTTTTCATATTTTGATGCCAAGTTGTTCAGATTGCGTTGAAGTATGGTATAGCTTCCAGAAACATGGAAAATGCGTGCCTAAACACGATTGTTATACTCGTATTATGTGAAGATTTTTTAGGAAAACTTGTATTGAATATCAACTTGGTTGTAACTTTATGAATGCAATTGTGAAAATATTGACTTAACTGACATGGCACGTTCTTTCCGTGTACCCTTCAAATGCTTTAGTTTAATTCTGTAAAATAAGTCGTGTTGGACACCGAATCGAGAACATTATCACAACAAATGAGTTCCTTTGATTATTATTGAATAATTTTGGTTATTTCAAGTGTAATTAATTATTTAGGCATATTTTAGCGCGTTCGCAACTCGAGCGACAGAGAGATCAATACGGGACGAGTCGTGCGAGAGAGTGAGACGCACGCACCCGGGGTCACCAGCATTAATTGTCGCCTTAAGGTGCTCAGTACCATCAAATGGGTACTTTATAAACCCTACTACTCGGTTATGGCTGTACCGAAAAACTTGTTAAAGATGTATGAAATATCAACTCTAAGATATCATAAATGGAGCATTTTGGTTTTTGTATCACCAATGAAAAATGGTGTATTTTTGGCTTGAATCTCTACTGTTCCTAAACGGTTTGGTTGATTTAATAGGTAAACTTGATAGCTATAAATCCTATATAGGATTTTTCGATCAAACAATTGCGTCCTATTTTGCGCTATCTGAGACCCAGCGATCGTCGTAACAGCCACTTTACAATGCGCGCTGAAATGAACGTTATTTCAATGTCGTTTCCGTTGTTATTCGTACTGACACGCCGAGCTGCTAATATGGCGTTACTAAGGAAGCGTTTCAGAACGTGTGATCATAGTGAGAAATTTCACTCGTTTATTAGAAAGAGACAGATCTATATAGGGTGAAATTAAATCAAACGACCAAATTCATACTGGAGACTCGGTTAGTGAGCAGGAACTAGATTCAGTAATCCTTTTGGCCAAATTCGAAAAATATATTTTTTAGCTGCCTTACTGGTTGGACTACTTTAGGTACAATTCCTAGTCCGGGCAGTAAGGAAGCAAACAAAAATATTTTCGAATTTCACCAAAAGGGTGATTGAAGCTTGTTTCTGATCACTAACCGAGTCTCCACAATGAATTTGGTCGGTTAATTTAATTTCACCTTGTATAGGTGCAAGAGAAAGAAAAATCTGGTTGCACCAATCAGGTGGCCCAGTGTGATTTTCGCATTACTCCGGAGCGTTTCAAAATACTTTCGTGCAACTGTCAGGTAACAGTTTGTTTACCCTCGGTTTAACTCGTGTCGATTTTTGAACGCTACGAAATCGCTCTAGCTAGGGTGAAATTCGCATCACTCCAAGTGATTTTCGCTCGTTTCGAAACGGACCTAAGCGTCCAATACCTATTATAAGGAAGCGTTTCAGAACGTGCGATCATAGTGCGAAATTTCACTCGTTTATTAGAAAGAGACATATCTTTAAAGGAGAAAGAGAAAGAAAAATCTGGTTGCATCAATCAGGTGGCCCAGTGTGATTTTCGCATTACTCCGGAGCGTTTGAAAATAATTTAGTGCAACTATCAGGTAACAGTTTGTTTACCCTCGGTTTAACTCGTGTCCATTTTTGAACGCTACGAAATCGCTCTAGCTAGGGTGAAATTCGCATCACTCCGAGTGATTTTCGCTCGTTTCGAAACGAAACCTAAGCGTCCTCATACCTATTATAAGGAAGCGTTTCAGAACGTACGATCATAGTGCGAAATTTCATTCGTTTATTAGAAAGAGACATATTTTTAAAGGAGAAAGAGAAAGAAAAATCTGGTTGCACCAATCAGGTGTTTTTCGCATTACTCGGAAGCGTTTCAAAACACTTCCGTGCAACTGTCAGGTAACAGTTCGTTTGTTTACCTACCCTCGGTTTAACTCGTGTCAATTTTTGAACGCTGTAGGGTGAAATTCGCATCACTCCGAGAGAAATTCACTCTTTCCAAACGGAACCTTAACAACATTTCACTGGCGTAACACAATCCTCGAGTATAATACTTACTATTTGTATTTGAGTGACATGCTTCTTCCACCATATTGATCGTTTGTACGATTCGTCCCAAACCGACAAGAGGTAGTATCCATACATGATTATATGCACGAACGAGTTTACAGGTATCAATAGGGTTCCGTGGCCTCCTGAAATTAGCATTCCTCATGTTTTATTTATGAAGGGTAAATAACTTACAGTCTGTATACATTTTCATAATGTACCTATTTGCAAATTCGTAACTACTGTCATACAAGGTGACTGAATCTAACACGAATAAATTTAAGGTATATTTAGAAACATTAGTAAAACATGTTTTGGAAAAGAAAATAATTTAAATGAATCGTTAACAAGGTATCTAATAGAAAATGTTAATTAGCCTATTAAGGGAAAGTTCAAGAACATCCAACCAAAATTATTTCAAACGGCTGGAAACAGGAACTTCCAAAAAAAAACAAAAGAAAAATGAGGTACTGAATAATAATAATAATAATAAAAATTATTGCACTAAAAATATTGTACATAAGGCGAACTAAATGCTATTTAGCATTGTCTTATAGATTTATAGGTAGTGTGTGGAATAAAACGATCTGGATAAGGATTTCAAACTAGAACTGTATATTATCCTTTTTAAATTCACTTGGAAGGTTATAGCTCCGACACCTAGCACAGATCAACAAGAAGACAGAAAACAAGATGGCGTATCTACCCGGTAATAAAAACGGATATTACATAATCAAATAAAGATTGATTTTTGTGAATATAAATTAAAGAAATTCAACACGCCCCCTCAAAAATTAATCTCAAAATTATACAAACATAAATCAATTTAAATTGACTAACCAGAGCATACAACCTCCTAGTGTTATTGGGAATACATGCTGGTCCAACATTTGTTGCAAGGATTAGGGAAACCCAACAAAACCTAATCAGACCATTTCATTTACTTCATGAAATCTTAATTAAATAATCATTATCACTATAAATTAATCTTGACGTAATAAACTTATTCTAAACCCATTTTGCTTCTCATATTTTGAAAAGTAGCTGCAGGTAACGGCTTCGTCAAAGCATCTGCCAACTGTTCACCCGTGGGTATGTAATTTTATTTTATTAAATTTTTCTCAATTTGTTCCCGGGAGAAGTGATATTTAATGTCAATGTGTTTCGTCCGTTTGTGATTAGTTGGATTGTTTGCAATACTGATGCAGCCGTTATTATCTTCATAGATAATTATAGGTTTATCAATGTTTATATTTACACTGATTGCTAGTGATTTAAGCCAAAAAGCTTCTCTGACAGCTTCAAACAATGCCATATATTCAGCCTCTGTAGATGAGGCTCCTACTGTCATTTGTTTTCTAGTACTCCACATTATTGAACATTGATCAAACAATTTAAATAAATACCCAGTTGTACTCTTTCTGTCTTTGGTATCATTACCACCCCAATCTGAATCTACATACCCACATAGAATATCGTTAATCACAACGTTTGTAACATAACTTCAAATCAGTTGTGCCCTTTAAGTACCTAAGTACTCTTTTAAGACATTGCCATAGCTCTTTATTATTATTGTTAGTGTATCTACTCAGTATATTAACGCTTGTACTTAAATCAGGACGAGTGCAAAGCATGATATACATCAAACAACCTATAACGTTTCGGCATGGAGCGTTATATTTCTCTTCTGAATTTAAAGCCTCATAATTCAGTTTGTTTTCTAAAGGGGTATTTACAGGTTTGCAATCCTGCATATAAAATTTATTCAAGACAGTTTTGATGTATTCACTTTGATCTAACGTAATTTTATCATCGTATCTCGTGATTTTTATGCCAAGAAACAATTTTATTTCATTTAAATCTGTCATTTCAAATTTGCTCATTAAATACCTTTTAAAGTTATTCATTCTTTCAATTTCAGCGCATGCTATCACTAAATCGTCAACATATAATACTATATAGATATTTTTACGTACATCACCATTGTTTAAGACATAAATACACCTATCAACTGCTGAATTTTGGAAACCCTGTTCTTTTAACGATTGTTCAAAAATTTCAAACCAACACCTTGCCGCCTGTTTTAGTCCGTATAGTGCTTTATTTAATTTACAGACATAGTTTTCTTTACTTAATACACCTTCAGGAACTTTCATGTAGACTTCTTCCTTTAATTCGCCATTTAAGAAAGCAGTCTTAACGTCCATATGATGAACAAGTAAATTTAGTTGATTCGCGAAACTAATCAAGAATCTAAAACTAGCGATTCTCGCAACAGGTGCAAAAGTTTCGTTGTAATCAGTTAGGTATTCTTGGCTAAAGCCTCTAGCAACGAGACGCGCTTTGTATCGAAATGGTTTCCCAAATTCGTCATTCTTGATAGTAAAAATCCATTTACAGTCTACAATGTTTTTGCCCTCTGGCCTTGGTACTAAATTCCATGTTTTATTTACCGAAAGAGATTTTAATTCATCCCTAACTGCGCTTTCCCATTTAGATCTATCATTTCGAGTTTTTATCTCTTCAAAAGAAGTCGGTATTTTACAAAAAACTGACTGAGCACACATGAGATAATCATCATGGTAATTTTCATTGTATGAAATAGGGGGTTGACCTTTTAACCTATCATTCCTCCTAAGTTCAGAATTGTTTTCTGTGTTTTGTGTATTTTTAAGTAAATAACTATCAGGTTTATCAACTTCTGGCTCCGATTCGATTATAATATCATGGTTTGTTCTGCGAATTTTACTATGACACACATACTCATCAGATTTAGAAATATCTGATTTATGAACGTCAGAGTTCCGAGACTTTGACACTGATTTTGAACTACCGTCAGTAATATCAGTTTTGTCATGAGAATTTCGAACATTCTCTTCAGGCTTGTAGTACGGGCCTGGACTGTAGAAAGTTAGTCTCGTCTGCAATAACATCTCTGACTACAACACATTTTTCGCATTCAGGGTTCCAAACTTTATAACCGTTTGGTTCATAACCCAGCAATATACCTTTCCATGATTTATCATCGAATTTATTTTTACTCGTTTTATTGTGTACATAAACCGCTGAGCCAAAAACTTTTAGGTATTTTATTTCAGGTTTTTTACTATGCCACATTTCATATGGTGTTTTATTGGAAACTTTTAAAGCTTTAGTTGGAGTCAAGTTTATCAAATAAACCGCAGTTAATACAGCATGACCCCAGAATACTTTATCTATTTTAGCACCATTAATCATAGAACGAGCTTTTTCTGTAATAGTCCTAACCATCCGCCCAGAAACACCATTCAATTGCGGGGTTCTTGGAACTGTCAAATGATAAGTGATTCCTTTCTCAACACAATAGCTTTTCATTTCAGTGGACAAATACTCACCACCGTTATCGCAGTATAAATTAGCTACTTTTAAATTGAATTTAGCCTCACTTTTCGCAACAACATCTTTGAAAGCAGAAAATACATCTGATTTATATGTTAGAAGGTACGTCACACAGTAATGGGGATACTCATCAACAAAAAGTACAAAATAATTTTTGTTGTCAATAGTTGTAGGAGTGATTGGGCCACAGACATCTGAATGAACAACAAATAATGGTCTTTTTATATAACTTTTGTCCTTAGCCTGGTTAAACGGCAGTCGACTATGCTTCCCATTTATGCAAGCCTCACACAAGTCATCATCAGGCATCACTGTATCAATCTGATTAGCGTCATCAACCATATCGTTGTTTTTGATTTTTAAAAACTTGTGTTTACTCATATGACCTAAACGTTGATGCCAGATTTTGTAATTCTTGTCCCTATTGCATACTTGGGAAACAGGGCAACTCATATTCACAGAAACCACAAAATCGACAGCAATTAGATTGTTTATCGACCTACCTCGCATGACAGTCTTACTGTTTTTGCATATTTCGGCTCCTCGTTGTCCGAAAATGACCGTGTATCCAGCTCTTTGCATCTTCGAGACTGATAGCAGATTGTTAGGGATTTCGCGGCAGAACAGCACGTCCTCCAAAACTCCTTGAACGCCCATGTTGCTGGTAACCTGTAGAGATCCTCTTTTGGTAGCTGTAATAAATTCACCGTTTTTAGCAACCGAAATTTTTAGTGGGGTAGGTAAGTCGGTATAATTTGTAAAGAGCTCTTCTCTGTTCATTATGTGGTCTGATGCTCCAGAATCCAACAAAAATGTTATTTTGTTTCCACTTTCCTCTTCTTAGTAATCTCCGGTCATAAAATCAAAGCCAGAGAAGTCGTTCGATGTGCCTGGTTGGTTTAACTCAACGGCCTGAACTGTCCTTGTTCTTTCGGTAGCTCTCCGGTTATTGTCCTGTCCATAATTCTGTTGCATCTTCTTGAAATAGAAGCAGTCGTTCTTTCTGTGTCCTTTGCGTCCGCAATGATGACACTTTATGAAATTCATTTTCTTTTTCTCTTTGTTGTTTCTCTGATATGTATTATTCGTAGGTTGTAAATTTTCAAATTTTCTTTTCTTCCTAGTTACGTCATTTTTATTTTCAACTTGCAGTACTTTAGGACTTGTGTCACTTGATCCATTTCTCAGCTTCACTTCATGATCTAAAAGTCTTGTTTTCACAAACGCCAGAGTTAAATTATCTTCAGATAACGTTTCGATCGCAGTAATGACACCGTCGAAAGTTGCGGGTAGGGTGAGCAACAAATGAGCAACTTTATCAGTTTCCTCCAATTTAGCTCATGCTGCTAGCAATTCCGTAATGAGGTCATCAAAAATTGAAAAATGTTTTATCAGGGATACATCACCTTGTAGTTTTAGCACTAACAAGTTTTTCCGTAATGCCAATCGAGTTGCAATACTTTTCCGTTCATACAATTCATCTAACCTTTTCAAGATTTCCTTTGCAGTATTGTCCTCCTTCGCAAACCCAAGATAAGAATCGGATAAATACTCCACGATAACACTTTTCGCAATCCGATTGTTTTTCTCCCACTCACTGCAACGTATTATTGGGTCATCGTCAATCACTTTAATTACGTCCATTTCACTTAGCAACGCACGAATCCTAAATTTCCACACACTGTACTTTTCACCGTCGAATGCTTTAATATTTCTCTTCATCTTCGCATTTTCCATTTTTAAATTAGTTCGTTGCGGTCAGATTTAGAAAAAAAATCGACTTTTTAAAATGCACTAATTTAAACGTACACTAGGCCCACAACCTATAGATTTATAGGTAGTGTGTGGAATAAAACGATCTGGATAAGGATTTCAAACTAGAACTGTATATTATCCTTTTTAAATTCACTTGGAAGGTTATAGCTCCGACACCTAGCACAGATCAACAAGAAGACAGAAAACAAGATGGCGTATCTACCCGGTAATAAAAACGGATATTACATAATCAAATAAAGATTGATTTTTGTGAATATAAATTAAAGAAATTCAACATGTCTTTCAGTTAACCTTTGAAAGAAAGAAAGAAAAGACGTTTATTTTGAATGCTACATCAATACAAAAAATAGTTATAAATAGTTTTAACAATCCATCTACTTAAGATGCAGCAAACAAAAAGGTCTCTGACTCGACAAAATGCCACAGCAAAACTGTGACGCTGATCTTCTGTCCACCAGTTTCGGAGATAAGGGGGGGGGACATGCATTTTTTGTGATTTTTCAAAGATTTCTCGAAATTGGTGCCAGTTAATATAGCAAAAGTATATATTTTTATAATCATCTCTTTAATATCTACAATTTGATACCCATATTGTATTTTTATAAAAAAAATAATCTTATTTTACATTATTTTTATATTTCTCATTTTTTTTAATCGCTATAGTTTTCCTGTAATTGGCCAGCTATGGCCTATAATCAGGATTTTTTCATTTTTTTCGGTCCACCAGTTTCGGAAATAAGGGGGAGGGACATGCATGTTTTTGTCGTTTTTCAAAGATTTCTCGAAATTGGTGACAGTAAATATAGTAAAAGTATATATTTTTATAATCAGCTTTTTAATATCTTAAATTTGATACCCATATTGTATTTTTAGGATATTATTTTTTATTTTTCTCACTTTTGCATTGGAAATATTTTTAAGAATTTAAAAATTTTCAATTTTTTATTACACCATATTGTGTATGCTATTTTTGTAGCAAATTTCAAATCTTTACCTTTAACGGTGCCAAAGTTATGAGGCTGCGACATACGGACGGACGGACGGACTGACAACGGAGTCTCACCATAAAGGTTCCTTTTACCTTTCAGGTACTACGGAACCCTAAAAATGGTCTAAAGTTGACAACTGTGATGGCCGCTTATTTCTTTATTTTTAGAGCTTCAGGTTTCAGTTTATGGTTTTGTGTTCTGTTAGTAATTCTGACATATAGATTAAGCTAGGAGTTAATTTTCAACCTGTATAGGCTATAAGGTGATTTGATAAAAGATCAAAGGTGAGATTGAATAAACACGGGTGGAGCTACGGGCAAAGGCTAGTTATTATATAAGAACCTCATTGGTATTAGACATGGTCCAGGAGGCACTGAATAAAAATGCACGTAATTTTGTTATGAAACTGTTGTCCTTCTCCGTTATTAAAATCTTGTTTTACTTACTTACGTCAACGTCTGGCTAACGACAGCTGTTGCGTTTATCTAGCTAGAGCCTGTTTGAAGTCGTCTGGCGGCATAAATGCAACTTGTTAATGATCTCCGTTATTAAAGTCTTGTTTTACTTGCTTACGTCAACGTCTGGCTAACGACAGCTGTTGCGTTTATCTAGCTAGCTAGAGCCTGTTTGATGTCTGGCGGCATAAATGCAACTTGTTAATGATCTCCGTTATTAAAGTCTTGTTTTACTTGCTTACGTCAACGTCTGGCTAACGACAGCTGTTGCGTTTATCTAGCTAGCTAGAGCCTGTTTGATGTCTGGCGGCATAAATGCAACTTGTTAATGATCTCCGTTATTAAAGTCTTGTTTTACTTGCTTACGTCAACGTCTGGCTAACGACAGCTGTTGCGTTTATCTAGCTAGCTAGAGCCTGTTTGATGTCTGGCGGCATAAATGCAACTTGTTAATGATCTGTCATTTCCAATGCAGTATATTTGGTGAGTGTACTTAAACATATAAAAGAACCAGCCTCGTCATTATCATGTGAAAGCGCCCCCCCCCTTTTGCAACTTCACATACCTAGATCTGGCATAGCTTAGGCCAATATATACTGATCTGGCAACATTACCCCAAGTTTACTGATATAAAAAACAATGAACTAACAGCGAACATTCCTTTGCCAATACCAAGTACAATCCGTTTCAAATGCTATTAGGATAGGACCTTTTGGAATGGAGTGATTTACGATGTAGTGTGCGTTAGCAACACTAATGGAAGTGCATGAGTGACAGCGTTGCTAACGCACAGTGCACACAGGCATCATAAACCTCTCGATTCCAAAAGGTCCTATCTCATAGCATTTGAAACGGATTGTATTTACCTTGCTTTTTGAATATTTACTTGACTCGCTCTAGGTAAATGCAACATTTGTAGGTAGCCAGACAATAACGTAAGTTAAACTAGATTTACATACAGGAGAACCACATTTCGTTATATACCTCCTAGACCATATACTTATGGGTAACCACCGGCCCGTAACGGTTTTTAATACGGCCCTCGGTGAGGAAAAATTCAAAATCGGACTAATATTTTTACCAAAAAGTAGTGATTCGTTGTTTTCCTACAACTTTAATACTTTCAGGGACATAACGAGACGAAAAAGGAAGAACAATAGAACTTCGTCTATGGGCGGTCCGTGTTACTGAAAGAGTTAAGTACAGGCTGCGCTTAAATTCTTTGCCGATCGTAAGAAGCCAGTAACAGAGAGCTTAAATTTTACAAATATGTACAAAAGCAGGCATGAAAATCAATAAATCCAAGACACGAACCAGGCTTAGAATTAGCCTAAAATTCTTTGCCTGTATATTAGTGGAATTGAATCTAATATTAGTAGTCTTGCATTTGAAAATCAGGCTCAAGCTTAACGTTAATTGAAAATTAGGAAAATGTTACATTGCGTAAGCATAAGCGTGCGACAGAGATGGCATTAGAACCTGTGTCGAGACCACTAATTTATGACGTAGCGGGGCCGGCGGGGGACATGTCCCCGCCCTTTGCCTTAGCCCCCGACTGCATTTAACTCGCGCGTTATGTATAATAGGTAAATATGCGTTATGTCGATATAATGGCGTTTTATGTTGGTTTCTTCTAACGTACCTGGCACCCACTTGACGACGCCCCAAGCCAACGCCACCATACCGAAGTGATGGTACACGTGCAAGAATGTCACTTGATTTTGTTTTTTTCGTAACACGAAGAAAACCTGAAATGTAGAGAATAGTTTTGTTATACAAGTAATATTTAATGTGTATTAAATCTATACTTATGATGAAGTAGTAAAAAATTCGATGGAATGGATTATTAGTATTGTACTGAAGCCAAAACTACTATTTTTAGAATTTTTGTGTCTGTATTTATGTACGTATTATGTTCCGTTTTAATTCCAGAACCACTCAACGGATTTGGATACGTTTTTTTAATTATCATCGTAGTGATCCTGGTCAACATATAGACTATAATAATAAGGTTGTTCATAAAATAACGCCCAAGCCGAAAACGGGGTAGAGAATTGAGCCGCGAGCAAAAAGTAATAAAACTATAAAAGCATCCACTGTTCCAACATGCCCCAGTAAAACCTCGCCTTAAATCCAGACCAAGTTTCTTGGCTAAGACCAGTGTTCTAATTTCGACGCCTATTGAGACCAGTCCCTATATTATGTATCGTTGAGTCGGTTGCCAAACATCAAAAGCAAAGATATTAATTCCGATTATCTAAGCTAAGGATACGTGCGTACTTAAAGTGACGTCACAATTCAATACACACTGAGGGCAATTTTGAAAGTTCAGTTATTATCTTTGTTTCAGTGTTTGTCAACCGATACACCGTTACATAATAGGTCCGCAGGTTGTCTCTTTGGGCACAACCATAGATATAACTAAATCTATGGCTTCAACTATGTCTGAGCCCCGACTGGGGAAAACTGGAGTTTTTGAAATTTGAATTTTTTGAATTGAATTTGAATTTTGAATTTTCTTCTGAAATCAAGACTGGCCAGTATGGAAATCCCTGAATCGGCTTAGACCTCGTGTCAGTCGGTTTAAGGATACCCTCAAACGTTGGGGATTTTCCAACGAAAATGCTGGCACGATTTGTTTATGCGGTCATCCACAAACGACAGACCACCTCAAGTCGTGCCCACTGTGTCCGGCTTTCTGCACTCACTTCGTCCTTATGCAAGCTAATGGCATAGCCATTACGGTGGCTACTTACTGGAAAGACACGATTTAGGTTCCATACGAAGAAGATAAAATAATACTGCTGATTTTGTTAATTTATGTTTATCAACATTCCCAAAGCCATGAAAAAAAAAGAGTATGTCCCCCTACAAACTTACCATTCTGCTGGTATTTATTATTATTAATATGCGAGATGACAATTATTTATGTAGCCAAATTCAAACTCGAGGCTTGGTAAGTAATAACATGTATTACGAAATTTGAAAAATATAACTTTGGAGGGACTGGGCTTGCGTTTTAGTGGGAAAAAGAAAAAAATAACGAAAAAAAATCTGAGAAGGTTAATTGAACCTTCACACCGACTACTTACCGAGTCACCTTATATTTATTTGAAAGGAATAATAAAAAAAGCGCGGCGCATGTTTCTTTGGGAAAGTTGGTTGGTATGACCAGTGAAACTTCTGGTTTAACTTAATGTTACCTGTCTGTTTACATCTTGTATTTATAGTAAAACTATATAGAATGAAGGCCTGACGAGAAGAACAAAGAATGTCAGTATTTTTCATCTAATTTTAATTTTATATCATTTATAGGTTTAACTTATGGATGAAGTCATTACCTTGTTCTTCTCGCAAGGTCTTTGAATATTGTTCTTAGAACATACCGTATCGAGTAGATCTATCATTTTGATAACGAAGTAACCGTAGCAGACTTTCCAGGCGTATTCCGAGCTGTTCTGTCCGTCATCCACGGGATGGCAAATTAACGAGTAGTGGTTTAGCCATCCTAGTGTTAAACTCTGAAATATATTAGCCAAAGGTCATAGCAAAAACAACACGAAATATTTAGAAAGAGGGTAGAAGAAAGTAAATCTATACTAATTATCTAATTAATAATAAAGCAGTAAAGAAGTCGTTTCCATACATTGAATATTTTTTCAAATTATTTAATGTATCGTGTTATTCGTATTGTACAGAAGCAAAAATTTTTTTTTCGTCTTTGTCTGTTCTTATGTTTAACTCGGGAACCACTCAAACGGATGTTAATGCGGTTTTTTTTATTATCATCGTAGTGCCCCTGGTCACTGGTCCCTATAAGGGGTGTTCATAAAATAACGCCCAAGCCGAAAACGAGGCAGAGGTAGATTAAAAGCGGGCGGAGCCGCGGGCGAAATGATAGTGTATATAAAAATCGCAAGTAAGGTTTTGGTCTAGGAGGTGGTAAATAAAGGAGCACGTGATTTTGTTATGAAAGTGTTGTGCTTTTCCGTTATCTAAATCTAAATTCAGCGGGTCTATCTAGGTTTTCCTCTTCCTCCCCTCCCCTCGACCTTTCCTTGTAACGTTAAATTACGGATAAAATATAGTATAGAAGGGGGGTAAATAAAAATCACGTGATTTTGTTATGAAAATTTTGTGCTTTTCCGTTACCTCAATCTAATTTCAGTTACTTGCGTCAACGTCTGGCAAGTTAATATCCAAAAAGCAAGGGGTGAATACATGATAATGACAAAGGAATTTACGATTTTAGTTCATAGTTTTTTTATATTAGTGACCTTGGGGTAATGTTGCCAGATTACTATACAAGGTCCCACAAATCAAGGAGAAAAAAAATCAAGGGGTGTTTGAGTATCGCTCATAGATCACTGTCCACGGAAGAGAAATTTTATTTGTGCGATCTTTTTAGGGTTCCATAGTACCTAAAAGGTACAAAAGAACCTTTATGATGAGACTCCGTTGTCCGTCCGTCCGTATGTCATAGCCTCATAACTCGTTATATGGGAAATATATACCTGTAGAGAAACCACAGCTAAGAGAAACAAATAAAAAATAATCATCGAAAGTGGGTCGCAATACATCTCGATAATTATTTTTTATTTGTTTCTCTATATATATTTTCCTCATAACTATAATAATAAATATTTTATCTTTATAAAAGCTTTTTCATTGTTTTTTGTTAATATATACACTTTTATATATATGCAAAAAAAGAAATAATAATTTCGAAATATATTTCGATCCACTAGGGGTCGTCGTCAGTCGAATATGGAACAGTATATTAAATATAACCATAGATAAAAAGTAGACATAAAAAAATGACGGACTTAAACCTATTTTCCTCATAACTAGCTATATTTAAAGCCTCAAGAAGTCACAAAAATAGTATTTATTTAACTATGGCCTCATAACTTAACTCACTGTAAAGATAAAGACTTGAAATTTGCCACAAAAATAGCATTGACTTGCCTACATAATAATTAATATCATACCTACTTAATAAGGTAAAAAAAATGAAAAATTTGAAATAGTTCAAAATATTTCGAGAAATCTTTGAAAAACCACAAAAAATGCCCCCCATTATGAACTAATAAACCGAAAAATATGAAAAAAATCATGGTAATTTGGGATTACTTATTTATTTATTTTAATTGGTACACCAATTACGTAAAGATTATAGTTGATTAATACTTGCGATTGTCGGCACTTGGTGAAACATCGTCAACATCTTAAAAAATACACTTGAACTGTTTCACTTGATAAAGATTATAGGAAAATATAGCGGGTGAGAAATTTACTATAACAAAATGACAAAATTAAATTTTTCATCCACGAGTTTTATTTCGAGTACAGTATAAAAATATTTGTGTCTCTCTTTTATGGTACAAGCGATCCTTTTTTTAGTTACTATAAACAGTTATGGGTAAGATTTTAAATACCTTCTTCCTGACTGTTCCAAAACTGTCGAATTACGGAACCCTCTAGGTATGCGAGTCCGACTCGCACTTGACCGTTTTTTATATTTACATAGAAATTGAGTCAGCTGATCGAACCACTTTGTAATGGAAAAAAATTGTCAAAAAAATCTTTTTTTCTAGTTTAATGTGATGATCAGTTAACGATACACAATCAACCCTAGAATTATTTTCAGTTATCTTGTTATGGTAGGACCTAAATACCCAGTTGCTTAAGCTATGCCAGACCTAAGTATGTGAAGTTGCAAGAGAGGGACAGGTAACCTCATTCACAAGGCTCGAGTCTTTTCAAGTTGCTGTACCCTCACCAAATATACTGAGCTTAAATGACCATTTTGTATAATAGTGTCAGTCAGCCCGAAGGACAGATGATTATATTTGCTAACTAGCTTTTGCCCGCGGCTCCACCCGCGTGTTATTCGGTTTAACGACATGCTTTTTTTCCGGGATAAAAAGTAGTTTGTTAAGTTAGGGTATAAGCTATATCCGTTCTAAATTTCATCCAAATCCGTTCAGCCGTTTCAGCGTGAAAGAGTAACAAACATACACACACACACATTCCTCTTTTAAATTTCCGGTATTCATTATCGAGTAGAATAATAAATCACATTTGACCGAATGTCAATGTCAAATGTCAATGTGTAATGCATTAAACATTAGCGAATTTATAATTCTTTAATTGCGTGTTCATGTTTTTTGTTTATTAAATTATGAATATGCTTTACAGGCAGAATTAAAAAAAAAAGATTATAATCTAAAATTATTTTTTACACAAAACATAATTTTGAACTTGATTTTGCTGCTTTTAACATTTTATTTCGTTTTAGGACAAATCTATAATTCTTCGCAATTTTGAAAATTTACTTTTGTTTGAAACTCCGTCTTCACAATGTTCTATCGATAACTTATTGCGTCTGTCAGTTCATGTTATATTTGAGAGGGTTAAAAAGCGGGACATCTGGCAACACTAGTGTTAACGGTCAGTCGTTTTAAATGCAGTTTTGGTGAGTGCATAGACTGTAAGCAACTTGTAAAAAATCAGCCTGCGGGGCTATTATGTAACTCAGTTTCGGTTGCTAGCTATAGTTGCTATTCACCAAAAACAGATAAAAAATGAACTTTCAAAATAACCTTTAATGGGTAATGAACTATTTACGAATTGTGAAGTCATTTCAAGTGCAAACTTATCCTTAGATAAGCGGATATATATTTTTTAGACGATAGCAACTTGGTTTGGCAACTGAGGTTACGATACAGAATCAGGGGGCTGGTCACTTTCACGTGAATGAGGTCTCCCTTGTTGCAACTTCACATAAGCCTGGCATAGCTTAAGGCGGGTCCCCCAGCAAAATACTGTGCGAAGCCCTTTCTTGCTTCCCTTTAACTCGTTTGTATATAAAAATAAACAAAACATACTGCACTTATCTCCAATAAATTGCCGTGCAGTTTCACTATTCAATTATTTTCTAACTCTTGAATACCTTGAGATATTTTCTTCCGAAATATTGTTATATTATATAAGTTAGAAATATTTACTGATGTCATGCATCTACACCTCAAATTGACGTTATTTATTTTCGAGCAAAACACGAATGGTTAGAGAAATTGATAAGTAAAATAATACATAAATAAAATTTTCGAATCAATAATCGCGTCTATGTGAAAATTACAATTTTCGCCTATTTCGTGCTATTTGGAGACGCAGCGATCGTCGTAACAGCCACTTTGCCGTGCGCGCTGATATTTAAACGTTATTTCAATGCCTTTTCCGTCGATATTTGTACCGACATAAATCGAGTTGCTAATTTAAGCAACTATATACTAATATAAAAAACAATGAAGTATTTAACATCGAAAATTCCTTTCTCATAATCACGTACCTATGTACTCATTGCTTTTTGGATATTTACTTGACCTCCTCTATGTAAACGCAACAGCTGTAGTTAGCCAGACGTTGACGTAAGTAACAGAAACAAGAAGCACAACATAAAAAACACGTGCTTTTTTATTCACCCCCTCCTAGACAGACCTTGCCCGTACCAGGAAAAAAATTAACGTTAAAAGTAAGGTCGAGAGGAAAAGAGGAAAAGGAAGGAAGACCTAGATCGCATCTACTTTACTCAAGTAAAGGAGAAAGTTATGTTAAGTCGTATCAAGAGATCAAATCATTAGCAGAAGAAAGAGAGGAATGGCGGTTACTCCACCGACAAGAGTGTAGCTATCAAGTGAAAAGAACAATGATCTAAAAGGTAATACAAAATAATAAAAAAGTCCTGTCTGTACATTGATTTTGTTTTTCATTTTTAATGTTATATTTCATTAGTATTGTAGGTACTGAAGCCAAAACTATTTTTTTTGTCCGGGTGTCTGTATGTTCCGTTTTAACTCGAGAACTAATAAACGGATTTAGATTTCTTTATTATCATCGTAGTGACCCTGGTCAACGTATAGACTATAAGGGGTGTTGATAAAATAACACCAAGGCCGAAATCGGGGCTGAGATTAAAAAAACGCGGGCGGTGCGAGTAATATCATAAAGGTTATTCATACCAAAAATTATCGACGTACATACTTTAAAAAAAGGAAGTATAAACGTGACCGCTAGCGTAACTTTAGTAAGATCAGATGCGGTACTGTCAATAGCGGCAATGTATAGAAATAGATACGTTGCGACAGGGAACTCTAGTACGTACTACTTACGTTCAGGGTCTAGCATAGTAGACCTTATCGAGCTTTGACAGTACGATATACACTGTATGTCCCTGTCTAAGTAGATCAAAAGAGTGAGACAGAGCACTAGCAAGCGCTATCGAGCTCGATATGGTTTGCTATGCTAGACTTGCAGATGCGGTACCGTCAATTAAAAAAACAAGAAGGATTTTTGTGTATATCATGCAACAGGGGTTGCCTCGCTACTTTCCGCTTTGCTCGGTTCCCTAATTTATTTACATGTAATCCCAGGCGTCGCTCGTCACGCCGCGCCGCACCCATTTTTGACTTTTTGCCTTAACACCTAATTAACACCAACAAAAAAATCGTTATTAGAAGTTACCTATTTTAAGTTTACCACGCACGTGATATCATGTGCCCTCTCGCGGTACCACATCAGATCTCAACGCTAACGACAAAGAATACACTTCAAAAAAAGTGATCACCGGTGCAGCTAAATTAAAACTCACTTGATAGACTAAGTAGATGCATCCTATGATCTGTATAGCATTATAAATGGCCAGAGCTATCCTTAGGTCGTAAGCCGGTCGTTTACTTATGTACTGGGGCAGACATTTGAACACTATCAACAGATACAATCCAAGAATGCACAGTCCTGGCCATGGGGTGCTCATGAGGAACCAGTTTTGTGTTCGGGGATCTGTAAGATGTGAAAACATACAGGGCGGGTTACAATTACAACCGTGGTCAATCAGCATAAAACATTTTATTTAATTTCGAGTTTAAGGTTGCTGAACAGGGCCGCCTTCAGTTTGATCGCCCGCTCATCACTGACAGCAGGGTAGTATATACAAATTCAACGGATTCACGGATCCCACAGTCAAACTGTACATGCAGTTTTATGGGTCATGTATTAGTTTTATAAGAAAAAAACCTGGTTATTAATAAAGCATCTATTTAACGCGTGCAAAAGAGATGTCATGATCGCCGGGCGTGAGCGGGCGATCAAACTGAACTCAGCCCGGGCTCGAAGATTAAAAAACTGGTCAAGTGCGAATCGGTCTCGCGCCCTTAGGGTTCCGTAGCATTCTAATAAGTACCTGAATAAAATTTTAACAAAAGTTACAAACTTTATTTTGCAGTTTTGTTTAATACATTTATTTACAAAATTTATCTAACAAAACTGCAAAATTAAGATAGTTACTAACTATATTTTTTCATTTTTTTTTTTTGAAGTTCCGTTTTAAAATACATTACACGTTAATCGTACAGAAATACCATATTGTTTAGTTTTTGATACTTAACAAAAATGATCTTAAACTGACGACTGGCCATTTCTATAATTTTAAAGATAAAAAGAAAAAAAAAATTGTCCTCAATGGGGCGTCCATAAATTACGTGACGCTAATTAGGGAAGGGGGGATGGTCGTCCAGTATCACTTTGGGTCACGAAGAGGGTTGGGGGTTCTGAACAAATGTCACGTGACAATTTGCGATTCAATATAAATATTTGTGTCCTTCATTACAACATATCGACAAGACATACATCCCTGAGGGGGTGGCAGAGGTATTTCCGAGTGTGCACCGTAAAAAGGCAAAACACAGTCCACACCCGGTACACCCGCGTTTCACCGACGATTATTACGTGAAGGGTGGTGAGCCCTATCGCCGTACTTCGGGCACAATTACACGCTTTTTAGGGCATGCAGGTGTCCTCACGATGTTTTCCTTCACCGTTCAGCAACTGGTAAGTATGAAATACTATGCACATAAATTCCGAAAAACTCATTGGTGCATGCCCGACCTTGGATCGAACCTGGGTCTCCAGATTGAGAGGTCAGCGTTCTACGCCTGAGCTACCGCCGCTTGGTACTTTTTACATTAGTACCTATCATACATAATTCGTTGGTAAATTTATTTGCCATTCACTCATGATAAGCCACGTGACATTGGGGGGAAGAGGGGCTAAGAAGAATGTCACCAAGATGTCACTAAAGGGGGTGTGGGGTCAAAATTCAGCCAAATATGTATCACGTAATTTATGGACGCCCCTTAAGCCCCAGAATCTATCTAGAGTCTAGATAATGACACCCTACATGCCAGGGTAAGAAAAAAAAATGTTTTAGCTCTCATTTCATGAAAAATAATTTTTAATTTAATTTAGTTTTCGGTTTTGGATCAACATTCCCCACAAAATATTTACATAATCATACAATTAGCTGTTTATTTTTATAAAACCAGAATAGCTATTAATTTACATTATATGGAAATTGAAACGATGTCCCATCCAAATTTACTTTTCTTCACCCGTATCCTGATGATTGGTCAAATCGCGCCCGCTTTTCGCCGGCCTACAGTTGATGGTTGGTCAAATCGCGCCCGCCCGTAGAGTATTTTGTTAGGTCGATGTAACGTTCCAAATGGAATCGTTGGAGTTTGTTGGAGTCTGTGGTTTAATTTGAGAGCTGACATTGAACATTTTTGTGCATTGAAGCAGTTCGGTCACTACAACCAACACTGGGTGTAAAAAAACAAAAAATAACATCTCTCTTTCGCATGGACGCTCAGTGCAGAAATTGTTGTTTTTCTTGACATTTTACTTAGTAATGTTGTTTATATTTTGTTGTAGGTTAACGCTTCAGAACTCAAGTTAACCAAATTGTAACTTGAAAACTTCCAGCAAGTCTATTCACTTAAAACTAGATATTGGCGGAACTAATGTGCGGAGACACATTATAGGAAGCCAGATAAAACGGCTTTGATTGATTGATTGATTGACATTTTACTATGAAATGATGTACGTGGGACGCACTATAAGTTTCCGGAATGAATATGAGAAAATACTATTAAAGGTACAAAATTAATTTATTGTTTTTCAAAATAATCTCCCTTGGCGTCTATGCACTTTTTCATTCGATCAAACCAGTTTTGAAAACTTTTGTGCCACTCCCCTGTGGTGACCTCTGAAACGTGTTTTTCATACTCCTCGACAGCCTCTTCTGGTGATGAAAATCGTTGACCGCGTAATTGGTTCTTAATTTTTGGGAACAGAAAAAAGTCACAAGGTGCCAGGTCGGGACTGTATGCAGGATGACTCATGAGTTCTACATTTTTCGTCTTCAAAAAGTCGTTTGTCTGTCTGACCGTGTGAGAACTAGCATTGTCGTGGTGCAGGATGATACGGCGTTTACGGTTATTTTTACGGAGTTCGTCAATAACTTCCGGCAAACAAATGGTCGTGTACCAGTCACTATTCACGGTACGACGATTCTCTAAAGCAACAGTAGCCAAGTGTCCAGTTTTATTAAAAAAAGAAGCAATCATCCGCTTAGATGCACTTTTCACGCGCGCCACTTTGGTTGGTTTCGGCTCATCTTGAAAGACCCATACGCTCGATTGCTGCTTTGTTTTGGGATCGTAGCAATAAATCCATGTTTCGTCACCTGTTACTATGTCCCACACCAAATTTGACGCACCTTCGTTGAATCTGGTAAGCATGGCACTGCACCAAGTGACGCGGTCCGTTTTTTGAGCCTCGGTCAAGTTGTGTGGGATCCACCGCGAGCACAGCTTTCTCACACCCAAATGTTTGTGTGGGATTGATTGTATTTGACTCATGCCTATTTCTAAGGATGCGCGAATTTCATGGTAGGTCACATGCCTGTCTGTTTCAATCATACGGCGCACAGCATCGATGTTTTTGTTGGTCACAGCGGTGGACGGCCGACCATCGCGAGATTCGTCACTGAGATTGATACGACCACGCTTGAATTCTGCAAACCAGCTATAAACAGTCGTCTTGCATGGTGCTTCATTGCCAAAAGCTGTTTCAAGCCGAGCGATGCTCTGTTGAGCTGTCAAATTACACTTAAAATCGTAGAAAATCATACTACGAAAATTTTCCCGAGTTAAATCCATGTTGATGCAGACACACAATTTTTTAAATGGCGCCACAAGGTAAAAACAAAAGACAGTCAGATGAAACAAACTGCATTCTGCAGCCAAAGAGTTCTATTTTCAAATGTTGCAATAAATTTTTAAATATTGTTTATGTAAGTGGCCAGTTCCGGAAACTTTTAGTGTTACCTATGTAACTATTTTTATATATTTCTATTACTGTATAGTAAGAGGATAAATAAAGTACAGAAAGAAAACTATATGTTGTTTAATATTTCTTATATCCCGTAGGAAAGTCAGATGTCCCCGTTTGTTTATTTACTCGCATTCAGTTCAATCATACTACAATATATTTTAATGAAAGTACTATTAGATTGTAGATAATTTATCTAGGAATACAACGGTATGCCATATGTGTGGTATTTCCATCCAGGAAAGCCATAAAAACCATTATACTAAAACACATGACGCGCGGCCCGCGGCGCCCCCCCGGCCCGTCAAACGACGGCCGGCAGCCATTGGCGGGTCCCCAGATCAGATCCTTGCGATGGGTAAATTGCCAAGCTATTAAAAGTATAATTCTATTACACTCTAAAGTTTCATGTACTACGAGTAATGAGCATGTATATTGTTAGATTAAATACAATTAACTCGTAAAATGTATGAATTAGCCGAAAATAATGGAACATTTATTTATTTTTATTCATAATATTCGACTCAAAAATTGTTTTTGTTCTTATCGTACCTTATCTTATAGTATTAAATTTACTTTGTATAGAATATACTGGGTCCGACAGTGTAGGTTCTCACCACATTTTAATCTGTTCAGTAGTCTGATTCATTGAGCTGTAAATAGATTCCATAGAAAACGGACAGAAACTATCATAAATAGGGGTTTTCTTTTACGTTAGGTAGATAAATATTTTCTGTTATCTTGAAATTTTGCTAATGAGCTTAAATTATAATAAATTATTGGCGATTCAACTAAATAGATATTTACCGGCAATCTCGTCGTTCAAGTAATAATACAATTTTACTGCTCCCCGCAGTATTAGAGCCATGGTAAGGGGCACAAATCGGTGCAATGTTCGGTTTGAAAGCACTTAGATCGCCGGTGCAGCCCACAGGTCGCTTTATTCAGAACTAAAATGTCTTGTGTTGCTCGAGCGAGGGTCAGGAAAGTTCAGGTTGAGTGTGGAACGGTTTTGACTCAAGTACGTACAAATGGCTACAACCTTGTTGACAACAACATTTGGGGTTCCTTATGATGTTGGAAAACCTAAACTTCTTTCGGATTTTAATCGTAGTTTATTTATTGTCTATAAATATGTTCTGCTTAGTCCTGCTGCTTTTCACGTTGCGACAGAGTTTCGTAGATTTGATGATTTCATCTATTACGCGTCTACGATGATAGGCCTCCGTGGATGGTATCTTAGATTACTACAGCAGATGGCGCGCGAGTTGAATGCAGACCTGAAGAATGCGCTATATATAGGTACACACACAGCCGTCCTCTTCTCTCTACGGATACAACACTATACTGCAGGCTTGCGAGGGAGGTGAGCGGACGGCGAGGGGATGTGCTCCCGCCCTTCACCTCAGCCCCCGACTGCATTCAACTAGCGCGCTATCTGTAGTACATGAGCCCTCGTCCTGCTGCTTTTCACGTTGCTGCATGCTGCTCCATCGACAGAGTTTCATAGACTTGACGATTTCGCGTCTACGAAGCTATGCCTCCGTAGACAGTGTGCCATACATTACATAGTGGATGAGCACTAGCCTGTCTATAACGAATAGCCAACAAATGGGAGATGTACATAGGTGAGTCGCTTCTTTACGTAGTAATAGTGAGTTTTTAGCAGTTTTTAGTTTTTATCCTTTCGTGATTATTATACTTTTGGAAGATTCGTTACATTACATAGCAAATAATTAATTATTCTAGGCAGGCCCATATTTAAAATAAACAAAAATGTTGTAAAACATACCAAAAAGCAGAAAACATGATCTAATATAAAATGCACTCGGGCTTGCCTTATGTAAATTGAAAACTCACGGATCAAAGTCTACGCGATTTTGAATTGCTAATTCAGCATGTTCACTTGGAAAATTAAACTCAAATTCTAATTTATACCAATTTCACTTTAATGCAGTCAATGGCGTCGATTCGGTGTAAAACGACTCATTTGACAGAATAAATTTATTTTAGGCGTCCTGTCCTTGTCTTTTCGATACAGAAAGAAAAAGATAGAATGCTTAAATTATGTCGTGTCGTGTTATATTCAAGGCAATGGCACGTAAAATTTGAACCGGATGGCGAGTGGTAATCTGAATCTTGAAGTGATACCAAATTGAATGGACCCCAAATGGACGGATTCGGAAATATGGGGGGGGGGGGGGGGGAAACGTAACATTTTTTGACGAGGCAACCGGATGATAATGCGGTTGCTTGGAAGTTTATACCCTATTTATATAGTAAATTTTTTGCCACCCGAAACACGCGGGCCGTTTTCGCATTAACGAAATTAAAAAGAAAGTTGTGAGGCAACCGTTTCAAACTTGGTGAGCTTATTAATATGTACGTAAAATTGGTTTAAAAAAAATGCTAAATTCTATCCTGCTGGGCAGTTTCTGAGAAACAACTCTTCAAAGTCGCCAAACCCTCGTTTTTCTAACACGAAAAAAAAAACGAAAAAAAATGGTTAACGTTGTTTAATCGGATGATATTCGAAATTTAAGCTCTCACGAGTGCAAGAAATTATGAGTATCATCCGGTTTTGATAAAATTTACCCCCATTTTCGCCACCCCGAAACATCGTTATATTTTAGATATGTCATACGCTGTTCATAACTTTTAAAACTCCTTATGGTGAAATTCATCAAAACCGGATGGCATTGATACACACAATTCCTTGCACTCATGAGAGCTTAAATTTCGAATGCCATCCGATTTAAGCAATTTCAACAATTTTTTTTCGATTTTTGTTTTAAGTTAGAAAAACAGGGGTTTTGGCGACTTGAAGGGTTGTTTCTCAGAAACTGCCCAGCAGGATCGGATGGCAATCTTTTTTACAGCATATGTATGGTAGTACCAATAAATACGCTCACTAAGTTTGAAGCGGTTGCCTCATAACCTTTGTTTTCAAAATTTATTAGTGTGAAAACGGCCCGCGTGTTACGGATGGCAATTTTTTTAAATTATCTAATAGCGTAATATATAAACTTCAAAGCAACCGCATTATCATACGGTTGCCTCGTCAAAAAAAATACGTTTTGTTCCCCCCCCTGTATTTCCGAATCCGTCCATTTGGGATCCATTCGGCTGGTACAGGGGGATCGGTATCACTTCAAAACTCAGATTACCACTCGCCATCCGGTTGCCTCTCCGGTTCAAATTTTACGAGCCATTGCCTTGAATTATTACGCCGAATCGACACCATTAGGTATATTTCCATATTTTCTTTGCTTGTGATTGTGACGTCATTTGCTTCAATAGACATAATAACCAAGATATCCTTTGCATTATAGTAGGAAAATAAAACATTTAACAGTGCCCGTTTCCCTCACAACAATAACTCTAAAATTGCTCTGAAGGTCAGTAGGCCTACCACGAGTTTTGCTTACTGTCAGGATATGCATATCCCGACAGTCATACCACTATGACACAGAGGAAGAACCCTACTATACAGAGTATACAGGTTATCGTCTGCGTAAAATATTTTGTATGAGAAATGCTGGTTCCTGTAGTAAGCCGCTAGGGGCGCTGCACAATTTCTCATATAAATATTTTACGCAGACGTTAACGTGTATAGTAAGCAAAACTCATGGTAGGCCTACAGTGCTCTGAGGTCTGCTTACAGAATGAGATAGAGACCGCGCCACCACCGATAGACGCAGCGGTACAAGCGAATAATGAAATGTTGCCTCCGTAGACAGTAGACCGCCTTTGTGGCCTTATGGTAGAGAGCTCGCCTGCTAAGGAAGGTTGTGGGTTCAACCACCTAAGTTCCACCTTTCACCTTTTGTGCGCGAGTCTGACTTGCACGTGGCTAAATTATTTTTTATAAAAATAAATTAACTGTAAAATTTCTCTATGCTGTAACAGGTGCATTGCTGATGATTTTAAATGATGCGTTAAATATCAGTCGTAATAAAACGAGGAGTATAGGATGACAGTGGCGTTATCGTCCAACTGCAGCGGCTGCGGTAGCAGGTATACTGTGCTTACATTTACACTACATTACAGTATTATGATTTTTGGAATAAAAGTTTTACCCCTCATCCGATATACGTGCTACCGCAGCGAGCGCCGCTGTCATCCTGCTCCTCGTTTTATTAGACTGAGCTGTCAGGCACCTTTTACATTTTACTCCTGATGGTATTTTCCGTAAAGCATTGCAGCTCACAGAACAGACTTTAAATTTTTCTCATAAATTTGCGTACAAGAATCTGGTCAGCGTCGTACATCGTACATGACATATCGTACAGCACAAAGATATATTCCTGGATCCAAAGTTTTTACCTCAGGGCATTTTATTTAGACGGTACAGGTAGCCGCGAATTACATCAATTTTAGTTATCTGTATTACAAAATCAATAATGTTGTTCCAACAATAGCATTTTTTTCTTTTGGCAAGACCCGCCATTATTGCCATCTATGTTCATGATATTACCGTCATCCGCAGACCAGACCCCCCTAATTTCAAATGACGTAATATACGGACGACGGCCTCTAGGAATAAAATGCTCAACAACGTTCGTATGATATGTACTCTTGATCCTAATAAGGCAACTGTGCTGTAAAATCATCATAACAAAATAAAAGCAACCTGCAACGCGTCATAAACTAGTTATTTGTTAAATGGGAACTCCGGATGTTTCTCAATTCCCGGGAAGAAGGAGAAGTCGCAGATGCGTCCGTCCTCGCCGCGGTCGAGCGCATTCAGTTCCGACATCTCGGACCCTGACAGCTCGAAGTCCCACACCGATATGTTCTGAAACAGCACAAATAGAACCTAGAGAATCATACGCACTGCACCGGTATTACGTACAATTAGAGCGCTAGAACGGTTTGTTTTGTATTTTCTTGGAATTCCTGTTACCTTTTACTTGTAAAAGGCCCTAAAATACAAATTTTACTTATGAAAGTATTGTATTTCATATTAATAAAATGATCGTAGTTATATTAGGATTTTTACAAACAAATAGTACAAAAAACACTACATGTATGGATTCTGTTGATTAGTGTTTTTCATTTTCCGAACACCCTTTCCAATTATTCTGCACCTACACCATAGACTAAATAAATTTGGTTTATGCCTCAACTATAATTTCGGTTAAGGTGGTAAAACCGAATCCCGGTGCAAAATGCACATCATAATATTGTTTTCCTTACTTTTAAATAAAAAGTATGCAAAAATTGTGTTTTAAAGCAATTAGGTATGTAAAGTGATAAGTAAACGGTACTTATTCCGAAACTATTTCGAGATATTAGGTTTTTAGGCCGAATTTTTCTATTTATAGCTTTAAAAACTATAAGATCGTGTATATTTTAACAAAAATACAATAACTACTTTAACTTTCATTTGACCACTAAATGACGTCACAGGCTAGGCTGATTAGGAATTGCAAAAAAATATGTAAAACATATTGTCTTTGCCTTATCAATGACAACAAATTTGACAGTTGACAATCTATTCTGGGTTGCCGGTATAGTAATACCAACTTATCTGTAGAATGAAAATAGCGGAACTAGCACATCTTATTGGATAATATTGAATATTAGCCAATGACAAGCCCGGAATAAGCTAGTTCATTCTACAGATAAATTGGTACTACTTTACGGATAAGTTTACCAAATTCCGGGTAATTTTGGGTATATTTGTGAAAATCGTGAAAAAAAATGAATTTAGTTTTTTCCGATCTTATCCGAAAGTAAGTGCAAAATTGTAATATTTATCAATTGTAATATGAACAACAAATCGATTGCGATTGCTCATCAAATGCAATTCACAGTCTAAACTCGTTCACCCACGTTTCACTGACGAGTATCTCTACCTGGATGATGGGTAAATCACAAAGACGCAGACCAGATACAACATTCCCATACGGAATCTGAACCCGCGCCTTAGCGATCGAGTAGGTACCTTATCGTAGGTTGAAGTCGTTATGAACGAATTAAGAGTTCCCGTTAATTAAATTATACAGAGATATGTGATTAAAACGCTAAAAGAAGTTATTGGTGTCAATTCGGTGTAACACGACTTAACATATTTGACAGGACTAAACTTAATTTAAGCCTTCTGTCCTTTTCTTTCGGTATCGAAAAGACAAGGACAGGACGCTTAAAATAAGTTTAGTCCTGTCAAATATGTTAAGTCGTATTGCACCGAATCGACACCATTGTATGTAACATTTAAATAGTTTATTTTTAAAAAGAAATACACAAAACGGATTATTTCTGATTCAGTTTCGGGCCTTTTCTTGTTCGACCGCTGGTAACATTAAATCTGTTACAATGAAGATAATAATCAGAGTCGTAAATACCAATAACGTTCAAATGATCTTCACAACAAAACAAACGCTGCTCAGGCTTGCGCTTGATATTCCACATTATAACCCGGTCCCAGTATCTGTGCACCTCGCTGGAATGTGGCGCCTCTCCCGCTTCCCCTGTCACCTCTCCGCGCACTCCCCGGTGCGACAGTACGGTTACCATCTTCGTTGCCGCTACACGTCCCAATAATTTTGATATTTTCGCTTTATTGTTGTTTTGTTTTTTAATGTTTATTGTTAAGTTTAGACTGTTTACTGTTAAGATAGGACTGGTTTGGTTGTTATTAAAATTGTTGTAGCTGTTAAACTGAAGTCATGGGAAAAACAATACACAGCGAATCAAGAAATTTAATCTTGAAAGTGCTCAAGTTTTTTGAATCGGAGAAAGCAAACAAACAGTACACCATACCTGTAGACCAAGTGGTGAAACGAACGTGTGCTGCAACTGGGATATCAAAGATATATATACTTCCTTGCACCACTTCCTTTTTAGGAGTTTTCGTGAATACAAACAATTTTTGTCGACAAATTTTGTGAAATTTTTACTATATGGTAAAAAGGATCTAATACGATGTTTATTTGGGTGGATTCGTGAATAGTGTTAATCTTAATCTTCTTAATAATTCTTATCCTATCCTTCTTGTTCAGATTTATTTAATACCTGCATAAATATAGAATCAAAATAATGTAAATGTTAGCTGTTGTTGTTGGTGCAGTCAAACGTCAAACCAGTAGACAAAGATTTATGATTTTTTTAAATGTTTTTAATAGTCAGGTATAAGGCAAAGGAATCAATCTCTTCATTTTCTGTGAATAAAGAGGTTGATTTAGCTTACACCATGACGTCATCACAACAAAACTTTGAAAAATTATAAAAAAATAACTACTGCTTGAAATAACTATTGCCAGATATTCATTAAAAATATATAAAACCAGTGTTCTTTACATACCTAATTAGCGGATATTGATTACTAATAATTAGGGTTTTACATTCAAATTCTATCATTTTATGATTTACATTTCGATTGCATTCGATTAACAAACTTAAAACCGTGTTTATCGTTGTAATCGAATGTAATCAAAATGTGAGGCATAAAATAACATAATTTTAATGCGAGAACCCTACTATTCGTAATCAATTTCCGGCTAATTGTTTTAAAACGCAATTTTTGCATACTTTTTATTCAAAAGTAAGAAAACAATATTATGATGTACGTTTTGCACTGGGATTCGGTTTTACCACCTTAAGTAGTTTTTTATGATAAGTTAACCCCATAAGACTCATAACATAATGTAAAAAGAAAAATAGTTTTTATGTACATTTTAATTGGTTTTAATTCAATTATGAAATCAGACCTCCTTTAATAAACATTGTTTAAGATATGAACTTAAACATAAATGTTCATTGCCTAATTACAAAAACTACTGGGTTTCATTATGAAGTTTTCGCTACGTGTAAAATTACACAAGCTTTTCGGGAAAAAGTCTTTTAATGGAACGCGTACTAATTGGTTGGTGACTTTTGACAAACTTGTGTCAATGGTTGGACCCGATTTCACCATACCCTGTTAGTTCTTTCAAAAATCAGACATTACCTAACGAGGGCACTAACATCTCTGTTAATTTTGTATGTCCCATGTTGAAAATGTAACAAGCCATTAGTAAATCAAACATTAAGCGAATGACTCGAAAATCATTCACTCACATTCAAAGCCAACCAAAACAAAATTTCATTATTTGTTTTGTCATTGTTGCGCATTGGGCACTTTTTTCACTAGTCGTATTATAAAATCCAATCGGTGGGTACAAAAAGAGGCTTTGCCCTACAAAAGGTGGAGTAAAAAATGTTTTGATTTGTATTGCTTAGGTATGGGCTACTCAAGAAAAATTTAAGTTTTAGATCTCGAGGAGTTACAGCGTTGGCCGCCATCATGAATTGAAGGTGCTCAAATTTGTTTTTTTTACATAATTTTTAAACAGTTGATTTTATGACAAAAATGTCTATAAAAGTATAAAGATAACAAAATTTCAAACATTTTGATGTATATATTTATTCTGTATGTTGTATAGGTAAAAAGTTACAAGCGGTGGAAAAATGTAATTGACAAAAAATATTCAACTCTAATTTGATCTCGCTAATATCACGCTGGGAAGTGACACTCATACTCGTATTTTGACTTGTAGAGAGACCGGGACGACAACATGACGCGCACTTGCCGTCCTGTTTTAATATTAAGTTTGACTTTTCTAATATTTCGCTGGTGAGGCGAGTGAGGTGTTGCCGTTCCGAAGTATCCGACATGTAGAGAGAGAGCGTGACAGCAACTTGAAAAGTTGTTGTTTTTGACGGGTATCCATCTGATGGCGCAAAGAAAAACACCAAGTCTACGGAAAGACTTCGCCGATCAAAGAAACAGATGTCAGGGGATGTACATTCTAATGAAACAATGGCAGCTAAAGTATCACAAGAAATATTCTTGGCTAATAATAACAACAAAAGTCTTCTTATACCTATACTGAAACAAAAAATGGAACAAGCTGCACTTGAAGTTAAGCAAGCCGAGGAAGATGCTGACATGTTAATTGTCAATACAGCAATTTCGTTGTGTACAACATTTAAAATGTTCTTGTGGTTGGTTAAGACGTGGATCTTCTGGTTTAGCTGACTGCGCTATCTCCACCCCAGAGCAATATATTCCTGCGAAAATCAGGAAAAGACAAAACGGCAGAAAGACTTTATTCTGCTAATAGTTTTAAATACAAAGAGGCGACAGCCAACATCCTCTTTCTCCATGCGTTTAATGGCTGCGATACCACACCATCTCTCTACAATCAAGGGAAAATATATATTTTTCTTGTTGGGAAGAACAGACAATTTAATGAGATAATTAGCATTTTCAAAACTGAAACTGCACAGCCAGAAGAAATCGCAGAAGTTGGAGCACGCTTTCTGGTTACTTTGTATGGAAGTGATATGGAAAAAGAATCCTTAGAAGAAATCCGATACCAACGATTCGCAAAGTTTTGATTAAAAAGTAAATTTAATTTTGCTTCATTGCTACCAACAAAAGATGCTGCACGATATCATGCTTTTAGGACATACCATCAAGTCGAAACATGGTACGAAGAATCCAGAAGAATGGGGTTGGAAATATGACACCAATAATGGGATTACTCCTGTAACAAAAGCTGAGAAAGCAGCACCCGAGAAACTTTTAAATATAATATATTGCAGCTGTAAAAGAGTATGCAGTAGAGCATGTACATAGCTGCAGAAAAGCTGGATTGAAATGCTCTATTGTGTGTTGATTTTGTAGTGGTCAGGCATGCGAAAATGCATCAGAAATTTAAATAGAGACCGGGGATAATAATTACGAAATTTCACAATACAAGGACAGAAATGGTCAGCTCGGATAGTGAAATTGTCGACGATAAGGTTATCGTAAGTAGGTACTTGGACCCTCAAAATGGTTTAAAAATATTTAGTTTAAAAAAAATTTGCGAATAGGAATAATACCTAGGAATATGAGCGGATAATTTTTTTGAAAACATCTTTTTTTCCACCGCTTGTAACTTTTTACCTGCACGACATACAGAATAAATACGTATACAAAAAATGTTTGAAATTTTGTTATCTTTATACTTCTCATAGACATTTTTGTCATAAAGTCAACTGTTCAAGAATTATGTACAAAAAAACAAATTTTGGCACCAAACGGCGGCCAACGCGGTAACTCCTCGAGGTCTAAAACTTACATTTTTCATGAGTACCCCATACCTAAGCAATACAAATCAAAACATTTTTTACTCCACCTTTTGTAGGGCAAAAATACCTGCATACTGAGCTATTATAAGTTTCGTGTTCGGTAAGGCAACTGATTTGAAATACCGTTTATTCTGTTGAATTCCATAGAAATCGGTGTAAATTTCATTTTGCTGGTTCAAATGTCAAACATTTTGATTCTTCGAGATAGCCATAAACGTCACAGTTGCCGGTTGCCACGACAACAACTTAAATAATGTGTGACAGTAAGCTAATCGTCTGTTACCAATCTAATGAACCCCTAGAGCAGTTATTAAGTTTAACAACTGATTAAGGAAATTAAACATTCGTTATAGCATGGTGGGGCGCTCACTAACTTTAACAGTCCGTTTAAATGACATAACAGGGGTGTCAACTATCTAACAGAGAATGGTGAAATCGGGTCTTATTATATTAATTCTTATCACTCATCATCGCTAAAACAATAGATCACAGTCGAGATCGTGGCTCGGATCCACCTTCAGATAAATATTAGTAGAAAGATACCTGTTTGATTCTTGTAGGGTCGGTGCTCTTCGGTATGACGGCGAGCCCCCGCTGCAGCGTGTGACGTAGCAGCACCTGCGCCGGAGTGCGTGCGTGCGTGCTCGCTATGCGCTCCACTGTCGGCAGCCGGAGCAAGTCGGGGTATGATCGACTGGAACACATGTTTTCGTGTTTAATATTTGAGAAATAAAATAAACAAAATCGAAGGCTACTAATTTACTAATTTACGTTTTTCTCAAAGACTTGTAGTCGATGAACCACTTCTTTCACTGTGCCCTTCCCTTGTATACAAGGTGACATTTATTTATGTAGCCAAATTCGTACTGGAGGTTTGGTTAGTGATCAATCAGTATCACTGATCATTAACATTTTTTACATAATTCGAAATAGTACCGACTTGGAGCTGGGTTTGCGTTTGTAGGGAACACGAAAATAATAATTTTAGAACTTCCCAAAAAGGGTCATCAAACCTTGATACCGACCACATACCGAGTGTTCAGTGTGAATTTGGCTGCATGATTAGATTTTCAAGTGGGCGTGGCTGGCAAAATCCAAAACTATACGGAGTAGCGCAAAATGCTCAAAAGAGTCTCGAGGCCGATTTTCATGAAAACCGAAACTACAACATTAGATTTCTGAAAAAATTAACCTCCCTAGCCAAAAATCAAACCCACTTATTTTCAACAAAAAAAAAACTGCATATTATTGCACCATCCGATCGCTTTTAAGCATTGAGTTCTGGGAAGTAATATCAATACGGAAATCTAAATGAAAAGGCTTATTTTTACCGGAGGGTGCAGTAATAATAATATGTATCGTGTGTTTTTTTATATTCCCGGCTAGAAAATGTATTTTTTCAGAAATCTAATGATGCAGTTTTGGTTTTCATCTAAATCGGTCTCGAGACCCTAGTGAGGATTTATCCCTATTTCCCTAAATTCGGCCGTCCACGCCCACATTAAAAACTAAGCCTGTATATGGCAGTCAGTATTTTGATCAAAATCTTAAGCATAAAAGGCAAAAAATAGTTAGGTTGTTCTTGATTACAGATTCGGGAGCCAAGCGAAGCGGAGCGCAGCTTAACATTAAGTCAGTTTCTATCATTTTGATCAAAATACTGGTTTCAATAAAATACTGCGACATACATAGATACGTACTCGTATGTTTCTTCACACGTTTATCTTTCGGCTGTAAATACTCGTGGAGTTAACTAATTGGAAAAAGTTCATTCGATAGACTTTATTACAAAAAGTTGTCTTTTTTAAGGTTCCGTAGTCCGACGAGGACCCCCTATAATTTCACCATGTCCGCCTGTCCGTCCGTCTGTCCGCGGCTTAGCTCAAGAGACTATTAGTACTAGAAAGCTGTAATTTGGCATGAGTATACTAGGGGGGGATCAAAAAGTAGTGAGAACGACATATATGATGAACGGTAAGAAAAAAAAAATACTGGCAGGCATAGCTCAGATATTTTTAATATTAATAAAGAAAAAAAATCTTCGATTCTCTTTTGTTTTATTTCTGAATGTAGTCATTTGTTTGCTTCGTGTCGGAACGTGTTCTCGAAAATGGAGAAAAACGAAGTGCGAGCCGTTATTAAATACCGCTGTTTAAAAAAGTTAACCACGCAAGAGATTCACTGCGATTTGGAGGCAACATTAGGAGAGTCTGCTCCGCCGTATTCCACTGTCACAAGGTGGGCTTCTCAATTTCGAGTAGGGAGAACGGGCATGGAAGACGAACATCGTTGCAGCCGTCCATCGACGTCAGTCACCCAAGAAAATGTTGTTAAAGTCGAGAAAATTGTATTGAGCGATCGAAGAATTACCATCCGTTACTTAGTTCAAGAAACGGGCATTTCATATGCAAGTATTCAATCCATATTGAAACAATATTTGAATATGAGAAGAGTCTCCGCAAGATGGGTACCGAGAATGTTAACCGACAGTCAGAAACAAAATCGACTTGACATTTCGAAGACATTTTTGGACAAGTTTCAAGAAGATTCTGAAAACTTTTTGTCTCTTTTCGTAACAATGGAGGAAACATGGGTCCATCATTTTGATCCCGAGACAAAACAGCAATCTTCGCAATGGAAACAGCCATCATCACCGACCCTGAAGATGTTTCGTGCCGTGGCATCGGCTGGAAAGGTTATGGCCTCAATATTTTGGGACTCACAAGAGATATTGTTGATTGATTACCTGGAGCGTGGAACCAGTGTTACTTGCCAATATTATGCAGCTTTAATTCCCAAGTTGAGGAATGCCATCAAAGAGAAAAAGGAGAGGGAAACTTCGAAGAGGCGTGCTGTTTCATCACGAAAACGCACCCGCGCACAGCTTGGCGGTTGCGATGGCTGCCATTCAGTAAGCTGGCTTCGAATTGGTTGACCACCCCCCTTATTCACCAGATTTACCAAAGTGCTAACGATTTTCATCTGTTCCTCGAATTGAAAGAATACTTGAGGGGAAACAGGTACGAAGACGATAACGAGGTGATGGATGCCGTGGACAGCTTTTTGCAGGACCAAGACAAAACTTTTTTTGAAAGGGATTAAAGCCTTGGAAAAGCGCTGGACTCGGTGTGTAGAGAAACTCGGAGACTATGTAGAAAAATAAATTATTAAGTTATCAATAGTCATTTTATCTCATTCTTACTACTTTTTGATCCCTCCTCGTACATATTAATCAAAACGGTAAAATAAAATCATGAAATCCCATACACGTAAATGGGGGATGAGTTTTTTTTTCTCATCTATCCCATAGTGTTGGGTATCGTTAAATAGGTCGTTCAAAAACATTACAACTTTCTGCCATCTTGTAGGCAGGGACATGATCCCATTGCTATTGAAATTCTGGGGCTTCTGATCAAAAAACCACGACAAGTGGTTTTGGCAGTCCTCTCGTGATGTTAACCTGACACTGCCTAAAGAATACACCGAAACAAGTGGAAATCTGAAGGTGCAAGGTCAGGACTAAATGGCGGATGCATTAATACGTCCCAGCCAATGTCTCTTAATTTTTGCTGAGTGGCTAAAGATTTGTGAGGTCTAGCGTTATCATGATGAAAAACCACACCCCTTCTGTTGACTAATTCCGGCCGCTTTCTCTTAACTTCTTGCTTTAATCTCATCAGTTGTTCGCAGTAGAGTTCAGAATCGATGGTCCTGCCTGGCGGTAGCAGCTCATAATGAATAATGCCCTTCCAATGCCACCATACACCTTGTTGCGACATAACCCGGGTTTCGCCAGAGTCTGTGAAGCCTGACCAGCCTTTGACCACGACCTTTTTCGCACGTTCTTGTCGTACATGATCCACTTTTCATCACCAGTTATCAGCTAAGTAGGCTTTACATGTTTACGAGTACAGGTCGCGCCAAACTTTTAATCCCCTCTAAACACGACAAGTATGGGCCGTTCTTCTAAATAAATGTATGGGACTAGAAGTTTGGCGCGATCTGTATTAGTAGACCACCTTATAAAATGTACCGGGCAACTATGGAACCCTACACTGCGCGTGGCCCAACACGCACTTGGCCGGTTTAAAAAAATATTATATGTGTATTTTAATTCACTTGATCTTTACGTTTCATATTTTACGTTATAAAAGAAATGCTTCTTAAAAAAGAAAAAAATAAGAAATCCAATATTGCAATTTTAATAAATTTTCATTTTTAAAATGAGATTTATTCTGAATCATTTCGGGGCGCGCGATTATAAACTTCATTATTCAGGTCTGTCTCGGGGTTATAATAGTAAAGGCGCTGTGCGCCAAAAAATAAGCCTCCTCTTATGTTTGGGTAAACGCTCAGGGGAATATAAAGAGATGTTTATAGGTATATTTCGAGGGTGCAAAAAGAAAAATTAAAAATTCAAATTTCAGACTACTAAATAAAGTTCGAAATTGCAAAAAAGATGCATGAATAGAAAATTATAAATTTAAGAGCTCAAAATGGTCCTATCGGGGTCCAATAATGTAATAAGAGAATAAAATTTTCTCGACAGAAAGAATCAAGAAGTTAGCTCTAGTTTTGACCGAGATTCTATTTGTGCTATGTATAGTGCAAACTATTGAGCAATTATGTTTCAAGAGTTATTTAATACTAGCTTTTGCCCGCGGCTCCACCCGCGCCGAAGAGATTTTCGTGGAAACAAGGAAAATAAAAGAATATGATTTTTTGAACGACTATGTGCAACAGTCACCATGTTTTACCAAAGCGCTAATAAAGACCAATCAAATAAGCCCAAACTCAAAGGGTCTGCTGTTGTCCGTTGAGGAGATCCCGTACCCATATTCCAGTCCCACCAGCAGACCCTGGTCACCATGTTTTAACAAAGTGCTAATAAATACCAATCAAATAAGCCCAAACTCAAAGGGTCTGCCGTTGTCCGTTGAGGAGATCCCGTACCCACCTTCCAGTCTCATCATCAGACCCTGGTCACCATGTTTTACCAAAGTGCTAATAAAGACCAACCAAATACGTCCAAACTCGAACTCTGTATCCGTTGAGGAGATCCCGAATCATAACTTCTAATTACTACCAGTAGAAAAGTAAATTCCAAAAATCTTTAAATGACGATAACTTTTTTTTCCGAGATCCGATTATAATGAAATAAAGTTATTTTTCTATTCCAAATTAAGCTCTGCACAGCTGTGAAAACTACATGAAAATCCGTTCAGTAGTTTTAGAGATGTGACAAACAGACAGATATACAGAAAAGAATCCTAAAAATCATTGATTTGTATTCTATTACTCTTCTTTATTCACCCCCTTTCTATTTCTATTACTTTTCTTCAATGTACAGACACATGATTTCTTCTGTACGTGATCGCGGGTTTCTCGGTTGTCAACAACAGTATTAGAATCAACCTTGTGTTCATCTTCAAAGTGTTAATAGTACTTGACGTACTTACCCAGTTTTAGCGGCGAGTGCGTCAGCGAGCGCCTTGGAGCCGAGCGGTGAGTAAGCGACCACTGGCACCTCGAGCTCTTTAGCCACAGCCACCATATCCGGTTGTTGGCACAGAGCGTGCACCTCTATCTGCAGACACGCCGGCTTGCCGATCGCCGCGAGCCGCCGCAGCTGTTCGCCGTTCACGTTGCACACGCCCACGTGACGCACGCGCCCGGACTCCTTCAGCTTGAGAAGGGCCTGGGAAATATGTCAATATAGTTATTGTTTGCTTTTAGAGCTTTGTTTACATACTCTAGAAAATATTCTTTACCGTACGGGATCTCCTCAACGGACAACAGCAGACCCTTCGAG
Organism: Ypsolopha scabrella; assembly: GCA_910592155.1. NCBI lineage: Eukaryota > Metazoa > Arthropoda > Insecta > Lepidoptera > Ypsolophidae > Ypsolopha > Ypsolopha scabrella. The sequence continues at coordinate 11,049,060 of OU342979.1, read as the reverse complement.
TTTGGGCTTATTTGATTGGTCTTTATTAGCAGAGAGTTAGTTGTCTAAATAATATTAAAGCTTAAGAAATGAAACATTGTCCGGGGATAGTAAATTAATAATTATATCAAAAAGAAGTCTTGATGTACAATTAAAAAAACGTTCAAAAAGTAGTATATTTTGTCCAAAATATCACACTAATATTATAAATGCGAAAGTTTGTGTGTTTGTGTATGTTTGTTACTCTTTCACGCTGAAACGGCTGGAAGGATTTGGATGAAATTTAGAATGGATATAGCTTATACCCTAACTTAACACATAGGCTACTTTTTATCCCGGAAAAAAGCATTTCATTAAACCAAATAACACGCGGGCGGAGCCACGGGCAAAAGCTAGTACATAATAATAAGAGATCAAACGATTCGCCTCTAATATAGATATTTTTGATACCTGTATGAAAACTTCATTGCTTTTGCCGTTACATGATGTTACTTTCTTTTTTCGGATAAGCATGTCGCCATATCATCCTTCTTCTTCTTCTTTTTTTTCGTCTCTCCACAAACAACAGGCGGTGTCTCATCTTCCTCATTGAAGTATGACTGAGTTAGTTCGTTTTCTCTCATCTCTTGTCTCTGACGGATTAACCTTTTTCGTTTCATCCAGTTCAACATTCCCGACTTCGGTTCGCAAGGTGGTCCACAGAGCACACTTTTTTCGGGGTCAGTTTCTTCGCACGGTAACGGGTCTTCGACAAATGACAAATTGAATTGAAACCCGCTGTTTATTTTAACACCGTTGCGTCCTTTGTATTTGTCATTCATTGTTGCGAATTTTATGATTTTTTAAATTAAATTTGAATTAGAGATTAAACCTGCTTCTGCTATGTAACTATTTTACTGTTTTCGATTTAACACGAAACAATTATTAATTTAATTATTATTTTTGTGTACTACAATAGACATAGCATTTTTGTATGAATTTCGCAGAATAAGTTTGGTGACTTTGGACCAGTATTTCAGATACTTTTTGGTATGATGCCCGCTACTGCTTTGAACACCGAGGTCTTGTGCTGAAAGGATGGTGTCGGATAAAGGATCCACATCGTTTTGAATGATAGAATTCAATTCAATTGTTTCATAAGAATCGGCGCTTTTATCTCGTGGGCTATAAGGAATATCGACGGCGGGTCCTCTAAAGAGGCACGGACAAAGCAAACAAGCAAGAGGCCTCGTCGGCTGGTGTGCTTTAACGTTTCTTCCAGGAATCGTATCCGTTGATGTGGCTGTAGTTTCACGTTCTTGCAATTGTGTCGTTTCTTGATCAATCGTTTGGTTATGTTCTTCGTATCTATATTCTTTTATTTTATCTTCGTGGCTCTTGAGTAAATTAAACAGTTCGGTATCTAGAGGTTTATTTCCATTTTGCTGTGATTTTAACTCGCCACGTCGTTGCGTGTTATTTGGTTTGTAAAATTTTGACAGCGATTTTTTAAAAGGCCTTATGTCAGTATATTTATTTTCGGTATTTTCTTCAGTTTTCTTTTCTTTTAGGGATTCATTATAATCGTAGCTACAATCTTTATAAATATCATCATTGCGGAAGGTAGAATTTTGTTTGATGTCAGATATTTTTTCTAGGCTACGATTTATTGAATTACATTTTTCATTGTAAATATTTCTATTGCAAAGTCCCATAACGCGTTTATGCTTTTGCTGTTTTTTTGTATATCAAGTAAATATTTCTAAATTACCAGCATTTTTAAATTGTTTTGTCGACTTCTTTATTATAAATATATTATTTAGATTTTAATTCATCATGATGTCAATTTCATGGAATTTTGTAAGCTTGACAAAACAGTAATGTCTGTGATTTGATGACATTGTGCAAAACAGGTAACTTTGGCGACTTTTTACAGATCAACCTTTTTGGACACTACAAATAAAAAGTACATACTCTACTCAGCCTTATTGAACGTTATTCCTTCCTTCGCCTTAAATATGTATCAAATTTTATTAATCCTAATCAAATCCAATTCAAATGGGCTTGCTTCTCATAATGTTACTGCCAAATACAACATCCAATCCCGTACGCGGTCCTTAAAATGTAAAAAATGTGTCAAGGGAGTCACAAGTATTCTCATCAGAATGAGGCTTGGTCACACTTGTTCTCACATTCGTTATTTAAATTCAATCTAACGGATTCACATGTTGTGTGCGACTGTGGTCTCGAAGACGGCTCTTTGGAGCATGATTATATTTTTCAAACTGTCCCCTAAATATTCACTGTCGTCCTATCTATCCTAGCCTAATTGAATATTATTCCTTCCTTCCCGTTAATATATCTTATTTATTATCCAATCCTACTAAAAAGGTTATCTGTATGTTGGCTAAATTCATCCTATCAAATAACATAAAAGCATTATCCGCTAGGACCAACGGGCCATATTGCTGCCGCTGTGGCAACGACGTTGACCAACTTGGATATCATTGGTTATAGCAGCCTGAATGATGTCACCTGGAGGGCCTTTGTCACCTCACTGGTCATCCTAGAGCCGAACGGTTTTGCCCTGGAAGAGGGGTGGGTCGCTGGTGTGGGACATAACCTGCGCTGACGCCCTCGCACCCCAGCGACCGCTTCCAAGGCTGGCGCAGCGGCAGCGGTATCTAAAAGGCGCATTATGCCTCGATCGGTTCAGAGTACACATTCGCGCCTTTTTGTGTTGAAACCTTCGGACCGTGGGATCCAAAAGCGAAGTCTCTCCTCAAAGAGATTTCTTCGCGGCTGGTCAACGTCTCAGGAAACCCAAGGGCTGGGGTATACCTCGGACAACGTCCCTTTCTCTATATTCAACCAGGAAATGCCGCCAGCCTTTTAGGGACTCTGCCACAAGACGGCTACTTACTAAGCCTACGCTGTCTGTCCGTAAACGTAAACTGTTATAATGTGGCCAATAAATGATGTCCGTCTGTGATTGGGGTTTACAGCTTCAAACGTAATTCGTTGACAATTGAAATTTTCACACAATACGTATGGCCTCTATTACGGCAAATAAAAAAAATAAACAATCAATCAATCAATCCCAATCTTCATACAAGAAACCTCGAAAAATTAGCATTTTTTAACGTTACTTGTTTCAACTATAAGGTGACCCGTTTATACAGCCAAATTCAATAACCCGGTTTGAGAAATACGAAAAATATTTTCTGTGTATTTATATTCTTACCTTAGATTAAGTCTTAGGTGCGAAGTAGGAAGCGTCTCGGAGTTAGATAGCACTCTGAAGATGGCCACAGATGGCAAAAAAAAAATCAGGCATTTACCTTATCATAAATTTTTGGTCATCATATTTTTCAGACGCCATACATAGATTACGCATCTGACATCAGAGAGGTGCTCTTTATCCTGTAAACCCAAATTTTTCGTGACCTCTTTATCCATAAGGCCCGGGCGCAGTTTCATATTCGCACGGCTCTTACGCTATGAATGCGATGCTATATGACACGAGCACAATGCTGTTCGTTTAATAATATAAGGTGACTTTAACTTATACAGCCAAATCTGTAAGAGACTCGGTAAGTAGTCAGGACCAAGGTTCAATTACCCTTCCTGTGAAATACGACAAATAAAATTTAGACGTACTATAACTAATTGAGTCGATGTTGTTCTTAAGTATAGGCGCACACAAAATATTTGCCGTATTTCACAAACAGCGTAATCGAAACTTGGTCCTTACCGATTCTCCAGTATGAATTTGGCTATATAAACAAAAGTCACCTTATACGTGGGACGCACTATAAGTTTCCGGAATGAATATGAAAAAATACTATTAAAGGTACAAAATTAATTCATTGTTTTTCAAAATAATCTCCCTTGGCGTCTATGCACTTTTTCATTCGATCAAACCAGTTTTGAAAACTTTTGTGCCACTCCCCTGTGGTGACCCCTGAAACGTGTTTTTCATACTCCTCGACAGCCTCTTCTGGTGATGAAAATCGTTGACCGCGTAATTGGTTCTTAATTTTTGGGAACAGAAAAAAGTCACAAGGTGCCAGGTCGGGACTGTATGCAGGATGACTCATGAGTTCTACATTTTTCGTCTTCAAAAAGTCGTTTGTCTGTCTGGCCGTGTGAGAACTAGCATTGTCGTGGTGCAGGATGATACGGCGTTTACGGTTATTTTTACGGAGTTCGTCAATAACTTCCGGCAAACAAATGGTCGTGTACCAGTCACTATTCACGGTACGACGATTCTCTAAAGCAACAGTAGCCACGTGTCCAGTTTTATTAAAAAAAGAAGCAATCATCCGCTTAGATGCACTTTTCACGCGCGCCACTTTGGTTGGTTTCGGCTCATCTTGAAAGACCCATACGCTCGATTGCTGCTTTGTTTTGGGATCGTAGCAATAAATCCATGTTTCGTCACCTGTTACTATGTCCCACACCAAATTTGACGCACCTTCGTTGAATCTGGTAAGCATGGCACTGCACCAAGTGACGCGGTCCGTTTTTTGAGCCTCGGTCAAGTTGTGTGGGATCCACCGCGAGCACAGCTTTCTCACACCCAAATGTTTGTGTAGGATTGATTGTATTTGACTCATGCCCATTTCTAAGGATGCGCGAATTTCATGGTAGGTCACATGCCTGTCTGTTTCAATCATACGGCGCACAGCATCGATGTTTTTGTTGGTCACAGCGGTGGACGGCCGACCATCGCGAGATTCGTCACTGAGATTGATACGACCACGCTTGAATTCTGCAAACCAGCTATAAACAGTCGTCTTGCATGGTGCTTCATTGCCAAAAGCTGTTTCAAGCCGAGCGATGCTCTGTTGAGCTGTCAAATTACACTTAAAATCGTAGAAAATCATACTACGAAAATTTTCCCGAGTTAAATCCATGTTGATGCAGACACACAATTTTTTAAATGGCGCCACAAGGTAAAAACAAAAGACAGTCAGATGAAACAAACTGCATTCTACAGCCAAAGAGTTCTATTTTCAAATGTTGCAATAAATTTTTAAATATTGTTTATGTAAGTGGCCAGTTCCGGAAACTTTTTGTGTTACCTATGTATAGGCATTGTATAGAGAAGGATGAAGCCCACACATTAGATCTATATCTGTGATGAAGCCAGAACATAATGATAGTGTTGTAATTTCTTGGTATAACATTAACATTCCTAATGGAACAAGTACCATCCATCCATCCATCCATCAGCCTGTTTTGTCCACTGCTGGACATAGGCCTTTCCAGAATTTCGCCACTCTTGGGAGTCCTCCTGGAAGAAATGCCCATACTCACACACGCTCGCTGGGCAGGCGGGTTGGTGAGCGCGGTGCCGAAACCCTTGCACCGGTGACGCCGCTGCCCGTCACCAGTCTGTTTTATATAAGGCCCGGCAATTGGGGATGGATATACCGCCATCCGTCGGTCCCAGGCAATGGTGGGCCGCCTGGTTTTGCCTGAGAGCTGTTCTCTTACTCTCCCCCGAATAACTTCGCGAGGATTTGCGAGTAAGATGGTGGTACCTCCACAGTCGAGCCCGGCATCAGCTCTACCACCTATACAATACAAGTACCAAGTAATGCTTTATTCTACAAATCACGTTGCCTGAGTTGACTCGTTGGGGTCTAGTTCCACTGACCTGCCAGAGAGCGAGTAGATCGGTGCGATGGTCGGCGCGGATGGTGCCGTCCTCGCGCTTCGGATGCAGGTCTCCCGGCACATGCTCGAAGGCGAACGGCGTGTGCAGTAGGTACAGGTCCACATACTCGAGACCGAGGTCTTTGAGCGACGCGCTGAAATACTCCTCCACAGATTCAGGACGGTTTCCTGGAATATATCATATTGTGACTAATTATTTGAGCTTAGATGAAATATTACTAATTTAACTGTACAAAATTAATTTCTTTACTGTAAAATTGTAAGTAGGTATGCGAGCGTGTTGAAATCACAGACAGTTTAGAAAGGTTTAAAATAAGGAACAAAGTAAATTTTTATTTGGTTACCGAGGTAATTTTAACTGAGCTTAGCAATTAAATAAGTCTAAAGCTTGTCTTTAATTATTCTGGGAAAAAGTTTCTAATGCTTCTGTTTCATTATTCTGGGAAAAAATATACACAAATTCTTGTACTTTGTATTCCACAAACGTTTATTTTTATTATAACTTAGGCTACCGGTTTCGTATTGCACATCACCGGGCCAACAAACTATAAATTTTACCGTTTTAGTGTATCCAAGGGAGAAATCTCAATCAAGCAAGAATAAAAAGTACAAGAATTTGTGTATAATTTATTCAAGATGATATTACACCAAGACAAGAACCATTAATCGAATCTGCTCGAAAGTGCTAATAGTTGAAAATGTTAATAATTTAATAATTAATTTACTAAAATATTTATTAAATGTAATGTAATGTAATCTTGGCCTGAAATAAAGCTATATTATTATTATTATTATTTTAAATAATGATGTAATCGTAGCGACTGACCTCCAGGCGGTAGTTTGGTGACGACAAAGAGCTCCTTCCTGCGGGCTTCATCACCTTGGATCCAGGCGTTGAGCGCGCGGCCCAGAGCAGCTTCGTTCTCGTAGGCGCGCGCCGAGTCGAAGTGCCGGTAGCCGGCCGCCAAGGCTGTCGCCACCGCCTTCTCCAGCAGCTCGTCCGGGGCCTGCGGGTGACGTTGGGTTCACAGTTGGCTCCACATTACACGTTTAGCTTCACCATGTTCAACTCAACACATTCATGCATGAACATTTGTCAGTGCAGTGTCTACTGACGACAAGCGCTCGCTTGAAAATTATTTCGGAAAGAAATTGAAACATGCCGTCTATCGTAGGATAAATTGTAAATTTGTACGTATACCGGGTGTAAAAGCAAAGGCAAGAATCCTTAAAGGGTGTGTTAGTATTATCGGTAAAGATATTATTTTAAATACTGGGATCTCTAAATAAAGCACCAGTACCTCACAATAAGACGATTTTGTTTACACAAAATATACTAATCGCGTGGACACCCTCACTGGTCCAATATGATGGAATTGTTGGTGAAAATTCAAGGTATATTTTTTTTTCTCGTAAAGAAATCAGAGTCGTGTATACTTTTATACCCTAAAGGGATTCTTGACTTTGCATTTACACCCTGTATAGGTTTTATTTCAAGTGGGCGTGGATGGCCAAAACCTAAACTATAGGGAACAGCAAAAATGCTCAAACGAGTCTCGGGGGCAATTTTGATTACAGCCAAAACTGCATGATTAGATTTTTGAAAAAAAAAAATTAATAGTCGGGAAACGAACCGGTTCACAGTATTTTTTTGGCCTTAAAACGGACAACTCCTGTTTTATACATGAATCAGATAAAGCTGTTCATTCCTAATGCGAGAATAAAACAACCACGAAACTCACTATAATAATTTCTAAGAAAATCTCGATCAAAGTGTCATGTCCCATATTCAGAAAAAAAAAACAATAAAAATTGTATTTTGTATTGGACAAACAATTGTAGAAAATTTATTTGTTGGATCGTGATTTGAATTGTCTCACTTGTAGGCATATTTTATGAGTCCTTTAGCCGCGCTAGGACTTACAGGTTCCGAGAACATGGCCATTTAGTGAATTACGTTTTTATTTTTTTTGGCTATATTTATTATATTGAATTAGAGTCTGCAACTAGCTTTAAACCCTAGTCACAAATAAGGACTACTGCCACGAAAAAACACGGGCACTAACTCCGCATAATCTCTGAAATATACATTTTTGAAATTTATGGGACAGTTACAAAAATTTAAAGCTTCGATATTATCATAAGAGCAAGTTAAGCTAGACAAGCTCATTCTAAATAAGACTATCCAATTTTATTTCTTTAGGCTTTTATTAAATTCAAGCGCAAGACTTTTTGAAAAGAATAGCCTTTTGGACCATCCGAGAGTGTCGCTTATGAGGATCAAATTCATATAGCAAACTTAAGGAATGTGCGATTTTTTTTTTATAAACTGAGTAATTTTTTAAAGCTTTCATACATTACCACACTTCCGCAACTCGGCCATTTCAAAAATAATGCACCCCTATCATTGAAATATGGAAAAATAAATAAGTGTTGATTAAGTTTAAATTCCCCTTACAAATACCTTCTAAATTTAATACATTCTAAGGTTCACAAAAAATATTTTGTATATAATGCTGTTTGTTTTCATTATTTGTATTTTATTTATACATAGTTTCGTAACAAAAAAGACGTAACAAAATCAGGGCCCTGTCATACAAACGCCGAATTATTTTCAAAATTCCTCACAGATTTAACTATAAACATGTTTCCCATTATAGATAAATCATTTTTAATTTTTAGTTATTATAAAAAAGATAAAATATAAATAAACCTAGTTCGTAACAAAACGAGACAATTTTTTGCGACAAAAAGCAAGAGAATTCTTTGAGAATGAGAGAACACTTGAGCTGCCGCTCAGTGGACTTGACATATTCCCGAGTAGTGTTGTTCCAGCCTAAATATTTCTCATTTTTTGTTTTTTGTTCACAATTTGTTTTAGTAATGACCGTTACAAAAGTAGACATGTCTCAAAGATGTGAAATTATTCATTATTTAAATAAATCATTAATATAAAATAAAACTCAAGATACTACTTTATTGAACAACAAAAAAATTATAACTTATGTAGAAGAAAAATGTTTTAAAACGCAGTCAGAAGTTACAAATTTCGCCGATGGGACAGTATGAAACCGTCATTTTCAGTATTTTCAATAATCGATAAGTCCATTAAATATGTTGTGTATTAAAAATGCAATTATTGTAAATTGGTGGTCAGATACTTCTTATTTAAGTAAACAATAAGAAACTTCCGTGGCTAATAGAAAAAGAAATATGTACATATGGGACACACAAAAGGCAAAGGTTGCATTATTTTTTAAAATGCCCCAACTATATATTTATATTCTTAGAAATTATGCTGAACTTTCAACACAAATCTGGACTCAACGATTGCTTGACAACCTGCATTCAACATCGTTTACTTTTTCTACAATACCTGTACACCGAATTTTTGTAACTAATTCATATATTTATAAAAGAGAGTAATGCTCATACTGAACGTCCTCGTGGGCGTTCGTGTTGTGAAAGCAAGAAGTCACAGGTTCGAATCCTGGATGGAGTATATTTTTGAAATATTTGTCTTGTTAAACAAACTGAACCGATTGAACTTTTCTAGTTTGAATGTACTCTAAAATATTTAGAGTATCCAAAGCGATGTATTTAACTGTAAAACATCCTGAAAACCTTAGATTGAGAGGTTGGTTGGAGACACAGAGGATCCTCTGTGGTTGGAGACAAGATGCTTATACTTACATAATATATAATATAACCGTTGGGGACAAGCTATCATAATTTTCTTGGCAAAACATTGTACCTAAATAAACTTGACGAGTTTGAAGTAGGCAAATAGGCTGTATGCATGCTGTATGTATAATCTATGGTTGTATTGTAAGAGGTTGTTTCTCAACAATCAATATTGTTTCTTGATTCCCTCCCTGCACACCCCGCACCTAAAGCTAAGAAGGTCATACTTCTTTGCTTTTTTATTTCTATTCTGTGACTCAAATAACCTAAGCATGGTTATTTTATTTGTCATGTCAATGTGACAGTAAAAGCACAAAACCAAAACACATTTTCGTCAAAATTTATCAAATAATTTTTACAAAAAACACAGCATGATAGACGTTTAAGGTAATTTCCACAAAGATCCATAAGAAGCAAACATCATGTAGTATCGGAGTATGTCTTCACCCCCATCGAAGACAGCATGCAACGAGTCCAGATCGCGGAGTTCCGCTATAAAGAAGTGGCTAGAGGACGACTGCCGAGCGTCCACCTCCCGCGGCATCTCGCGCTCCAGCGGCGACTTCGACGAGACCATTCACTCGGTCGATGACAGCGAGTGCTCGTGCTCGGACAGCTTCATCCTCTCCACCGACATATACAACAAACCTTGCTACATCGCGGACTCCATCACGCTTCTCAGAAAATCCAAATGGAGATCGTTTAAAAAGTTCTTCAAGAATTGGGGGTTCAAAGGTTGTAAATGTGAAGCCAACAGATTGAAACAACTCAAGACTAGGAAACGCAAAAAAGAAAGTAAAATGCCACCAGAGAATGTAGAAGAAACTGAAAAGGAGATCAAAGTGGAAACAAGTCCCTCAGCACAGGCTGCTCTTGTACGACCTTTATGAAGCGGGTATCTTACGACGGGAATTATTCTTGATGTGTTGGTAAATTAGTATATTGTCAGATATGTACCTGAAGAGATTAATTAAAATTTAAACAATCGCCGTTTAATTATTGTGTGAACTCTTTAAGTCCCGTAGCTCCCACGAGTGCATTCACACTGTATTCAACAGGTTACCATTGGGAGATTAAAAAGAAAATTAATTACAAAGTTAGGTACTTGCATAAGCTGCAGGATATAGAGGAAACGTACTGAGAAAACACAAAATCATTTAATGTTATGTTGTGGTGGACAGGCGCACAACAATTGTTCAAGATAAAATCCAATTATGCTTCACAGGATAATTAACCTATTATTTGTTGATTACGTACCTACACATTCTCGTAATCTGAGAGACAGGAAAATCGACCCTTTGTCCATTAAAATAGTGGATATTTGTGGATTTTTATGCCCACTTCAATCCTTATAAATTTTTCCATTGTTCTCTGTCTGTATGGTCGCGATTTTCGTAAAAGCAGTGAACTAAATTGTATGAAAAACCATCAAAACATCAGTACAAACAAAACTAAGTAATTGATAAAAACGGCTACTCACGATGTAATAGTCAGATTTCTCCTGATCGCCTTATTTATGAATCTAAACCACGAATCTTTTAGTCGTAAAAAAACTAAATAAAACTATGGTCCCCCAATTTGGAATTTGTGTGTACTTTGTACTAAATCACACGACGATAATTGCAATATGATTGACCAGCGACAAAAAAACGCCAATTCCACATTCGAAACATGTTTACAGGTCGCGCGAATTGAAGTAAGGCTCGAGTGGAGATAGTTTTTTAGGAAGAGAGAGTTGCCTAACTTCGGGCCGACCAAGTAATATCACGCGATCTGTATGGCCTGGTCAAGTCTAATTTTTTGTTGGAAATATTGTCAAGATTTTGTCTGAATGTGAATGAGGTTTACACTGTCATATAGCTAATTGTTCTAGGACGAGATAAGGCTTTAAATTATCACGATTTGGTCACAAGAAGTTGTAATGGCTAAAACGACATTTAAAAAATTGCCCCTCTAGCCCTGGGTCAAATTATGAACGTGTTCAATGCGGACGTCAACAGTTAGTAATAAATAGCAATGTTTTTGAAATGATGACAAACCTGCCAAGTTCCAAAGCCCACTCTGGGCATGCGGTCTCCTCTTTCCAGTTCGAAATATTCAGGCACCGGCATTTTGACAATCACAACAAGCTCGCGGAATGGGCAAACTGCAACTAATAACAAAGTGTGTCAGTACAATCACCATGAAGACAACAGTGAACGACGCGAGCTTGGGACCTTGTCACATCACAACAACCGGTTTGCAACTCGGTTTTAATAGCACAGCAGTCATGTTTATGTTTGTGGTTTAATTACATGCACTATTCTTTTTGACCGGGCATAAATTGAGCTCTTAGTTGTCCAATCTCTCAGTTTGGTTGGTTGGCTACAAATTTAATGATTTTGAACCGTTAAAAGTTGCCTAACAATACACTTGAACTGACTTTCACTGCCCGTGCAGTAATTTATCGTGTCTTCGCGTCGATCGAAACTTCAGTCAAGCGTGGGAATTTTTCTTTACTGCAGCTGCACCATACAAGTCCGGTCAAGACCAATATCTTTTAAATTGTTTTTGTGCAGTAACCCTTTCATCTTCGCGGAATCAAATTTCAGCAAGATGCAGTTGAAAGTAGATGCAACAGTATTCCTTTGTCGATGGGCTGCCTCTTCCGTAATCACCTAACTGGTTGTTTTTGTGCAATCTCTCTTTCATTTACGATGACTCCTTTAAGAAACGCGATGAAATTTCTACTGCTAGAACGTTTTAGAACTGAAACCCCTATGGTATACGGCCAGGCCGATTGAACCTAATAAAAATCTTGGATGACATTACATTTTCAAATAAAATTACAGATAGATTACATAATATTACGGACCCCATACACACTGTACGGAATGTCGTCGGACAGTAGCGACTTTGGTTGGTGCAAATATATAAGGTGACTTTAATTTATGCAGCCAAACTCATACTGGAGGCTTAGTAAGTAATATCAGTGACACGGATCGATAACACTTTTTGCTAATTTCGCAAAATAAAATCTTGACGTCCCATAGTAATTTCGGGGTGGGCTTGCGTTTGTAAGGAATACGAAAAGAACAATTTATACCTTCATATTATTACGATAGCTTAAACGGCTCTGGAAGTATTGTCATTTCAAGGATAACTTTGTTAAACCATACAAAATAAAGAGAATCAAGTTTCAGTTTTAAACTTTTGTAGTGCAGTTATAACCAGGATATTGTGGGGCTGCTTGCCGGGAATTCATGGAAATAGAATTATGAAGTTATCTCAATTAGGAAGAGTGGAGAGAAGAGAGTACAAGGAGACGAGGCGAGGGGAAGGCGTTCGGATGACAGAAAAGTAGAGAAAAGAGCATATTTTACATTGCAATATTCTGTAGGGGAAAATAATAAATGGAGGCTGTGTACACGCGGACAAGCATGGAACCGAGTAAGTAAAAGACAGAATAGTGGAGGATTAAGGTCTGATACAGTCAAAATTAAGTAGTATTTTTTTTCTTAAGAAGCAGAGCGTCGATCAAAGCGCAAGTGCGAGATAAAAAGATTACGGGGAGAAGGTACAAGGTTGACACGAGTTCCTCCAGAGAGTTCATGGCTGAAAGAAGGTGGCAACAGGATGGAAGGAGAGAGAGAGTGTGGGTAGGGCTATGCAAATAGGAAGTAACTCCCCAGAAATTCGAGTGTCTTTGATGTAAAAAGATACTTTATTCAATTTAAGGCGTGATTTATTTCGTATTTTGGTTTGTATGTAATCTCGTTGCATGAGCGGTTATCTCTATTTATTCACATAATCGAGAACTGGCACGTGTCGATGGCTCCATTAGTTGGAGCCAGGGGCCGGCCCCCAGCTACAAATTCTAGTTATATACGCTAATGGGCATGGTACCAGCCCGTAGCAAGTATTCTCATTTCAGTACTAAGATAGAGTGATCAAATATCATAATTTTTATCAATGAACAGTATCAATTATTATCAAGGTTATGCAACAAACAAGGCGATGATCCAAAATATATCAATAGCTTCGAACTAAAGATGAATTTCGAGTTCGGATCACAAAAATCTACCGGAAAACAAATATTGCACTTCGGTTGTCCTTTTATGAGTTCAAGCATGTGTTGTTAATTTTAATTGTATTAAATAGTTTTTTTTTATAAAAACATCTGCTGTCGCTATCTACTCGCCCGATCTTAAGAGCAATCATCACGGAATATGTATACTACGGACGGATGTAGAGCGAGAATGTTTAGAGTTTTGTGACAATGAAATCCCAATAACTATTTTTATATACTCGTAAATGACTGTAAAGAACATTCACAAAAAATATATTAGATATTATAATGCAGTTAAATTGTTTTCATTTATGTAATTTTTACAAATATCTTAGGTCGATCGCACAACGAAAGAGTTAAGCAAAAAGCGCGCGTCTGAGCACTGCGGTAAATCAAGAAGAGAGTGGATAATGCTGTTTTTCAATGAATAAATTTTAATATAAATTCAAACAAGTGCGTTTTTAAAAAAATCGCTGTGCTATCATAATCATAATAATTTTATTCATAATTTTCATTACATATCGTTTAGATAATAGGTTTATATTTTTGAAACAGTAATCATTGTTATTTTTACTTTATTAGCTTCGACGGACTGCTTGTTTGAAATGAAAAAATAGCCTTCACTTTGTTTTTTTTTTCTATCGAGCCATTTATTCTCTATCGCGTTTTGGGCTGTTACATCGCCTTGGAAAAGGCTTTTTTTATAACATATATTTATTTCAGAACCATACTATTGTAGTTTGGGAGCACTACTTGTTCAAAAACTCCGTTTTTACTACCTACGTCGTCTTAAAAAATAGCGAAATGGCGCACCAACAAAGTTGACAGTTTTTTAGAACATTTTTGTTTCCCAAGAATCATACCCCCCGCGGACACCCTTAGTTTTGGAAATAATTGAGTTCCAAACAAAAATGCGTGAACCCTAACGCACCGACATACGGGCGGGTTTAGAGAGAGGAGCGTCAGGCTTCGAACAGCTTCAGGTTTCACGGACGAAAGTTTCAGTTTGACGAAAAAACAAACTCGTACAAAATTAAATTACAAAAATTGAAACCATTATTGAATTTTTTGAGAACACACATATGTATGTATATCGTCACGGCATAAATCCCCGAGGGGGTATCAAAGTGTTCCCAAGTGTGAACTGTGAAATGCAAATCACAGTACACACTTGGTATATCCGCTTTTCACTGACGATAATTACGTCCCAAACGTGATGGATATCGCCATACTTCGGGCACAGATGGACCTACAGCTTATCGTGCCTTCCGAAGCACGCAGACCGAACACAAATTAATGTGCACCACGGGGATTGAACCCACGACCTCTGGGTTAGCAGGCGAGTGCCCTACCATTCGGCCACAGAGATGGTTAACACCATTTTTTTAGACGTTCCAAAATTATTTTCTTGACCACTGTATTGTTTTTATGTTTTTATACATATAACAAAAATTACAATTAATTAATCCTAGCTTAACCGGTTCCAAAATTTAAGCTGTAACATACAGTTACAGATAACCAGATATTCGAGTCTTAACATGGCGGTTGTTTTTTTGTAATTTGAGGTAAGAAACCCTAAATATATATTGATCAGGGTGTTCTTTTTATCGATCAGAAGATCCCAAGAGTCGATCAGTGACTCGAAAAGAAACATTTATAATCTAATCTCAAAGTTCGTTAGACTGAATTTTACATTCAAACAAAACCTACATTTGAAGCATGTACTTAACGTACGTTCAACGGTTGTGTAATAGTAATTAAGATAACAGTAATAGCAACTACATAGAGATACCTATCGATACTGGCATACCTACATTTACATTACATTGAATTGTGGTCCTTTTATAACCACCTACAAAATGCACAACTAAATAATGCAAGTTTAATTATCTCCCAACAGGATATCGGGTAACACATCCCAGCGCACGGATACATTACAAATTAATTTTCCCACATACCCTTAAAGTAATAACATCCTTTTGTGCGCAAACAGTATCGTTTTCTTTTTCAATTTGCGAAGCGTATGAATGAATGATTACGTCACAACACTTGTATAGTCACCGATGCATGCCGCACCATTCAACCGTGGTGGTCAGATAACATCTACGCGCGGCTACATCCCTTGTGGTTTGATGGGGGGGGGAGGGGGGGCGGAGCAATGGAGACCCGCCTTTATCTTTTGTTCGCAAATCTTTTAAGGGTGCTATCGGAACCTTTTCAGCCAGTAGTGGAGTTCGGGGTGAAAAATGGAGTTGTCTCCAGTACAGTCGAGTGGTAAAAGTCCGCGCTCTGATTTCAGTATAGAGAGGATTTTGAGTGATGAGCCGAGGAGCCAACAGACATCTGAGCCGCCAAGTTGGCTGTGCTGTTCTCGTTATAAACCACCCAAGTTACCACGTTAGTATTAAACAATTGAACCTTTGGGGCAGCGGTTTACCTTAGATTAGTCAAATGTTTAATTTCTTTTTGTCCTTTGCAACCTTCAGTGGATCTAGCACACGGCGTCGATACAAGTGTCTTTCCGTCATGCTTGCTCTCTCCACAGACGTATAATATAGTAGTAGACCTAACATTAAATAATAAACGCATAGAGTCGACGCGTGGCAATTTTAGATCAGTGAACTTCGGACTTTTTAAATATAAATAGTGCTTGTTTCCAAACAAAATATATACTAGAGATTAGTTTAGGAATTAACAAATATGTTCCAAGCATAAGCCAGCCAAAACAACCCATTTTTATGCGTTTCTTCGTACCATGAAACTTAAATGTAGCTTATTTTTTGTATGGAAACTTGCCACTCTATTTAATCCTTATGTTTGGTCTGCTACTTAGTAATAATTATATCTCTGTGGCTCTCTCGCACATTGACAAAAGCTTTATGCATTAGCACAAGTATAATTGATAGACGCTGCATCTCTGACACGTGCTAGCCACACAGGAATCTGCAACGCTATCTTGTCCCATGTCAGTCGCAGCTGTGTATCTACTTGCAGGTATTAGTCTACTTGTAAACTAGACGATGTCTAGACGTCTTTTATCCCATTCCAGCTCCTACTCATATGTACTTTATGCTACATCAGTGTCGTTCCCTTAGAACAATAAGTTCTTATTTTATGGTTCTTCCCATCCGGTTGGTCCAATTCATACATAGATAGATATCTTAATAGTATTATTCTACTGTATAAGGTGACTTTAATGTATGCAGCCAAATTATTACTGAAGACTCGGCAAGTGCTCAGTAACAAGGTTCGATGACCTTTATTGTGAAATTCGTAAATTATTCTGTTCGTGTTCCTTACAAACGCAAGCCCAGCCCCGAGTCTGTACTGTGGGACGTCAAGATTTTATTTTGCGAAATTAGCTAAAAGCGTTATCAATCCGTGTTACTGATCACTTACCAAGCCTTCAGTATGAGTTTGGCTGCATAAATAAAAGTCACCTTATACCGGGTGTAAAAGCAAAGCCATGAATCCTTTAAGGGTGTGTTAGTATGATCGGTAAAGATATTTTTTTTAATACTGGGATCTCTAAATAAAGTACCAGTACCTCACAATAGGACGATTTTCTTTACTCAAAATACACTAATCGCTCGGACACCCTCACTGGTCGCTGGTCACTCGGATGAGGGGTGCGGGTTGCGGGGTGCAATTAGGTGTGTGGGGAGGCCGGTGAGCTAGCTTAGAAAAATAATGGAATTTTTGGTGAAAATTCAAGGTATATTTTTTTCTGGTAATGACATCAGAATCGTGTATACTTTCATACCCTAAAGGGATTCTTGACTTTGCATTTACACCCTGTATATCAGTGAATCCATATCAATAGAGAACTGCATTTATAATAGTAGAGCACTTTATATTTATAGTACTTTTACAAAGAGGACTTCGACTCCACTGCAGCATTTAACATTATGCGGTCAGTAGTCCGGTCGGTCAGACACTGGGCTCTGATACAAGGGTCGATAGCTCAAGAGACTTGGGTAAATAAAAAAAAAACAATGCAAGTTGATAGTCTATTCCTATTTCGGTATACGGTAATATTAAATAAGTACAAACCGCTGTGATCTTGAAATCTGGTAAAAATAGAATAAATAGCGCGAGTGCTTGATTGTTTACAATAATGGCAACCCCACGACGCGACGTCTCTGCTATCGGCCGCTTTTTCACTGCTCAAGATCAATTTGTGCAGTGATATATAGGCTGAAATTAAATCAACCGACCAAATTCATACTGGAGACTCGGTTAGTGATCAAGAACTAGGTTCAGTAGTCATTTTGGCCAATTTCATTCTTTTTTTTAATTTCACCTGAATTGTCATTAAACCTTGTTCCTGATCACTAACCGAGTCTCCAGTATGAATTTGGTCGGTTGATTTAATTTCAGCTAATATGCGCGTTAAAAGAACACAGTTAAAACGCATCAAAGTCCGGGGGTTCCTTGGTTATAATCGTTGATATAGAGAGAACTCGCAGATGTTATTTCGATAGACTGATCGACATACCTGTCCCAGGTGCACCGAGCAGCAACTGCCGGCCGCGCCGCTCGGGGCGCCACGCGCGCGTGCCGTTCACGGCTGCGCAGGCGTCGGCGCTGGAGGCTGCGTACGCTCGAGCGCCGTATATGGCGCCGCCCGCCCTGCGCGCGCTCGCCGCCGCCCTGCAGCTGCGCGACGACCGGGTGAGACCATCTACATAACGTACTCTAGTTAATGAAATAATATATGAAAATCATTGACCTCTCATTAAAAACTAGACTCACAATCTAGCTCAAAGTGTCCGCGATGCATCTTGTCATCGCTATGGGGTGACAAAATCGAATGACGATTTCCTACAACTGACATTGCATCTTATGTTAACGACATACGTCTTAATTTGGTTGAAGCATTTTTGCTACTATGCACTTCGCACGTTCGGACACTTTCTGACGAACTTTTCTTAGAGACCGTGTGTCTAGTTGTTTATTAGAGGTCAATGATGAAGATACTCATAATTGAGAGGAGAAAATATGTCCAAGTTAATATTGTCCCAAAGGGATAAGATGGTATTTCTCCCAGTACAGGGATAGGCAGAAATTATATTTTTAATTGATACAATCTGATTGATTGATTCATAATTCGGTGATTAGAGATTTTCCTCTAATCGGAGTTAATTCCTCAAAGAGACCGACAAAACGCCGACATAAATATGTACAAACACGAAGAAGAAAGATAAAGAGCTAATTTAATGTGATAGATAAAACTGTTGATAAATATACTGCGACCTCTCGAAATTAATTTAATTACCTTGTTCACAGATAAAGATATGGTTCCAAAATCGCCGCGCGCGCGAGAGACGCGAACGATGCTCGGCCATCAGTCCCCCCCTCGCGGTGACGCTGCCTGCAACGAGTCTGCAGCACACTGGCTTATCTCATACGAACATTTGGGCCACCCACGACGACGCTTCGAGCAGGCCCGGAGTCGCTTTATCTGTTGCTGTGGAGAGTGGAGCGCCTCATCTCTACAGCAGTGGGGAATATGAAAACACTAATAGATTGTTTAATGACGAAATATCGAGCGAATCCAGCGACGAAAGAGCCGACACACCATTAGATATTGAAACAGTTGATGAATGAACAAATTTTTAGCGCACATCCTGAACTGGATTCACTTTGTACACTTTTAACATAGGATAATAATTATACTATTTAATTTTCTGTGATAATTATAAATATATGAAAAAAAAAGTATTTTATTACGATAAAACGGAGCCCATTTATTTTTCTTGCTTCTAAGAACGGAAGCCTTCACAGCGACGCATCGTTGTCAACAGCTAGGCCATTGAATTTAAATTTGATAAGTGAATGGACAATTACACTGGATTGGACTCCGGAAAAAATACGCCCAATAATATTACCTAACCTTACCTAAGAACGACACTCACCCTGAGAATGCCGACATTGTCTCGGTGAAACAGTTGGCATATAGTCAACAATAATAATACGTGAGTGTTAAAGCCGGTATTTAATAATAATTTAATACGCCTACTGTTCGAAGACAGCACATTTTCAAAATGTATGTCACAACAATAGAATAGAAATATATTTATTTGTCACAACATACAAAAAGAATAAATTATAAAATTACAAACACAAAATATTTTAGTATGCGAGAAAATGGGACATACTCAGCATTTGCTGAAAGTTGTAACCAACTTTACAGCGCTGGTTTCCAGTTTGCCCCATCTCCTACTTAAAATTATAGGCAGATTATGAAGAATGAATGAAGAAGCGTCTTTTCAAGCAGATCACAACTGCTTCGTCAACGGAACCCGTAAATGTACGATGACAAACAATACAAAATTAATATTTAGGCAATATTGTCATATACTTTCAGCGTCGTCGGTGAAATGCGGGTGTGCCAAGTGTGGACTGTGACTTGCATTTCAGTTCACATCCGGAACACGTCTGACACCCCCTCGGGGATTCATGCCGTGACGATATATTTATTTATTTCACATAAGTAATATTAAAAATATTACCTTCACCATAAAACTATGCCCTTGCTGAATTTGTCTCTCTCCAAGGCGGAGCTTAGAAGGTCCAGCCCTACTATAGTTACCCTCATTGAATGTTTACATGTTTTTCATTCACTGGAGATGTTATCTACTAAATGCGGTTAAATTGGGGATCTCCGCTTTAGTGAACCCTCTCAAAGCGCCCGCCGCTTTACAAAACAAATCCGATACTTTGTTGAATCTACAATAGGATTATGTTCTTGCTTCTTTGTAAGGGGAAATTAACTTCACTTCGGTCAATATTTTGGTTTAATTTATTGTTTGCAAACAAGCAAGAGTTGCAGTTTTTTTCCCGTCTTCCATTATATGTTTAAATAACCTTTTGATTGATTGATAAAAAATTTAGAATTGGTAAGAAATAAAATGGTTTTCGACTAAAATTACGTTTATTTTGTAAAAAAACAACACAAACTTAATCTAAAGAATACCCTGAGTGTCTGATCTATCAACGCCTAGACTAAACGGCTCGAACTACGAACATGAAATTTGGATTGTAGGTCGGTTTCTTGTACGTCGTAGACATCCGCTAGGAAGGGATTTTAGGATATTCCCGCGGGATCGGGAGAAACGGAATTCATGCGAGCAACCCCGCGGGCGGCCGCTAGTCGATGTAAAAGCAACTGGAATGCCTTTTTTTAGTATAACGTACAAGTCTACTTGATTAAATAAACGTACTTAAAAGTCTAGGAGATACAAAATGGATGAGATTCGCCGACATGATGTAATTTCCAAGAAAACCAAAATTCAATCGTTATTTTATGTTATAAGTAGCTGTTATTTACACAAAGGCTTGGTGATTATCAGTTTAAAGTTTAAACCAATTTTAAACAATATCTTAGAATATTTTTGGAAAGGTTATTAAATACTATTGAAATTGCTTGATTATGTAATTTTGGCATTATGGTGTCATTTGTAAATCATATAACATGAAAAAAATATAAAATTAAGATCTTTAGATACACTTTATTTTCTAAAAAAATATTATTTAGCTCAATACAGGTAAATATAGCAATGAAAAGTCTTACTTGTACTAGTTCCACAGTGTTTATTTCCCCTCTGTTAGCGACCGGCTTCATTCACCGGTCATTCTCGTTGCAAATGATGTAAACACATCAAATTAAATACAAAATGTTTCTTTAATTTGCCTGAAGATGTTTTTAAACGAAGCCGGTCGCTAACAGAGGAGAAATAAACACTGTGGAACTAGTACAAGTAAGACTTTTCATTGCTATAATGGAGTTCCGTTAAGAACCATCAATCAAATCTATAAATTACAGGTAAATATGGTCATGTTTCAAATAAGCTACAAATTTATTTAACTAAGCAACTTTGGAAAATAAGTAATATTCAACTCATGTCATCAAGACTTGTAATTTTGTTGAACAGCAACTGCTTGATTTGGAATGTGGGTCGTGTTATTCCCAATAACAAGCAAAACTTATTCCGTTGACATCTGGTTTTAAATGGCAGTGAACTCGAGAATAGTACATTCTACAACCGGCCAAGTGCGACTCGGACTCGCGCACGAAGGGTTCCGTACCATTATACTTCCTACTATCCTACTAATATTATAAATGCGAAAGTTTGTGTGATTGTGTATGTGTGTATGTTTGTTACTCTTTTACGCTGAAACAGCATAACGGATTTGGATGAAATTTAGAATGGATATAGCTTATACCTTAACTTAACACATAGGCTACTTTTCATCCCGGAAAAATGCATGGTTCCTGTAGGATACACTGTAATTGAAAAATCAGGTGTCTAATTAGCGCGGTCTTTAATCGTTTGTGGTGAAATAAGATAAGGCTATGTTATCTCATCCATCACACTTTACATCACACTAATATTACGAGTATAAATGCAAAAGTTTGTGTATGTGTGTGTGTGTGTGTATGTTTGTTACTCTTTCACGCTGAAACAGCTGGACGGATTTGGATGAAATTTAGAATGAATATAGCCTATACCCCAACTTAACACATAGGTTACTTTTTATCCGGGAAAAGCATGTCGTTAAACCGAATAACACGTGGGCGGAGCCGCGGGCAAAAGCTAGTTATCTATAAAAACGGCAAAAATATCATGTCTGTTGTATGGGAGCCCCCATTAAATATTAATTTTATTAAAATTTAATATTTATTTTTAAAGTGAATATAAATAACTAAATATTCTGTGAATATTTCAAGCATCTACCTGTTGCCGTTATCAATATCGAGCAAAAACGAGCAAAAAAATCACATTTGTTGAATGGAAGCTCCCTTAAATATTTATTTTATTCTGTTTTTTAGTATTTGTTAATATAGCGGCAACAGAAATTCATCATCTGTGAAAATTTCAACTGTCTAACTACCACGGTTCATGAAGATACAGCCTGGTCACAGACGGACAGCGGAGTCTTAGTAATAGGGTCCCGTTGGTTACCCTTTGGTTACCCTAAAAACGGTCATCACTTTGGCCATACCCAACAATCAGTGTTAAAAATTATCATCTCTTTAATTATTAGTCTGGTTTTATCCAGATTTCAGGAATATAAAAATGTGTCATCGACGTTATCATGTTATGTACCGGAGTTCGCGTAAAGTTATCATAATGAAAGCCCGCCCCACTGAGACGATAATTCAGAAGTAACTCACGAGACTAAATAATGTTGACACGATAACAGCCGAGCATACGCGAGCGCGAGCCGAGCTTCGATAAACACATCATCTTATCATTTGAATATGGTTTATTACGCGGCATTCCATTCATATTGGTTTTCCAATTATTCGGGTTGTATCATCCATCATGTGAACGGAGCTTTATATATATGTTGCTAAGAGGCCGTTCAAGTATTACGTAAGCAGATTTATTACAATTATTTACCCCCCCATCCCCCTTGTCAGCAAAAGTAAGCAAAGCTCTTACCCCCTCCCCCCATGCTTACGTAAACATTTTTCAATTATAAATATATATTTTTTTATATTATAATGTTATAATTATAATTTTAAAAATAAGAAAATAGATTTAGGATAGAGATGAGATTTTACCGATACAGTATTCAACATAGAGTAAGGGGCAAAAATATACCGATGACGTAATCATCATCTAGACTCCCCTACCCCCCCATGTCATCGAAAATAAGCAAAACAAAGACCCTCCCCCCCATAGTGCTTACGTAATACTTGAACGGCCCCTTAAACCTGCTATGTTTTTTAATTATTGTATTTAAATACAGGATGACATTTAACCTAGCCCCTATAATATAGTATTTTGTAGAAGAATATAAACTGGTTTTATTAAAACCATTCAAAAACAAATTCATAATTATTTTTTAAAGTTGGAGCCCTTTGATGATATTCGTAAAATCCAAAGAAGTCATGGTCACCAGAAGAGATAAGATAATTAGATCGCGCGAAGTTATTTTCATTATTGATCTCTCTGTTCTGGACTATTTTCAACTTTTTCCGTATGGGAATGGCTAGTAGAGTCATTTGGGGTAAAACTGCGCTGCGGGTAGAACTGCGCATCATCGATATCTCGGAAAGGGTTGCGGGGAGGGGACGCCGATTTGTCGGGGTTCACGTGCGCGCGATTCGCCATTTTGGATCCCGAAGCCTGGCGCAGTGCAGTCGCGTGCCGAAGAATTATAACAAAAAATTGCAAGTAGTGGTTAAAATCGGTTGTTTTTCAGTGCACGGAAAAGTTTGTATAATGTTTGTATAATGGTTATTAACAGGTGAGTTCGTTTTTGTGTTTTTGTATGGTTATTGTAGTTTTCTGTCTGCAACATCGTTTCAACCTAACCTCAAAAGTAGCCGAGTTTGACTCGATTGTTTTGAAGACCCAGCCAGTGGGGTAAAACTGCGGGGGTAAAAATGCGCGTGCGCATTATTGCCCAATTGCGCACTTTTGCCTCACAATATAGTCCAGTCAATGTGCATCAAAAAAGGGGGTTAATACGAAAAATAGTGGTCCAAGTCGAGACAGGGCTCATTTTCTAGAGAAAAATGCGCTGAATTCAACGGACTCATTATCTGGCAAAAAAACCGTACGCATCATACTTTTTTTTAGATTTAAAAATTAATTTTTCGAGTGAATCCACATATTTCATGTTATATCTCGGATATGAAGCAAAAAACGAGCATACTTGACTGGAAAAAAATTTTTCATCATACTTTAAGGAATATTTTGGTTACTTTACTTTTGTAATTTTCAATTTTATTCGTGAGATATTTAATTTCAAATAGTAAAAAAAATGATTTTGCGTGGCAGCCATTTTTGTTAATTACCACGCAAGATTACTGGTATTACAGATTTCTAATCGATCGGTCAGATCGATATTTTAGTTTCCCAACTGTTCTACCCTTCATTACTGCAAAACGCGGGTATGCGCAGAATTCAAATAATTAACGAATATTTAATTATTAACGAATATTTAATTATTTGAATTCTGCGCATACCCGCGTTTTGCAGTAATGAAGGGTAGAACAGTTGGAAAACTAAAATATCGATCTGACCGATCGATTAGAAATCTGTAATACCAGTAATCTTGCGTGGTAATTAACAAAAATGGCTGCCACGCAAAATCATTTTTTTTACTATTTGAAATTAAATATCTCACGAATAAAATTGAAAATTACAAAAGTAAAGTAACCAAAATATTCCTTAAAGTATGATGAAAAATTTTTTTCCAGTCAAGTATGCTCGTTTTTTGCTTCATTTCCGAGATATAACATGAAATATGTGGATTCACTCGAAAAATTAATTTCTAAATTGAAAAAAAAGTATGATGCGTACGGTTTTTTTGCCAGATAATGAGTCCGTTGAATTCAGCGCATTTTTCTCTATAAAATGAGTCCTGTCTCGACTTGGACCACTAATTTTCGTATTAAAAATGCATATTGACTGGACTAATAGGTAAGCTGCCTTCACACACAGCGTTAGTAAGAATGAAAAGTTGTAGGGAGCGTTATACATGAACCACATCACTACTTCAGTACCGGCTGCGTGTTTAAAGCAACTTGATATTAATTGTGAACTAGTACAAAACATATTTAATAATCTTTAGTTATTGTTTCAGAAAACAAAATGCCTCGTAACTACATCAAGAAAACACCTAGTAGGGCACTAATAAGCGAAGAACAAATTTTGACAGCAAAAAACTAATCGCAGAAGGAAAAAGTCAAAGATATGCGGCTGATTTCGTGGGAATATTAGAGTCCACACTAAGGAACAGGTTAAAAATGAAACATGTTCCTACGGGGCTAGGACGATTCAAACCCACATTCACACGTGACCAGGAGGCTGAATTTGCAGTTCACTGTCAAGAAATGGATGAGCGGTATTTTGGCGTAACTATTAACGATTTACGCCGGTTGGCTTACGAATTTGCTGAAGTCAACAAAATAGATCACCGTTTCGATACATCTGCTCGAATGGCTGGACGTGACTGGGTTGAAGGTTTTTTAAAGCGTAACAACCATCTTGGTCTGCGACAATCAGCACCGATTAGTTTGGCCCGAGCTATCGGTTTTAATAAAACACAAGTCGAAAGATTCTACAAAAATCTAAAAGAAGTATATGATAAATATAAATTGAGACCGCACCGCATCTACAATATGGATGAAACTGGTATGAGTACAGTCCCCAAAAAAACACCAAAAGTTGTTTCACGCAAGGGTAAAAAAGTAGTTGGAAAAATTGTGTCAGCTGAAAGAGGAATGACTATAACTGCGGTAATGTGCATGAGCGCCACTGGACACTTTGTACCCCCAGCACTGATCTTTCCACGCAAAAAAGAGAAAGCTGAATTATTGGACGGTGCTCCACCTGCAAGTATTTTAATGGTATCAGAGAGCGGCTTTATAAACACAACATTATTTCTCAACTGGTTACACCATTTCAAAGACTTTGTGCATCCAACTCCAGAAGATCCGGTGCTCCTTATACTTGACAACCATTCGTCACACATAAGCCTTGAAGCATTAACTTACGCAAAAAAACATAACATAATTATGTTAACTATCCCACCCCATGGCAGTCACAAAATTCAACCTCTGGACGTGGCGGTGCACAGTCCATTGAAAACAAAATATTCGATTGAGTGTGAGAAATGGATGAATCGACACCCTGGCCGAGGAATAACCCAGTTTCAAGTAGCTGGTCTTTTCAGTACTGCCTATAAGCACGTTGCAACCATTTCCAATGCTGAATCAGGCTTCAAAGCTACTGGTATTTTTCCTTATGCAGACGACTTATTTGACGAAACAGACTTTGCACCGTCATCAGTAACCGATCTCGTACCAACAAACGAGAACTCGAGAGAAATCGATACAGAGCCTACACAATCCCATGACATGGCTAACGTATCAACTACAGAGACAGAACAAGAGTCAACAAGGCCAGATATATCTAAAGTCAACGATTCAACGTCAAAAGAGACTAATGCACCAAATCAAAACGATAATCTTTCACAGATTATTTTCCCACCAGTAGAGTCCTCCCGAGATTATAGAACACCAAGTCCACCAATTCAATCTTCTGGTAGACTTTCTCCACTCAATCATGACGAAGAAATTTCACAGATGCTTGCTCCACCTGTACAGTCTTCCCGGGATTACAGAACACCAACTCCAACAATTCAACCTTCTGGTAGACTTTCTCAACCCGATCACATTGATGTGATGCTTGCTCCGTCGCCAGTAGATTTTCGCCCAAATCTTAAAATACCAACTACACCCATTGAATTCTCTGGTAGACTTTCTCCGCCCGATCGTCAAGATTTAAGCAAGATGCCTTCTTCATCCAAAATAACGGCAGAATTCCCACATAAATCGATGCACACGCCTAACCTGGATAAAACGAATGAGCAAATAAATGATACAAGTGGACGTAGTTTAAGCGGACAACATGTGATTGATAATGACGTAATGCAAGAATTGTCTAATAAGGTTGTAACTGAATATCCTGAACTAACAGTTAGTTCAGAACGTCCCAATGAGTCTGACTCAGATGACAAAACAATTTGTGAAAGTCCTTCTGTACTTGATGATTTGGAACCTGAACCAGCAGGTCAAAAAGGCAATATAGATTCTGATAATGTCAAGTTACCTTTTAAACCTCAAATAGTAACGGTTTCACAACTGAGTCCTCTGCCTCGTATAACAGAAAAGAAGAAAAGAACAAAAGCAAGCTTAAAGTCAGAGATTATAACATCTACTCCGTATAAGAAACAGCTAGAAGAAAAGAAAAAAATTGAAGAACAAAAGAAAAACAGATCTCATCTAAAAAAAATCGTACTTGATAAGCCTCCAAAGAGACAGATTAAGAAGCTACCAGTGAAAAGGAAAGATACTGAACCACAAGCGGGACCATCACATTGTCATGGTGATGATAAATCGCGCCCTAAGCGAGGAGCTACTAAACCTCAAGCTAGTAAACCAAATAAGAAACCACGCATTCAACCTAAACATGGCGTAACGAAAACGCACAATAAGTTGCGAAATATGCAGAAAAGGTTGAAATCTGAACATTTTTGTCCAATATGTAACGAAAAATATGAAGATCCACCAAGTGAAGATTGGATCGAATGCTCGTCATGTAACAGATGGTTCCATGAAGATTGCACAGGGTACGAAGGGGGATTGTTTGTATGCGATCTATGTGAATAAGATATTCTTTTAATGCCGTCCCTCGTTTTCACAATTTCTCCTAATAATATGCCTACTCAGTTACCCATTTAGTTTTTGGTTTGTAATCTAAAATGATTATGATTATCTACACAAGTCCATTTAGTTTAACTTTTTATAATGTTATTGTTTTTTATTTCTATCATTATTACTTAAGTTTTAACACTCATTTGTAATGTCAAGACTGATTCACTTTCAAAGACTTATTCACATTGATATTTAAGAGGTAAGGATACAAGAAGTCTGATTACTGTTTAAGTTAGTTTAAACTGAAAAACACTATATTTTGTTTGTCGTTTGTTAGACAAAATAATAAAAAGATATGCCAAAATGATTAATTTATATATTATATCAACAGGAAAGATACTTATTTCTTACATGTAGGGGTAACATAGTATTATATTTTGTTAGTAAAGTTTCTTTTTCAGATATTTAAAATATTTGCCTTTTTTTGGTTATCATTGTATAAGAACAGATAGTCTGATTACTATTAAGTTTGTATTTCGTTTTGTTTGAAATTTTTGTCTATAACAATTATGGCAAATAATAATAATTTAAGTTTGCTTTCGCAAATGTTTAAAATCTTTGCCTTTTGTTGGATGATTGACTATGAAAACAGAAAGTCTGATTATTATTTTGATTTTAGTTTTAAATCATGATGATAATTTTTTTTCAATTATATAATAATAAATAACTCACAATTTATCTTTTATTTTACAAGTTTATCTTCGTCAATAGAAAGTTGTTAGGTTTTGATTCAATATAAACTGATTTCTATGTGTAGTTTTTATGTTCCTTGTTTATTAAGTCAAAATGTACTATGCGCATTTTTACCCGATGTGCGCATTTTTACCCAAAACACAGCGCACTTTTACCCACATTACGGGGCAAAACTGCGCAGTCTGACTAAGTCACATTTTTTAAAAATTTCCAAAGAAGCATAGATTATATGGTAAACTTTAAGTCTGTGTTTGCAAGTCAAATGACTAAGCTAGGAGGCAGCATATTCCATCTTTCTTAAATCGAAGTAGTTTGGGAGTAATGAAGTGAAATAGACAAAAGTGCGCAAATTTACCCCGAATGACTCTATAACCATAAATTTTGTTCCCAAGTAACATTTTAAAAAAATATTTTGACTTTTAATTTTAATTGTTTTTACGTTTAAAATGTGTTTTACCAACGTTTCTTAATAACCTATAAAATTATCGGGGTTTGTTTGAAAGTCACCCTATATATGCGCATTGATTCAGGAATTCTATTTATCCTCTGTCCCATTCTTATAGTTATATAGTTCTGTGGCCCGTATGTATCTCAGAATCGCTGGGCTATTGACGTCATTGCGTTGTTACGTTGACAGCTCGTATGCCGTCGCTAAGTAGGCACTCGGTCTGCTCGGTTCCGGATTCCGTCGCTTTACTCAGGATCTCGTAGTGAGCTGCTTCTTCTTTGCAAGGGCTAGTCTCGTCCAAGCTATACCTGGGGAACGAAACATGAACATATCTATTATACAGTTCAGGAAGATTTCTACAGTTGTTGCATCGGACGGAATTAAGGACAGCCATCACGCGCAAACCTTCATACAAACACAAAATTATATGGAATCTTTTTATATTATTGTACGCTGAGTCCATTGAAATTATCTGAATCTATACTAGAACTGAAAATAAGGAAATTTTAATAATATCTTAATAGTGAACAGGAAATCGGCCAATGACGGCTGGCCCAGTGTCACACGAACAGTAGGAAACAGTCATGAGCTTTTTGACTTTTGAGTCTCTGGTGCAATTATCGGGTGACATTTTGTTAGAAACGCGTCTTCTATGTTTTTTTCATTCGGCGTTTATGATAACCTAAATTTAACAGATTTTTACCATAAGTGTTTTAGATAAATCTAAAAATGTATACTAATTTCGCATCGACAATGTAATCAAGATTAATTTTGTTAAATAATTTGATTGAAAACCCACACAATATTGCCCTAAATGTTGTTTCTTCTGACACACGTTTGACACGCGACGATTCGGTGCGATTGTATTCCCTTCGAAAGTTTTATCGAGCGTGCAGGTAAAATGGAATGAAATAGCATTACATTTGGTCAAACCCACAACTGAATTGCTGCGCTCATGACGATCGTCCTTTATGCTAGGCTGTAAGTACAAGCTTAAAATAATAAGCATGCATCAACTATAACAATAATGCAATTTTATGAGATAAGTTGGCTTATCTCCTTTGATGAATGCGGGTAAAAATGTATGGAATAAATGTAAAATGTATTGATCCGACTTTGTATAGTTTCACTTTGCTTTAGAGATGAATGGACGATAATAGAGCAGTAAGACTTGGTTCTAAGCGGACTTTGATTTCTTTTATTGTTACAATAACTGCAAAAGGCTCAATGCAAGAATGTATCATATCTCAGGTTAACTATTGACCTCTTAATCATGTTTTTATCAGGCAAGCAATGTATTATTCACTTAAAAAACGCATAAAAAACCGATCAAGTGCGAGTAGGACTTGCTTCCTCAAGAGTTCCGTACAATTTAAATTGGTTAAAATATTTAAATAATTTTCAAACTTATCATTACATTACCTACCAAATTAAATTGGTCGAGTATCCGGATAATGAGTCTAAAACTACATTTTAATTTGGCGTTTTCAGTATTTTCTAAATGCAGTAGGTATAGTAGGAATTTTTTTTAATGTCGGATTCGGCTTAAGAGCTTTTCTTCCAATGAATGGCATTGTTCTATTGTTAAGTTCCACCACTAATTAGCAGTGCACAACGAATCGCATAAATAACAAAATATTCCATGTTAATAGCAACTTTAACGCCTGAACAAAAAGGCTCAAATCTGAACGGCAACGCATTCCAGATAGTACTTTTTGAAATTGAAAGCGGCAGCAAGGTACAGGTGTGATACAGGATGAAACGATTTAAGATTCTTACATAATTTTATATGCATGTTATTAAGAAAAACAGTATTTAAGTTAAAAAAAGTTCATTTGTGTCTTTGAAACTTTATTTTAACACACATTTGTTGTTTATAAAATAACTATGTTTACTTATACTTATATAATTCCAATAAAAACCAGTAAATACCTACAAATACGAAAAAAATTGTATAGCTGCAATCTACGGTAATTATTGAAGTTACATACATTACATTTTTGTACCTTTATTCCCGCTAAATCAAAGTTCATATACACAGCCGGGGTCGTTATCGAACACACTTTTCACAAAAATACAAATAGTAAGCAATCAAAATCCTATAAACTTAAGGCAGGGTCAAATTTATGAAATATCCAGAAAAAATAGAGAAAAGTATACGTTATCAAGATCCGAAAGCCATTACTTAATCATCTGTATCTAACGCACAAAATGGCTGCCGCTTCTAATTTCAAAAATGGAATCTGAAATGCGTTAAAGTCTTGGCGTTCAAATTTGAGCCTTTTTGTTTTGGTGGTAAAGTTGCTATTAACATAAAATATTTTGTTGTTTATTTGTTTCATTACGCACTGCTCATTTAGCGGTCGAACTTACCAATAGACGACAATGTGAATCATTGGATTCCGACATTTTTAAAAATTCCTGTTTATGTGATACATCAAAAAATACGGAAATTCCAAATTCCCAAATAGTTTTTGTGATAGACCCCGTAACAAAAATGGTTAAAGACTGTCAACTTTAGCGGCCCTCTGTTTCTATTTTTGAAGATAAAAATAATAAAATATGTATGCATCCCATCCATCCATCAGCCTGTTTCGTCCACTGCTGGACATAGGCCTTTCCAGGAGTTCACCACTCTTGGCGGTCCTCCTGGAAGAAATGCCCATACTCACACACGCTGGGCAGGCGGGTTGGTGAGCGCGGTGCCGAAACCCTTGCACTAGTGACGCCGCTGCCCGTCACCAGTCTGATTTATATAAGGCCCGGCAATTGGGGATGGATATACCGCCATCCGTCGGTCCCAGGCAATGGTGGGCCGCCTGGGTTTTTGCCTGAGAGCTGTCCTCTTACTCTCCCCCGAATAACTTCGGGAGGATTTCCGAGTAAGATCGTGGTACCTCCACAGTCGAGCCCGGCATTAGCTCTACCACCTAATGTATGCATACCGGGTGTAAATAGAGTGCGACCATTAAATGAAACCACATATTCTACCAAACCTACTGAACCACTTTTCCCAAGAGTCATACCCGCGGACACCCTTAGTTTAGGAAATAATTGAGTTCCAAACAAAAATGCGTGAACCCTAACGCACCGACATACGGGCGAGTTTAGAGAGAGCGTCGTTTCACGGCGGAGGGTGTCCGCGGGTATGACTCTTGGGAAAAGTGGGTCAGTAGGGTCGGTAGAATGTGTGGTTTCATTTAATGGTCGCACTCTATTTACACCCGGTATATGCACTCTACATATATAAATATGGTGACTTTCGTTTATATAGCCAAATTATTCACAATAATAAATTAATTTCCCATCTCCACAGCAAATTACAGCACATATTATAATTTATCTTTATTCTACTGATGCCAACAACAATATAGTCCGGGAGGTACCGTTGCAAATACAAAAGTCATAGTATGCCGGCTGATATTGACGTGTCGACCGTAGATCTCACATGACTAATATGTGAATCGACCGTCAGCTGCTCAAGTAGCGGTGGGTGTGGGTGTGAGAGGTTGCGAAAGTGGTAAAAAAAAAACAAGTAATAGTCCGCCGGCTGAAACTTTTCTCACAGATAGTTGACATCAAACTGACCTGAAAAGAAATCGTCAGCTGCATCGTGGTGGGGAGATGATGCGTCAGCTACTCGCATGAACTAGTAAAAAAACACGTAAAATAAAGTGATAGTACGCCGCATAAAATTTTACTATGTAATTCTTTAAATAATTACAAGTACGAAATCAACAATCAGCTGCGCGGGTAGCGGTGGAAAGGCCGTCAGCTGACGCAGTAAAGTCAAAAAATATTGAAGCATTTTCCCTTTAAACGCATATTTGGAGATAGATTTCGGGACTGCTTGAGCCCATAACACGACCTTCGGGCTACCTGGGCCTCTCCCCATAAAATTCCAAAGAAACATCTGCGTGTGCGTGTCTCTTTGTCGTATTAGTGTAAAACGGGATTAGTATATTTAATCTGTATCTTTACTGCGTCAGCTGACGGTCTTTTTAACGCTACCGATGCAGCTGATAGTTGTTTTTGTACTTTTAATTATTTAAATAATCACCTGGACAAATTTCATGCTTCGTACTATAACTTTATTTTACGTGTTTTTTTACAAGTTCATGCGAGCAGCTGACGCATCATCCACCCTTCACGATGCAGCTGACGATTTTTTTTCAGCTCAGTATGATGTCAACTATCTGTGAGGAAAGTTTCAGCCGGTGTACCATTACTTTTTTTTACCACTTTCGGAACCTCCCACACCCACCGCGGGTGCGTCAGCTGACGCTTGGTTCTCTTATTAGTCATTCCAGATCTATTGAAAAAGATGGCAATCTATCGGTGTAAAATCACTACCTAAAATTCAAAAAAGTTCATGCAAGCAGCTGACGCATCATCCCCCCTCCACGATGCAGCTGACGATTTTTTTTAGCTTACTATGGCATCAACTATCTGTGAGAAAAGTTTCAGCCGGCGTACTATAACTTTTTTTTTACCAGTACCTCTTCCTCTACTTCCTCCTTTGATTATTATTTTACTTGATGGGCTTAAGTACCTAAGTAATCAATTCATTTGTAGTATTATGCAAACGGTACTTTTGCATCCCAATCCAATCGTGGAACAGTAATCACTTTTGTAAACGTTTATATGTTCAAAGACTGTAGTAAAACATGATTTATGATTTTATAACAATTTCAACAATGTAAATATATATATTTTTGCAAAATTAGAAATAGAATCATCGTAATTTAATAAAATGTATTTATTATTATTATTCATTGCATTATGTATAATAATAATATTCTCATTCCTATATTTCTTTATTTTATGCATATGTATAACTTTATTAGCCCAACTTAAATATAGATATTTTATATATTTCCCGTGTTATATTTGTTTCATCATATTCTATTGTTTTTATAAAGATTTAATTTGACCTGTAGAAAGTAAACTTTATGTAGATATCTACACTCAGCGGCACAACTAGCGGAACAGAGCAACATTTTCATATAAATGTGGTAATTTCGAAGCCTCGGTTCTCCGTCAGGTAACGATTCGGATGAGATCTGATAGGAGCTATCTAGAGCACAGATAGATGAGGTCCAAACTGCTTAAAGAACTCAACTGATCAAACAGACAGTTAACATAAGAGTTATCCATGAAACAAACAGCCTCATAAATGTATGGAAATCCGAACCCTCAAAACTCTACACAGTCTGTGGTATAAATGGCTTGTCTGATCAGTTGCGTTCCTTAGGCGGTCTGGATCTCGTCCATCTGTGCTCTAGATAGCTCCTATCAGATCTCATCCGAATCGTTACCTGACGGAGAACCGAGGCTTCGAAATTACCACATTTATATGAAAATGTTGCTCTGTTCCGCTAATTGTGCCGCTGAGTGTATTTTACAAAATAAACCATTTGATTTGTTTACATCGATGAAATTGTTATACAATCATAAATCATGCTTTACTGTCGTTCTTGGACATACAAACGTTTACAAAAGTGATTCGACATTTTTTTCCCCTTTTAAGTTATTCACACAAATTACCTATCCCTCGACCAAGATTTGTTGGAAAACATTAGGGTCCACTTCAATATGGTTAACTCTGTCCAATAAAACCTAAAAAAGCGACTCGTGAATAACAATTAATAGTTGTTGTAAACTCATTTCTATCGGACTTTTTTGTATGCACCGATGAGTTACTGAAAACATTTCTGCGATTATGAGAGGGCACCGGGAATCGCCGCGCCGCTGCCGCTATGTTAATAAAACTCAGGTGGACAGTGCGACGTAGGGGCGGTTGAATAATTAATATTGGCATAGATAAATTAAATCATTTATCTATGATATTGCTTAAGGAACAACGACACTTGTGGAGAAAAGACTCACAAGATTCTTTATCACACGAAACTAGGTTTTCCTGTTTATATTTACTATTTAATGTTCAGGGGTCGGTTCGTTCAGTGATGTGACTGCTTATCGTATGTTTGATATCCAGTAGCATTAGTTTTGCGAGAGCCACGCGTCTATAGGATGATAGCTTTGTGCTAAACAAATTCAATGAAAATCATTGACCTCTCATAAACAACTAGACTCACAATCTAGCTCAAAAAGTGTACGCGATGCATCTTGTCGCCGCTATGGTTCGAAAGACGATTGCGTACAACTGACATTGCATCTTATATTAACGATATAACGTCTTAATTTGGTTGAAACATTTTTGCTATTATGCACGTCGCACGTTCGGACGTTTTGACGAACTTTTCTTAGAGACTGTGTGTCTAGTTGTTTATGAGAGGTCAATGATGAAAATACATGAATAGTTTTAACAGATACTATGTTAGTAAGAAACTCTACATAGAAAAAACTCTCGAAAATTCGGTAACACTGTAGTAGGTAAGCACAATTTCAAGGGTTCCGTAGCAAAGGGTAAAACGGAGCCCAATTAAAGTCACTCTACTGTCCGTACGTCTGTCCGTCACGGGTTTCTAGTTCGTCGATGGAATAAGTTACAGATCTGTGGACATTTTGTGTAGAATATTGACCCAAAACCGTACATTGAATAAAAAGTTCAATCAAATTTTATTATTTTTCGGTTGGGGTCCAATCATAGGGTCCAATTATATCCCAAGAGTGTTATTCTAAATAACCCAATACATGAAAAAGGAGCCGAAAAAGATTTCTTTTTCTTACTCGCGCCACAAGTATACTGCGAGCAAAGGATCTAGAGCTCATATTATATAAGATGACTTTCGTTCATATATGCAAATTTATACTGGAGACTGGGTAAGTGGTCAGAACCAAAGTTCAATGACCCTTTTAGTGAAATGAGAAAAATATTTTTTGTACCTCTATTCTTGTTCAAGAACAACCTCGACTCAGTAAAGGAAGTCTAAATTATATTTAGCGTATTTTACAGAAAGGGTAATTGAACCTGCGCACTTACCGATTCTCCATTAATAATTTGTTTTATAATTACATCATTTTATATAGAAAACAAAAACCATCTGCAATCGTCCAATGCCCGCCTTGTATAGAATCAATAATAGTGATGGCTTTACTATCGCAGAAAACAAGAGGCTTCGTCGCTTTCAGCAGTGCTAAAATAATGCACTGCCTCTGTGTGGCAGCTTCATGTGATTACACAGATCTTGCGACACCGCCTCTGCAACTTTGTGTGACCTGAAGCCTGCCAGAGCTATTTATCCAGAGTGCACAAAACTAAGACGTTAGAAGATCTGCGACAGATCAAGAAAGTAATTTGAGAATTAAAGATACAAACTCCGAGTCTTCGCTGTCTAGTCTATGCTTACCTCAATTCCGACTTCTGGTCCAAATTAGGTTAAGGATCTATAGTAATGTTTCCCTAGTTTTAAGATATTAATAATAGGAGCCCTTAGCAGTTTGAAATAAAATAAAAATATTAGCATCATTCATTAGTTTTACTCCTACCTACCTTTACTACCTCATAGCTGCAAGATAGGCTCTATCACGCTAGACATAAGAGTGATACGTACCCGCAAGCTCTAAAGATGGCGGGGGCGGCGGGGTTGTGCGTGAGTGCGGTGAGGCGCACGCACTGCATGCTAGTCCGTCGCGAGAGTCACCGCGAAACCGCGCCGCCGACCTTCCTTCCCCACTTTCACCTCGTAGCTGCGAGATAGGCTCTACCACGCTAGACATAAGAATGACACGTACCCGCAAGCTCTAAAGAAGGAGGAGGCGGCGGGGTTGTGCGTGAGTGCGGTGAGGCGCACGCACTGCATGCTGGTCCGTCGCGCGAGTCACTCCAGCACCGTCAGCACGCGCTGCCCGAAACCGCGCCGCCGACCTTCCTCCTCCACTTTCACCTCGTAGCTGCGAGATAGGCTCTACCACGATAGACATAAGAGTGACACGTACCCGTAAGCTCTAAAGAAGGAGGCGGCGGGGTTGTGCGTGAGTGCGGTGAGGCGCACGCACTGCATGCTGGTCCGTCGCGCGAGTCACTCCAGCACCGTCAGCACGCGCTGCCCGAAACCGCGCCGCCGACCTTCCTCCTCCACTTTCACCTCGTAGCTGCGAGATAGGCTCTACCACGATAGACATAAGAATGACACGTACCCGCAAGCTCTAAAGAAGGCGGAGGCGGCGGGGTTGTGCGTGAGTGCGGTGAGGCGCACGCACTGCATGCTGGTCCGTCGCGCGAGTCACTCCAGCACCGTCAGCACGCGCTGCCCGAAACCGCGCCGCCGACCTTCCTCCTCCACTTTCACCTCGTAGCTGCGAGATAGGCTCTACCACGACAGACATAAGAATGACACGTACCCGCAAGCTCTAAAGAAGGCGGAGGCGGCGGGGTTGTGCGTGAGTGCGGTGAGGCGCACGCACTGCATGCTGGTCCGTTGCGCGAGTCACTCCAGCACCGTCAGCACGCGCTGCCCGAAACCGCGCCGCCGACCTTCCTCCTCCACTTTCACCTCGTAGCTGCGAGATAGGCTCTACCACGATAGACATAAGAGTGACACGTACCCGTAAGCTCTAAAGAAGGAGGCGGCGGGGTTGTGCGTGAGTGCGGTGAGGCGCACGCACTGCATGCTGGTCCGTCGCGCGAGTCACTCCAGCACCGTCAGCACGCGCTGCCCGAAACCGCGCCGCCGACCTTCCTCCTCCACTTTCACCTCGTAGCTGCGAGATAGGCTCTACCACGATAGACATAAGAGTGACACGTACCCGTAAGCTCTAAAGAAGGAGGCGGCGGGGTTGTGCGTGAGTGCGGTGAGGCGCACGCACTGCATGCTGGTCCGTCGCGCGAGTCACTCCAGCACCGTCAGCACGCGCTGCCCGAAACCGCGCCGCCGACCTTCCTCCTCCACTTTCACCTCGTAGCTGCGAGATAGGCTCTACCACGATAGACATAAGAATGACACGTACCCGCAAGCTCTAAAGAAGGCGGAGGCGGCGGGGTTGTGCGTGAGTGCGGTGAGGCGCACGCACTGCATGCTGGTCCGTCGCGCGAGTCACTCCAGCACCGTCAGCACGCGCTGCCCGAAACCGCGCCGCCGACCTTCCTCCTCCACTTTCACCTCGTAGCTGCGAGATAGGCTCTACCACGATAGACATAAGAGTGACACGTACCCGTAAGCTCTAAAGAAGGAGGCGGCGGGGTTGTGCGTGAGTGCGGTGAGGCGCACGCACTGCATGCTGGTCCGTCGCGCGAGTCACTCCAGCACCGTCAGCACGCGCTGCCCGAAACCGCGCCGCCGACCTTCCTCCTCCACTTTCACCTCGTAGCTGCGAGATAGGCTCTACCACGATAGACATAAGAGTGACACGTACCCGTAAGCTCTAAAGAAGGAGGCGGCGGGGTTGTGCGTGAGTGCGGTGAGGCGCACGCACTGCATGCTGGTCCGTCGCGCGAGTCACTCCAGCACCGTCAGCACGCGCTGCCCGAAACCGCGCCGCCGACCTTCCTCCTCCACTTTCACCTCGTAGCTGCGAGATAGGCTCTACCACGATAGACATAAGAGTGACACGTACCCGTAAGCTCTAAAGAAGGAGGCGGCGGGGTTGTGCGTGAGTGCGGTGAGGCGCACGCACTGCATGCTGGTCCGTCGCGCGAGTCACTCCAGCACCGTCAGCACGCGCTGCCCGAAACCGCGCCGCCGACCTTCCTCCTCCACTTTCACCTCGTAGCTGCGAGATAGGCTCTACCACGATAGACATAAGAGTGACACGTACCCGTAAGCTCTAAAGAAGGAGGCGGCGGGGTTGTGCGTGAGTGCGGTGAGGCGCACGCACTGCATGCTGGTCCGTCGCGCGAGTCACTCCAGCACCGTCAGCACGCGCTGCCCGAAACCGCGCCGCCGACCTTCCTCCTCCACTTTCACCTCGTAGCTGCGAGATAGGCTCTACCACGATAGACATAAGAGTGACACGTACCCGTAAGCTCTAAAGAAGGCGGAGGCGGCGGGGTTGTGCGTGAGTGCGGTGAGGCGCACGCACTGCATGCTGGTCCGTCGCGCGAGTCACTCCAGCACCGTCAGCACGCGCTGCCCGAAACCGCGCCGCCGACCTTCCTCCTCCACTTTCACCTCGTAGCTGCGAGATAGGCTCTACCACGATAGACATAAGAATGACACGTACCCGCAAGCTCTAAAGAAGGCGGAGGCGGCGGGGTTGTGCGTGAGTGCGGTGAGGCGCACGCACTGCATGCTGGTCCGTCGCGCGAGTCACTCCAGCACCGTCAGCACGCGCTGCCCGAAACCGCGCCGCCGACCTTCCTCCTCCACTTTCACCTCGTAGCTGCGAGATAGGCTCTACCACGATAGACATAAGAATGACACGTACCCGCAAGCTCTAAAGAAGGCGGAGGCGGCGGGGTTGTGCGTGAGTGCGGTGAGGCGCACGCACTGCATGCTGGTCCGTTGCGCGAGTCGCTCCAGCACCGCTAGTACGCGCTGTCCGAGACCGCGCCGCCGACCTTCCGCCTCTACTTGCACCTCATAGCTAGAATGTTACAACATATTCGTTAAGTTTCAATTGTTACTGGAAACGTTCTTATTCATTCTCATTATATATAGTACACAAAAATACGCACAAGTAAAAATTAAAATTAGTGTTCCAGCAAACCGTATAAAGATAAGGATTGCATAAAAAAGGAAAACCGTAATGTTCATAATTGAAACGAAAGTATTTTGTATACTACTGGTAAATAAAAATACTAACTTAACTTACTACAATACAATACTAAAGTTGTCTGTGTTGCGATCTTTGCGATAATGTGTGCTCTTATCATACGAATCATAAAATAATAACAAATTAGGATCATATTATTAGGATTAAATAATATATAAGGTGACTTTCGTTTATATAGCCAAATTCAGACTGGAGACTCGATAAGTGGCCAGGACCAAGCTTCAATAACCGTTTGCGAAATACGAAAACTATTTTTTGTGCCCCTGTACTTGCTCAAGAACAACCTCAACTCAATTAGTATAGGAAGTCTAAATTTTATTTTGCGTATTTCCCAGAAAGGATGTTTGAACCTTGGTCCTGACAACTTACCGGGTCTCCTATTGTTAAAAAAAACATTAGATTTTATGTTTTTATTACACCCAAGAAGAAATACGAGATAGGCGTTTTGTATGACCTAAGGCAGGGTCGTTGCAATGTGAGGGCTCCTGACGATAACATAACAATAAAACTGAGATAAACATTAATTGGTCCACTAGTAGCAATGCCCATCTAACTTATATGTGAATTATAGGCGACGTATCGGTCGGTTACTACGCCGATCATCCCTCAGCTAATAAATACTTTATGTATCTTGTACACCTCGCAGATATACCGGTTGAGAATTAACCCTCTACACCTCGCGGATATACCGGTTGAGAATTAACCCTCTACACCTCGCAGATATACCGGTTGAGAATTAACCCTCTACACCTCGCAGATATACCGGTTGAGAATTAACCCTCTACACCTCGCAGATATACCGGTTGAGAATTAACCCTCTACACCTCGCAGATATACCGGTTGAGAATTAACCCTCTAGCTATAACAAATGAAACTGTTCCATGTTCCAAATAAAAAAAATACATGTTTCGTTACTTTATTGTCATGTCATGCCTGATTCATATATTTTTTAAACGTTATCGACCGTCAGAAGAAGCACCAATACTCCGGTGGCAGAGACGACGCTCTAGAAAACCTATTTGTACATAGCCTATGTGCATTATTTACCGCCGGGAATATGGACGGTCTATTGTCAATCACATGTCGCGTCGTGTAGGTTGGCCATACATAAGAAATTTAGAAGAAAAAAAAACTTGTTGTCTACGGTTTTGTTCTATCAGTGATTCTGATTATAGATCAATAAAGCTAGGGGGTTCATTTTCAACCTGTATGTTATAACGTGACGATGTGCTTTTAGTTAAGCGAGCGAGTTCTCCGAGTCTACTGGAACAATCGATCGTTTGTATGTATGAATGTTTGTTCGACGATAACTCGAGTATCGTTGATCGGAACGTCATGAAATTTGGCAGGCGAGTAAATAAGGCAAAAAGAATTTTTAAGTTCGAACATAAGACAAATCGGGCAAGCGCGAATCGGGCAAGCGCGAATCGGGCAAGCGCGAATCGGGCGAGCGCGAGTTCAAAGTTCGGGGCGAACTACTAGTATATTATGTTTTTTATTGGTTACGACGAAAGTATCTAAAGTTCGTTGTTTATTGGTAAAGAAATCGCTGGATAAGCGAACCAACCGATTCTGACCTTCTCACATCCAGATTTACTTCTGTATTTCTGTACCGCATTGTTATACTATTATAAACTTTAGTTTTTAACATTTAAATGCAATTCATTTACTAAAAAACCGGACAAGTGCGAGTCGAACTCGCCCACCGAGGGTTCCGTTAGACTTTTTTTTTGATTCAATAACAAATGTATAGTTTTCAGATTTTTCCCTATACTTGTAGTATAAGACAGTATTACTTGCTAAATTTCATAATTCTAGGTCAACGGAAAATATCCTATAAATTTTGATTCCCTTGAGAGTGTCGAAATATACGTTTTTTGCAGCATAAGCGGCCGTATCTATTTTTATGTCAGTTTAGAAGTTTGATTTTTCACAGCTTCAAGGGACTGTAGACTTGAGTACTTATATGGTTTTAATTTCAACTCGATACCACCACGCCTTCCCGAGATAAGGGGTCTTGACAGACAGATGGACGGACGGACAACAAAGTGATCCTATAAGGGCTCCGTTTTTTCCTGGTGAGGTACAGAACCCTAAAAATCAAAAACCGGCCAAGTGAGTGTAGGGCCACGCGCAGTGCAGGGTTCCGTAGTTGCCCGGTACATTTTATAAGTTGGTCTACTGATACAGATCGCGTCAAACTTCTAGTCCCATACATTTAGAGGAACGTCCCATACATTGTCGTGTTTGGAGGGGGCTAAAAGTTTGGCACGACCTGTACTCGTAAAACTGTAAGCCTACTTAGCTGTGATAGTTTTCCTTTTAACTTTATTATATACCGGCTGTAAATAGAGGGCGACCATTAAATGAAACCACATATTCTACCGACCCTACTGAACCACTTTTTCCAAGAGTCATACCCGCGGACACCCTTAGTTTAGGAAATAATTGAGTACGGGCGAGTTTAGAGTGAGCGTCGTGAAGGTTTCACGGACGACAATAGGCATTGAGAGCAAGAAAGGCCTAACATTTCCAGACATCATTGATTTTTAATTGTGTTTGG
Source organism: Ypsolopha scabrella (assembly GCA_910592155.1). NCBI lineage: Eukaryota > Metazoa > Arthropoda > Insecta > Lepidoptera > Ypsolophidae > Ypsolopha > Ypsolopha scabrella. The sequence continues at coordinate 11,007,062 of OU342979.1, read as the reverse complement.
AAATGTTAGGCTTTTCTTGCTCTCAGTGATTCAATATTCTATATATTTATATATCAAATCAAATATATTTATTTCAGACCAATTTAGTCCATATTTAAACAATAAAACAAAACACGAAAAAGAAAAACCAGGCAATAATAAAGATAAAAATGAAAATTAATAAATTAGAATTCAATGTAAAATATAAGATACAAAATACTTACTTTAAATTTTAATTTCAATTTAAAATAATTTTAATTTGGAGCGCCCAAACCTGCAACTCCGGACATATGGCGGTATACCCAATGTCCCATCAATGGACAGTCCTCTCTATTCCTGAGAGTGCTCAGGATGCTGTTGAGACTGCAATTACCCTATCTCTTAGTGAGGCTATGCGTTTACGAACGAGAGCATGAAAGTCATCATTTCGAGCCTCCGCAAACATGCCTGACGCGCTACAAAATCTGGGCAGTCTCAACATCACCCTGAATGCATTATTATATTGCACACGGAGAGCACTGAAGGCCCTCTGCGTATAGCTGACCCACAGGCCACCCGTGTTAAGTGACTGACAGTATGCTTTTAACAGCGTTATATAGGCTAACTTAAAAAGCGTTGTTTCTTTTTACTAAATGGATTGAATTTAAATGGTAAAAAAAGTTTTTAATAGTCTGCGGTACAGAAATTCAGAAGTAAATCTGGATGTGAGAAGGTCTGAACCGGGAAACTTTGATCCGCTTATCCAGTGATTTCTTTACCAATAAAGAACACATACTACTCGTACAAGCACATCGCCATGACGTGTCAGAGCTGTTTTAGAATGTTGTTATCAAGATTTTTATGTCACGACGTGGTAGGAAATGAGTCATATCGCTGTACTTCGGACCCAAAAATTTTTTTTAGAGCTGCCCTTTTATCTCACAGGATTGCTTGACCGTTCAGCAAGAGGTAGTATACAAATATGTACATTCCGAAAAACTCATTGGTGCGTGGCCGACCGGCAGTATTACAACCCGAATCTCGAGATTTAGAGACCGTTGTCTTACAAACTGAGATTATGTCTACTGGGAATGCCTTATTTGCCACCAATACATTATTATTTTATTCAATACTGCCCCGTTTTCGGCGTGGGCGTTATTTTATAAATGCCTTTATAATATAATATGTCCACCAGGATCCCTATGATTAAAAAAATCGCACCCAAATCCGTTGAGTGGTTCTCGAGTTAAAACGGAACATACATACAGACAGAAAAAACTGATAAAATGGTAGTGTTGGCCTTAATACAAAACTCATAACCCATTTCAACCAAAATTTAGCTTAAATAATGAATGTACAGACACGACTTTTTTACTTCATTATTATTAGTATATAGGTATATAGATGTTATTTATAGTGAAAGCCCGAAGCGCAGTCACACCTAGGTTTGACCAGTCAATGTTATAAAAAACTTCAGGAGTTGCCTCGCTCCGCTCCCCAATGTTTATTAGCATGTCAACCTAACACGCTCCTCATCGCTTCGCTTGTCATCGCACCGATTTTTTGACTTTTTTCTGACTTTGACCGACTTCGGGTTTTGACTATAACACAATATTTGCACTGACAATTTGTAATTGAGTAACAATTTGTAGCTTAGCCATTTAACTAATGAAATAGATTTTTCATCACTAATGCTCTGAAAGTAAGTCGTATATAACGCGAAATGCGGGAGGTAAATTCAATTTACCAACCTTGGGAGGTAAGTAAATTTGAAAATCAAACGAGTGTCCCTTACAGTCACTGAAAAATATTTTGGTCATAAAGCAACAGTTTATACAAAGCAACGGCATTTGGTTTTGACAAGACCATTTCTAGTTAGTAAAACCTAACTGATACTGAACTATTGCCGTTAATTGTCACAGATCAAACACTTCTAAACAAGAAAAGTAAAGTAAAGCTTTGCACTTTTCAACAAGCGGTTAACATTTCACCTAAATTACAACTTTTAACCGAGTCTGTTGTCTTAACGTATATCGAATGGTATAGAAACGCAGAAGAAAAGTAAATCTGGATATGAAGAGCTTTGATTTAAAATTACCGAGTATCAAAATATATAAATTAATTACAATCATAGTTTCAATAGAGCTATAAAATATTACTCATTCATGGCACCAAATAGATAGTGCTCGCATAATCGACAACATTACAAATTAATAATTGGTGCTTTTTGTAGTTTTCTAAAAACCATTTCGAGACATGGGCTTTCTGAGCATTATATATTTTTTTTCAGAATTAAATCGTGATAAAATGAGGAGATATTTTCAAAAAACTAAAAATATGGTAAACACAGGATTTTAAAAACAATTTTCTTTGCTCCTAAGTTCATTTTGTTTAAAAAAAATCAACTGTCATATTATGTGACAGTAGACATAAACATGCCAAGCTTTTTTTTAAATAATCGATTGGCAATGAACATCGACTTTTGAAATCCTCAGATGCGGCTTACGTCCTTTTAGAATGAGTGAATAAGAAAAGATTAAATTATACAGGAAAAACGTAAAATGAAACAAAATAAAAAAAATCATAAGCTTCTTTTTTACGCAGCCTTTCAATATAGATATTAAAAACAAATGGTTAACCAAAATGAAATGTTGTCGATTACTTTGTACTTGCTCTTATTGTGTTATTCGTCACCGCCTTAAACTTAATTTTCACATCCACGTATCACCACACACAACTCCAATCCATCGATCCCGACCGACGTATTGTTCGGAAGCGAACGAACCCCGAGAGCAGCCCACGACGGAGCGCGTACGAACGTTGCACCTGATGATCGAGTGAGGAGCTCGTCAAGGTTGGTGGTCCGGCCGGGGCAGGTGGCTCGGTGATCTCGGAGGTTATCGGTACTTGGTCGGATCGAGCCGGCGCGGTCGGCGGTGGCGCAGACCGACGGAGAGATGCGGGTGTGGTGGACGCTGCTGGTGTGTGTGGTGGCGGCGGACGCGGCCCGGCTACTCGCCGTGCTGCCGACTAACACAAGGAGCCACTATGCGATGTATGGACGACTCATCGGTGCCTTGGCGAAGCGGCACCATAACCTCACGGTGATCACACATTTTCCTATGGTGAGTTATCACTACCGGCTTTTCCTTTATCTTTCCATTGTAAAAAGCGTTTACTCTTAATGCTAGATTAGGAGTTTATATTTTACATATTGAGTTTATGTTGGTCCATTGGAGTACCCATATACCTGTGTTCTTAGATGTGATATTTGATCTAATATGTAGGGACATCATTTCATCCCTCAAGTTCTCAACAATATTACAAGTGAAAAATTAAAAACTGACTGTTCTCAAAAATATCTGATTTTACAGACAACCTAACGCTAGCCCCACAGTAACATAAGTCAGGATTTTAATAACATACTCCTATGTATGACAGATAAATAATAAACTATCACAGTTGGACCGGTACGGTGGACCTATAACTAAAAACTTTTACTTAGATCATAACATAACATAACTTTATTTCTGATCGTATCGCTATGGTGTTAAATTTTACAACAGAAACTCCCATTAAATCCCCTTCAGTAGTTTTTACGTGAAACGACAGACCTACTGATAAATTATATTTATTTTTTATGATGTTTTCTGGTCTAAGGAAGCCAAAGGAACTTTTCAACATATTTTTTGTTCCTTTTACCTGCAATACCCTACTAATGATTTTTTTATGGATTTGTATTAATGTTAGGAGTCTAAATGTTAAACATCGCCTAATACATATCAAATCGCCAAACTAAAACACATTTATAAGTGAAATTTATTCTAACGTGTATTTAACATCGGGCCACTTTTAATCAATTGCCTCCATAGGCAATTATTATTAATCTGCCCACAGGACCATACCTGTTTTAGGATCCATATTTCACGTTTTCAATTAAAATTGTTCTCAACATATGAGGCTGCAAAAAATATACAGGCCATAAATAGGATCCACACATATATAACCTAAGTAGCTTATATTAAAACTATACTGGAGCACTTACTTCCTATTACAAGGCCACGCCTAAATATTTGACCTTCAAATTCTTTAACTTTCAGGAGCAATAGAGACAGCGATACACTTGAAGAGAAAAAAGTTTCATGAGTACATACATAAAGGTCATTTAGTTTAGCGTGTGGCTTTCAGTAGAGTTTGGCAGTCCAGTCTGGTTGTAAACTTTTTGATATGGCCCGACAGACAACGGAGTCTAACCATATACAGTACGATTAAAATCAGTAAACAATTCGGCCAACCTCGGCAATTGTCGTGAATCCCTCATCTCTCACATAGAGTTATCAATTTACAGATATGACCTTTAATTATATTACTCGTTGTCTTATTGAATACAATACAAGAACGATATGAGCAACAAAACCTCCTTTGTAGCTCAAAACTAACACAACCTTTATATTGAAATAAGAAAAATAATTGACTATTTTGACAGTATGACTTCTTAGTGTCAATAAAAACAGTTTGACGTATATGATACATTTATGTTTATGAACGCTAATTTCATTCGTGAAAATATTAGATTCTATCAAATTTATCAAAATTAACATACAATAGTTGTGTATCATGGCTTCAACAAATTTAAAGCGTGGTAAAGAAATTGTTGCTCAATCTCGTGAAATTGTAAATAATGTATATAACTATTTTAGAAAAGAAGCTAATTTATTTAAAAAAGAAGAAAGTAAATATCATGAATGCCACCTAAAAGAAATCGCGGTAATGTATTTCGTTTCATTTCCGTCTCGGGATTTAGGCGATGATATCCGAGAAATCCGTTAACTGATTTTAATCGTATTGTACTAATGTTTTCTTTAATGCTTTGGTTATGGAACCTTTAAAAGATCCATTCCGATAGGGTACCCAACATCCATCAGCCTGTTTCGTCTACTGCTGGACATAGGCCTTTCCAGGATTTCGCCACTCTTGGCGATCCTCCTGGAAGAAATGCCCATACTCACACACGCTGGGCAGGCAACATTACATGTTTTTTATTTAGGTAGGTCGTTGGCTTTAACGATTCCAAACTTATAACAAAAAAGGCCATCCCGATTGGTCGAGGCTTGGTTCTCTCTCATTTCACAAACATATTATATTGTTATATTATTATATAATAATAATTAAAAGGGTCATGTCTGTACATTGGATATTTTCATTTTAAATTAAATGATTTATTAGTATTGTATTGAAGTCAATACTACCATTTATATAATTTTTGTCTGTCTGTCTGCCTCTATATGTATGTCCCGTTCCAACTGGAGAACCACTCAACGGATTTGGAAGCGGTTTTCTTTATTATCATCGTAGTGGCCCTGGTCAAGATATAGGTCATAAGGGGTGTTGATAAAATAAAGCCCAAAACGGGGTAGAGATTGAACAACAGAGCCGCCGGCCGGCGAAATGCTAGTTCAAAGATAAATAAACCTACACACGTGTTCTTGTAGAATCTCACACTATAAACATTGCATGTGGCGATATCCTAAACTTCCAAGATCGTGGGTCAAACATTTCTGATATTTACGAGTACATACTCGGGTAATGTCCAGATTGTCCAGTCAATGCAAGGTCAGGCGGTCACTACACCTCCTTTAAACTTGTTCTTTTTTGGCTAATTTCGGTGTTAAGCTATATAAAATTAAACAAGACGCCTCTGTGGTTTAACCGTCTGGACCACTAATACGAAGGTCGTAGGGTCGATTCCCAATTGTGTTTGGTCTGCGTGTTTCGAGCTGTGACTTAATAATAGTCAGTGAATAGTGGGTAAAGGAATGTCGACCTTGACTTGCACCCAGTCTCTTCTTCACAGTCTGAATGCCTCGGGGTTCATGTCGTGATGATTTATTATGTTTTGTATAGCCTTGAAAGGGAAGCCGTGGGTCCCTCGCGTCGAAGGGTCTTTGAGTAATATTAACAGTTTTCAGCTTGGTTATGTTATCAACACCCCTTATAGTCTATATGTTTACTAAGATGATAATAAAGTAAGCCGCATGCAAATTCGTTCAGTAGTTCTCCAGTGAAAACGAGTGTCTCGAAGAGTAGATCTTCTGACATAGTATCATTATTTCTTCCGCGGATTTTTAGTAATTTTTCGTATTTTTAGTAGGTAATCAGCGGGTGTATCTCAGTTTACGACACCCTGGGGGGGGGGGACCACAAACTATGATTCGGTAAAGTCATGTTAGGGTGAATGTATATTCAAATTGCAATATTAGACCTGTCTTTGAAGGCCTTCTCCTCCTATACGGGTAGTAAAACACTTGAAAAAAACATGGCTAAACATGCTTAAAAATAAATTTTATGTTTAATTTAAAAAAACTTTTCGTCTTTACTTTTCAAAGAAACAAATAGGAAGTTTTCTATGATTTCCGCAAGAATTTTCTTACTCCTTCCGAATGCTTGAAATGATTTAAATGATTCTTTCACCATACTAAAGGCAATATGTAGATCTACAAAACAATTGTCTATTTTTTTTTTCCGTCCATCGCGTCCGTTTTAATACTATTATTTTATTTCATATTCCGGTATCGCAGCGATCGTCGTAACAGCCAATTTGCAATACGCGCTGAAATGAACGTTATTTCAATGTCGTTTCCGTCGATTTTCGTACTGACACACATCGAGTTGCTAATTTAGGGTAGGCATGCGCCTTAAAGTGTACGCTAGACAACGATATTACGAGTGTGTTAGGAAAATCACACAAGTACGAGTAGGTATAGAAGCACGGGAAACTCTTTGCGTGTGGCAAGATTCTGAATGTGGTCAGGGTAATGAAATGAGTTACCCTTTCACCCCCGTATCTTGAAACATATGTTTTCTTATCATATACCCTTAGTATGTGTTGCAAACATATGGTTATTATATTATACATATACGAGTATAAGTAATTTATCATATACACATCATAAACTACGAAATTGATTTTATGAATTTCTTTGCCAAAATTAAATTAAAATATATATATCGTTGGCTATATAAAGCTTTTTATTTCTTCATTTTAAAACAAAAATAATAAGATATTGTTTTTCGAAATATATTTCGGCCCAAAGGGCCGGCATCAGTCGAATAAATGACAAATCTACAAAATGACATAAAAATATATACAATCTTATGACTAATTAACCTATTTTTTTACATAAACAAAAAAATAATAAAAATAAATTAAAGCCTAAACAATTTTGGTTGAAGAGCCATCTTGCTATTTCCGGCGGCAAAATCCCGATATTTGTTTAGAATAGTCAAAGTGGGCCGAAATATATTTCGAAAAACAATATCTTATTATTTTTGTTTTAAAATGAAGAAATAAAAAGCTTTATTTACCAAAATTACATATCCATGAATGAGAAATACCGAATGAATTTCCATTTTACGCTTATCTGCTCTACATCTGAGTCATAAGTAGCCACAAAAATGTTTGTTTGCTATTTGAATGGTCAAGTTGTGCTGATAATAAGATTACTAAAATGTTATCTAGGTGGTAATGGGCAGACAGATCAAAGTTCCAATAGCATTCCCTACAGGGCTTTAAATATGACGAAATCATTTAAATATACAATATAGTTAACATTATTTATTACAGAAGAATCCACCGCCAAATGTAGAGGAAATAAGTCTAGCTGGAACGATTCCAGAGATCTACAACAATCTAACACTGCAGCATCGCACCATGAAACCAGAGTTTGTCCGGAATTTGGAACAGATAATGAGTGAATGTGTACGATCATGTGAAACGGTGGCACAGATGCAGTCCGTGAAAGCTCTCCTCAACTCCACCGTTGCCTTCGACTTGGTCATAGTTGAAGTTTTCGGCACCGAGTGTTTCCTGCCGTTAGGACAACGGTTCCAGGCACCAGTCGTGGGTCTTCTATCGAGTGTACCTCTGCCCTGGGTCAATGATCAACTCGGCAACCCAGACGCGACGGCCTATGTACCGAGTTACATGGTTGGCTTCGGACAGAGGATGAACCTTTGGGAGAGATTCGCGAATACTATGGCAGTTCTTTGGGCGAAGATCATGTACAGATATAAGTCGCAGATGCCATCACAGGTATTCAGTGATTTCGATCTCTAAACATCAAGCAAGACGGAGTATCCTAGACGCTAATCTGTAACGTTGTTCTTGCAGGCTATAGCAGACGATCTTTTTGGAGCGGGACCTAGTTTAGTAACCCTCGCACAGAACTACAGCCTGGTTCTCTCGAACAGTCACTTCAGTATCAACGAAGTGAGGCCACTTGTTCCTTCTCTCATTGAAGTAGGAGGACTTCACCTGGATGATACACAGACCCTACCAGGAGTAAGTTCTTGAATATTTGATGCATGTTGCGAAAGCTGAAAACATTCTCACTTTGTCATCAAATCAGTAAGAAATCTCAGGGCACAAAGCTCGATTGATATAGTTATCACCACTCATATGGAACGAGTGCGCATTATGTCTCGCTCGCACGCTACTCCAACTGCCCCATGTCAGTAGGTCACAATCTGTAGTCGTTTATCAATTTTCCATTTGAATAAATTATTATGTTCTTCATGTTACATTTAATACGCTTTTTATTTTAATAAATTATTTCAATGAACACTAGATGTTATGTTGAGCAATCCCTAGATTTCTGAACACAACATTTATGACATCAATAGACTTTAACGTCTACCATTTATGGATTCAAAATTGCAAAATCGAAAGTAATTACAACTAAAATTGTTTTCAATAATAAGGAAAAAAAGAGAAATATAAACAAAGAAATATGAAAGGGAAGCTGTATAGCCGAATAGAGAATCTACAAGACCAACAGTCAACAAATGTAATAAAAAAACAAGTGCGAGTCGGACTCGCGCACGAAGAGTTCAGTACCATTATCTATAACAACGGCAAAAAAATCATGTCTGTTGTATGGGAGTGCGCGGGTCCGACTCAAACTTGGCCGGTTTTAGTATTTGCTGTTATAGCGGTAACAGAAATACATCATCTGTGAAAATTTCAACTGTCTAACTATCACAGTTCAAGAGATACAGCCTGGTGACAGACGGACGGACGGAAGGACGACATCGGACAGCGGAGTCTTAGTAATAAGGTCCCGTTGGTTACCCTTTGGTTACGGAACCCTAAAACTCAACTCCTGTCCTGGCTGATCGTAGATAAAAAGGGAACAAAACAAAGGCAAATTCAATTTTTCTTTAAGTTAATAACTTTCAAGGGGATCATACTTGTTTGTTTATATATGAAATTCAACACAAAATCAGCAATATTTGATTTAAAAATTAAATCAATTATAACTATAACAAGAGCAATAGATAAACGTACGTCCGCTGAAGCAAGAGCTAATGACCCAGATCCTACGTCAATGAGTAATTCGTCTATCTACACAACCCAGGACCTAAGACCCCTTGGCTTTTAGATAACATTTCAAAGCGGACCATTGTACTTGTTAAACTACTTGTTGACTTTTGTTGTCTTCCTTTGCTCAGTCATAAACAAGCACGCCCTACTTAGCAGAGACAACTTGTCTCCATTTGTACTAATTAATGACTTGGTGTCTCTTGATATATTAAGTGTAGATTTTAATTATTTATGGTTCCGTCCTAAAATGTTCTTATGGTTTGGTCTGTCCTTTCGTCCTGTCGGCTATGTACTTGGATCACCGACCTAAGAATAATATTAGTATGATATCTATGACTTAGATGGAGAAATATCTTCGGACCAAATATGGAACAATATGGAAAATTTTCAATAAACTGTTATTTCAAAATGAAACATCCACTGGGTTATCATTTGATAACTCATCAAACTACGAGTACCTAAGAGAGTTTTTCAGCTATATACAGAGTGTAAATAGAGTGCGACCATTAAAAAAAACACATATTCTACATAATGTAGGTACTGAACAACACTTTGAAAAATAAAAAACCGCGCATATCTTCAGAGGAAAAGATATTCAACTGTAACTCAAAGACTTTATTTCGTAGGAGGAAGGTCTATTTCAGAACGCTTTACCGTAACAGCTGTTTCACGGGCGACGCTCACTCGAAACTCGCCCGTATGTCGGTGCGTTAGGGTTCACGCATTTTTGTTTGGAACTCAATTATTTCCCAAACGAAGGATGTCCGCGGGTATGATTCTTGGGAAAAATGGGTCAGTAGGGTCGGTAGAATATGTGGTTTCATTTAATGGTAGCAGTCTATTTACACCCGCATTTGATGATGAAGCCCGTACATACGCTTGATAGACTTTTTATTGTTTTTATTCACATGGCATTGTCTCTTAGGAACTGAAATCGTTTCTGGACGAGGCCCGCGAAGGCGTCATCTACTGGAGCTTCGGGTCGATGTCCCGGATCGAGACGATCCCCAGTGACAAGTTGAGGCAGATGTTCGGGGTGCTGGCGGAGCTTCCTCAGAAGGTGCTCGTCAAGATGAACAAGGCTCTCCTGCCGAGCAACGTCACTGTGCCCAGCAACGTTTACACTAAGGACTGGATACCGCAGTACAAAACTTTATGTAAGCTATTTACATAAGGGTGTAACTTTTTACCTCGGTACAAAATGCACATCATAATATTGTTTTCCATACTTATGAATAAAAAGTATGCAATAAATGTGTTTTAAAGCAACTTGCGGAAATAGTTTATTAATAATAAAGTCTTCACAAAAAAATTACGTACTTTAATGTATTACATTTTGTTTGCATTACATTAACAAACTTAAAAGACTGTTTACAGTTGTAATATAATGCAGGTAAAATGTAACGCATAAAATTGAATAATTTTCATGTGATCACATTAACTATTAACAAGCAGTTTGCCCGAATTGCTATAAAACGCATAACTTTTTATTCAAAAGTAAGGAAAACAATATTATGACGTGCATTTTGCACCGCGATCCTCCATTACCACCTCAAAACGATTGAACCGAGACTGGACGCATTACCTGGCCGTATGATATACTTGCTAAGCATGCTTCACTTTGAACTATGTATGAACCGATCAGAAAAGGCCAGCAGCTGACCAGAAGTTTCGTTGCAGTTTTAGTTGGTACTAAGGGTTCTTTTGGGAAGATTTGAGAATGTATAGATGCATTGTGACTTAATTTTCAATATTACTCTTTATAAAAAAAAAAACGTCGTCTGTACATACATATTACATAACTTCTCCGTTATAGTGAAACAAATCGGAGAAAAAGCAACAAAGGTAGGATATTCTATATACAAAAAATCAAGTTCTGCTAATATCTCGTCAGGTCATCACAACGTGAAGCTGTTCATCGCCCACGGAGGTCTCCTAGGCACCCAGGAGGCAGTGGCATGCGGCGTGCCCATGATGACGGTTCCTCTGTATGCGGACCAGGCGCTCAACGGACGAGCCATGAGCGACCGCATGGTCGCCAGAACACTCACACTAAACGAGATCGACAGTAACAGTTGGCGAGAGAGCCTCACAGATCTACTTAGCAACCCTATGTAAGTTTATTATGATTTGAGATCGTTATGCTTACTGCGTGTTGACCGGATTTATCAAATATAAGGTGACTTTGATTTATCCAGCCAAATTTTTAATGAAGACTTGGCAACTGCTTAGTAACAAAGATCGATGACCCTTTTTGTGAAATTCATAAATTATAGTTTTCGTGTTCTTTACAAACGCAAGCTCAGCCCCGAGTCAATTACTATGGGACGTTAAGATTATATTTTGCGAAATTAGCAAAAAGTGTCATCGATCCGTGTTACTGATCACTTACCAAGCCTCCAGTATGAGTTTGGCTGTATTTATTAAAGTCAACTTTATAAGAAATACGTTCCTTACGGAGTATGTGTAGTTTAACATTGTATGACAAAGAGGAAAACACTGATTTCAAAGGAAACATTTCTTCGGTTTTGATTTAATCGATGACCTCGTACTTAGTTTTTTGGTGGTGCGGTTGTAAAGTGCAACTGCTACCGTAGGAGTATAAATGTTTGAGAAAAATTACACCAACTTCACACCCTGTATTAAAATAAAAAACATTACATAGCATTTTCTTCCAAGAAGGGTTAACAGATATCTCTTAATTTTGTTTGTGACACGGTTCTTATTCGTTACGTAGTAGCGCTATGACATATTGTCAACACTATCTCTTGTCATAATTAACTGTCGGAGTTAGGTTTATTACAAAGTTTAAAGCAAAGTGATAACGTCACACTCATTCATAACATAAAACTTTTTAATTTGTTTGTTCGAACACAATGACTCAAATGTTTACTTGAAAGTTTTCACTAGTCATTCATTTGTTGGTGCAGTCCTGTGTGTAATGGAGACTCTACACCGGCTTTTTATTAGAAAAACTAGATTAATCCAGACCCGGGTCTGAAATTTTGCTCAGGGGATCGAGGGGGGGGGGGGGGGTAAATGCTAAAGTAATGAAAAAAAACTTTTTGGCTGGCTTTTAGTAAAAAACCTATAATTTGCGGAATAATAATATTAATAAATGACATAGGTAGCTCAAAAGTACCTCATAGTCTTCACGTTTTTGAGCTTTTAGGAACCTTTTGGTTTTCTTGGAACTAGAAATAAAAAACTTACACTAATTTCTCCGTTAATCCGCAATATTTAAGATCTTTACTTTTTCTACTTATTTTAAGAAATCCCCATCCAAATTACATGACTTCTAGAAGTTAGGGTCAATTATTTGTTTCAGTTAGGGTTGACACGATTTGATATCCGTTTTCAAATTGATTTATTTATATTAACGTAGGTACGCTGTAATAAAGGTATGTACTCTACATGAATAGAGTAGACCTGCACCTTTAAACTATTTCTTTATTATTAGGAACTCCATTTTTGACAAATTAATGTCCAGTATTTTGCACATTATTATTTGTCAAAATGACTAGGCAAGTACGCGATTTCAACTAGCAGCGGAATTTTGACATCAACGCCAAACGAGACGAGTTGAAATCCCGAGCACCTGCGGCCATTCTATTAAACTATCTAGCTAGACGATATACTAATGTGCGCCGGGGTTCACTAGAAGATCGGGTACATTAGCCATCTTCGAGTGCACCAGCACAGTTCTGATAATGACTCGAAACGGTAGCCACGATCGAAAACAGTCCGAGCCGATCATCATCATTTCAGTAATAAAGAAGATAGTGCCATGAAGATGAATTTATAAAAATCTATTTTCTTTTTCAGGTACAAGGAAAATGCACTAAAACTGAGAGATGTATTCCTCGATCGGCCGCTGTCACCTCTAGATACCGGCGTCTACTGGATAGAGTACGTGTTGAGGCACAAGGGCGCCAAGCACTTACGGTCGCCAGCTCTAGACCTTTCCATCTACCAACATCTCCTACTGGATGTGATAGCCCTCAGCATAGCCATATCTTTAGTGACTATATTCATACTTCATAGGCTATTTAGGTATCTCTGTACACGGTGTATCAAATGGTGGCCGCAAGAGAAACTTCTGTTCGAGAAGAACCTATTTAGGAGAAGTAGTTTTTTATTCATATTTTGGAAACTCAAACTGAAAACAAATTGACCTGTGTTCAGTAATTAGCTTTTTAGATATATTTGTAAATATTACATATAATTATTATGAAGCATAAGATAAGTATTTATGACAATAAAAAGATTTCTTTTTATGACTAGTATTTATTGTAAATAGGTAGTGTTAAAGTGAATAAGAGTAAGAAATAAATAAATAGTATTAAACATAATTTCTAGTATTTGAGTTTGTAACAATCAATCAGCTATGCAATGCCTATAATTAAGAAATAGCAGTTACTGGTATTTGCATACCAATTATTTAAACACTAACTTCGCAACTTGCAACTTCGCTCGCTTGTTATTAAAAAAAGGCTATCATTTAAATGGTCAGCAAAATAAAGAGGTTTTGGTCAGCTCTAAAATATTTTTTGTCAGCAAACAAAGTGAGTTGAGCTGCTTCTAGTGATCGGCAAAAATAACTAAATTGATCAGCAAGTAATGTGATATTGGACAGCTTTAAAATTGATGTCATAGCTTTAACCGATCATTGCCGCTTTTCAATAAAATTGACTGACCATAATTTTAAAATATAGACTCTTAGAGATAATAGCTTATTACATATTATTTTTATGCTAATCGATTGTATAATCCTGCTGAACAAATAATAATTTTGTATTAAGTAGGACTATTTATTTAGCAGACCTACCAACCTACAAATACCTAATTATTTTTTGATAATCCTCGTATTAGTTGCTGACCAGGTATTGCTGGTGTTTATTTTTACGGCTAACAAAAACATATTGTGCTGTCAAAATAACTTTTCAGCTGATTTTTCTTGCGAGACGGAATATTTAAAATAAATACCATTTAATGACTTGCCTAACAAAAACAACAGTGATTAAATAATTGCACAAGAATTTAATTACCCAATTTTAGCGCAATCGGAGTGTGAAATTTCAATCGATAGAAAGCAAAAGGTAATTAATAGTGTCAAAGAAAGCAATTTGATATGAAATTAGTTAAGAAAAGAAGTTGGAGAAAGAAGTAGCCCATGACCAAAAGCAGGCAAATAAAATGGCTGCTTAAAGAGATAAGAAACAACACAATGATGGGCAACAATAAAACTGAAATGTAATATGTGATTTATGATGCAAGTTGATATAACTGGCAGTAAATTTATTTATTATAGCTATCAATTAACATTTTTTGTAACTTACCAATAAAGAACTGGTTCTCCAAAATCCAGATCAAATCTGAAATGTGAGAAAGCCAGCAGAGTGCCCTTCTTCTCCTTGGCAATAAGGTACCATGCTGCATCATCCGTCATCTCCTCAACCTTGCGCGCTCTGTTCCAGCCCCAGGCACAGTTCTCATACCTGAAGTAGGAAAGCTTTGGTATTATTGTTTTGACAGCATCTTCAAATATTTTTAAACATTGGTAGCCTTAACAATTACTTAACTAAAGAAATCGGGCCTAAAAATACAGCAAGAATTTTTACACACACAAATATATATATATATATAATATATCTATGTATTGTTCAGTTACAGTTCCTGGGTCTGCTTATTAATCCGGTATATTCGTTTTCAAGACTGCCATTCCATAAGAAAATCTCTGCAGTTTTCTCTCAATCTCTCATTATGACTTAATCCTGGGCTCGACTTTCACCCATTTCATGGCACATCTACATTTTTTTCATATTCAACTCTATATTCAAACATGCTTTGCCATCAATTCATTCAAAACAACCTCTTTAAGGAAACTATACCTAGTCGGTCCTTAAATTTCGTCACAAACAAAATTGGCTATAAAATGAAAACTAGTCATGGTATTCAAAAAAAGTTTTTTTTATAAAAAAGGTAATTTAATTAGCTTACATTAAACACAAAATTTATTCAAAATGATTGCCACCATTTTTCACACAAGCCTTCAATCTTCGCGGCCAATCATCAATAGCAGCACGGACCATATTCATGTCAATATCGGCCACTGCTTTAATCAATGATGACTTTAGGCTGCTCAAATTTTTGTGAGGTTTAGAACAGACCTTCTCCTCCAATTCCTGCCAAATTTTGTAATCCAGTGGATTGAGGTCAGGGCTAGATGAGGGCCAATCTTGATGCCTTATTAGCTCGATATTCTGGCGCTCGAACCACTCCTGAGTTGTTTTGGCCTTATAAGCAGTTGCGGAGTCCTGTTGAAATACAAATGGCCGTCCTCCAAAGAGTGTTTGGGGCAGATCTTTTACTATACGATCTAAAACCGTGTCTTGGTACAATTTTGCACTGGTTTTGACACCTTTTTCACAAAAATGCACTTCAGTAGGGCCATAGTAGGACACTCCCAACCAAATCATGACTGATGATGGATGAAGGCCGTGCTGCACTCTAGGAATGGCATTTCCAGCGGCCGCAGAGCTGGTAGCGTACACCCTGTCATTTTGTTTGTTGTACTTCTGTTCGATATTAAAAATTTTCTCGTCTGTAAACAGGATATTGCGGTGTCTGTTTCTTGCGTACCGCTTTAGCAAAACTTTGCATTTTTTGGCTCTCATAGCTATCAGACGCGCGTCCAGCAGATGTTCACTCTTTTTTCGATAAGCTCGTAGTCCCAGGTCTTCATTGAGTACTTTTTTTACGGTACATCTGGTTAATCCCATCTCCAAAGCCATCAGTTTCTGCTTGCGGACGGGATTTCTTGCAATACGTGCCTTGATTGCTTTGATGACCCCTGGAGTCCTAACGGAACGAGGTCTGCCAGTTCTTTTCTCGTCATCGACACTAGAGGTTTCATTGTACCTTTTGATGGTACGGTACAAAAACCTCTTTGTGATTTTTAATTTTTGAAGCAAGTTGAATATCGTCTTCGGTGGATGGCCGCAAATTACTGCTACCCGGTCCTCTTTGCGAGTCCACTCCATCGTAAAAAATGAATGAATGTAATTGTGATTTGGCAGATTATTAATCAAAAATATTTGAAAATCTATCACCATTTCATTTCTTTTCTAGGTGTTCTATTAAAAAAAAAATGGCCAGTGACAGTATTTAAGAACCGACTAGGTATAGCACCTACGAGAGATAGACAGGTGGGAGGGGGTGTTTCGTTTTGTCTTTAGGATGCATGCAGAAGTCATTTTTCGGAATTTTCGCTTTGCTTCCCCCCCCCCCATATGGCCCCTTAAAAGAAAATTGAATGTTAGAGTACATAGTTGTAATGTGCTTTCCTGTTTTTTTGAGTTGTACAGGGTGTTTTATTAACAATAATAAAATTTTCTACATAGGTGAGCATTTAGCTAGCCTTTGCAGTGACGGATTTGCAGTCTTGGCCGCCTTAGGCCGTGTAGCGCCTGCCGCCCCTTGGTTAGCTCCCATCATTTAGGTACTTCATATGAATTTACTTTTTTGTCATCTTTTATCGAAATAGATTTAGAAATTTAGTTATGTATATAATATAAAGTCACTGTTAATAAATAGGTTTAAAATAAGGAAACTATGTTTTAATTAAGTACAGGTTTTTTGTCATACGAATATGCAAAAGGTATAAAATGTTAAAAAACGCACCTACACTTGAGCGCAGCAAAATCATTAATTAAATCTTTGCAATCCAATTTCTTTAAATAATCGGCATCTAGTTGAGAAAAGCTAGATCATTTAACTTTTGCTCTGTCATTGTTGTGCGTAAATAGTTAACTCGTTGCAAACAAGACAATGATATTTAATTGATTAAGATGTAGAAGCAGAGACCGGGAAACAGTGGCTCTACAGGATTTTAATATGTAATGTCTGGATTAGTGGTTCAGACATTTAAATTAATCACTAGACCAGTTTTAGCAAGATGATGATATAGCAAAAGCAAATTCAACTTACAATGTTTTCATATTCCTCTCAGTCAGATCTATAGCCCATTCAAGCACAGCTTTATCTAGCACAGTGACTCTGTGTATATACATTTCGACTTCAAGATTGTCATTGGTATACACCAGCAGGTCATTGCATAGAGATGCTATGTCTGTAAGCTTGTTAGCTGATGTCACATGCAACATCCCATTGGCTATACGACGCTGCTCAAGCTTACGAGCCTCCCTTTTTTCTTTGTTTTTGTTTACCGATGTTGCAGTCTTTTTCTGTAATTATTTGGTACATCAGTAAATTAAACATTGTAATGCTCATCTATACATAAGCTCATTTAAACAATGCGCCTGGTTCGTCTACTGCTGGACCCTTTCCAAGATTCAGCCACCCTTAGCAGTCCTGCTGGAAGAACTGCCCACCCACATATGCTTGGTGAGCGCGGTGCCAAAACTATCACACAAGTAACGCTGTCACTAGTCTGTTTTACTTAAGGACTGGCAGTTTGGAATGCATATACCGATAACAATCGGTCCCAGGCATAGTGAGCCACCTGGTTATGTGTGTTTGAAAGCTATCCTCTTACTCTCCCCCGAATAACTTCGAAGGTGTTTGCAACTAAGATGGTGATACCTCCACAGTATCCTGGCATCAGCTCTATCTACCACTTTGAAACTCATGAAAGAGATGAATGTTGGGGTGTAGATAGGGATTGTGCCCCTTTATCCAAACTCTTGGCCAATTTCGTAATAAAAACGTAGGGTTCAAAACAATTTTGTTAAATTTTAGGTTATGTTATATTATAAATTAATAAGAGTATAAAATCATTCATAAACGCTTACCCCCATATCGTCGCTTTAAATAAGTACGGTATTTCTTCTTGTCTTTATTTTATTCCATACCTATTTACAATCCTGCAAAATGCCGAAAACTCCTGTTTTGTTTTGTATGTTATGACAGATTTTTTTTAACAATGTTGTATTTTGTAAATTTTGTTTTGTATAAGGCCGCGTTCGGTTTCATCGCCCGCTCATCACTGACAGCAGGATAGCAGATACAAAATCCACGCGTGCAAAAGAGATCAGCCATCATAGCATAGCAGCTTTGTAGTGCGTTCCGATTCAAGACATAATCGATTACATCGCGTCTATCATCATTCCGAATCACCGATGGCCGTACGGGGCGTGAGTAGTTTGATAGTATTTTTTGTGCTGTCAGCGCCATTCGGAACCCGGCCTTGGATAGGATAAGGTGCGGTTTCCAAACGAGCGAAAATCGAAGTGAAGTGAATTTCACCCTTGAGCTTTCGAAAATTGACATGAGTTAAACCGAGAGTAAAAGAACTGTTACCCGACTGATTAATGTAACCAGATTTTTTTCTCTTTCTCCTACAAAGATTTGTCTCTTTCTAATAAACGAGTGAAATTTCGCAAAATGATCGTACGTTATGAAACGTTTTCTAGTAGTTCCCGTCAACTTAGGACGTGTATACTTCCTAAGTTTTTGGTAGTTCCGTCGTTCCATTCCATCCATTCAGCGACAGGATAGAAAGAAGGTTTCTTAGTAACCTCTACTAATCGGACGCCTGCCTAGAGATGGGCGATGAAATGATATTTACTCAGTTTTTATATTTTTTTTGATAAATACTCGTATTTTTCCTTTTCTATCGGATAAATACTTTTTCTATAGAAATAAAAAAAAACTGCAATGGCCATTGTAATAATATTCTTTAAGCATGCACGAGGAAGAGCATAAGCTACATTATGTTCATGATTTGGTCATAAAATCTGACTTAAGACATGGAAAATATAAATCTAATCTTATAAGTGGGAGAACTATCGACGTTACGACATAATATCCGCTGAATTTTCTGAGTTTGACCCCAAACTCGTGCGGCCGCAAGTGACTGCAAATATTATAATTAGTTTTCAAGTAGAGGATCACTTGTGTATTCATAATATGGAAGCTAAACCCGCGACACCTTTACATCATTTTGACGAAAAAACAATGAAAAAAAGTTTTTTTATCTCGAACTCTATCACTTTACAGAAGTTTACCAATCAGTATTTGACACTTGAAATATATAAATGATTATCTCATTAATAATTAATGTACGACACTGCTGTTAACGCTTTATTAGTAGCCTTTAGTCTTTAATTATTATTTCATTAATATTTATTACACATTTTACAGGATTTCTTCAAACTTCTCGTGTGGTCGCAAGTGGCCGCAAACGTTATAAATATTTTTAACACTTGATTATTCATAATATGGAAGCCAAACCCACGACACTTTACAACATTTTTAAGAAAAAAATTAAAATGTGTTTTTCTCCATACAAAGTAAAAAGTTTTTATTTTTATCTCGAAAACCATCACTTTTACAAAAATTTACCAATCAGTATTTGTCACTTGAAATATAATTATCCGTCATATAAAAAATCATCAGTCCATAAAATTTTAAACGAAGTGACTAAAGGGCTGTTAGCGGACCTTTAATTTTTTAAATTATTGAACCGTAAGTCATTATTTTGCTGCTGGAATATCTTCCTTAGCACGAACTGGTAAAGTTCAATTTGCAATGTACAGTTCGAAAAGGGAAGCGATCCTTTAATTTTATAAATTATTGAACCGTAAGTCATCGGAAAGTGCTGGGAAAATGATTTTTTCTGTATATCGTGGATTCTGTTAAAAATACGGGGGTCGGCTCGCTCCGCTCCGCTTCGCTCGGCTCCCTTATATGTATAACGGCTACTTAGTCACTTTCAATTTTAAATCGGGATCACTGTGTGCCATCGCATCGCACGTTTTGAAACGGTTCCTTCCTAAAAGTAAGGTTAGTCCTGTCAAATTGGTTGTGTCTTACACCGAATCGTCACCATTGGGTGTTTTTGAATGCCTTGTGATGTTCAGACCCCTGGGTACCTAGCATGGTAGACCATATCGAGCTTTGACAGCTCGATATACCACTGTCTGTCCCTCTTTAGATAGATCAACAGAGTGAGACAGAGCATTTGTAATTACTAAAATTGTAAGATTTAACCCCTATTCGTAAACATTTGTATTTTTTTCTGAAATAAACAGTCCATTGTTATTATTATTATCAAGCGCTATCGAGCTCGATATGCTTTCTAAGTTACTCTATGATATGAACCTTCATGTCAGATCGAAAGCGTTCAAAAAATTCCTTACAACATTTACACATTTACCTGGCTAGCAAGTTCATTAAATACACTTCAGCTGCAGTTGTCTGGAATTTCATGAGTCATGCCATGCACATGGCATTTAGAGCTACACTCTTAGGCTGGAATATAATATGAACGGAGTAAAACGAAGTATATTGCATCATAAAAATTATATATTACGAATGCATCAACTCGAACCCCGGGAAATTTAAAAATAACTTCGAGATGTCAAATATAATCAATATCTTGCGGAACAAAATTAGTTGACTTGCGGTAAAAACACATAATATCATATTTTAAAACTTATTCTCCATGCACAATTACAACACCCAGCTCTAGTTGGGCACTTTGCCAAGATCTAATTGTCAAATTCAAGGTTTATTTTATGAAAACTGGTGTAGGAGTACGTTTCGTTTTGAGGGTGTTTATTCATCGTTTTTACCACAATATCCGAAACATGAAGCAAATAAAACTTTC
Organism: Ypsolopha scabrella; assembly: GCA_910592155.1. Taxonomy (NCBI): domain Eukaryota; kingdom Metazoa; phylum Arthropoda; class Insecta; order Lepidoptera; family Ypsolophidae; genus Ypsolopha; species Ypsolopha scabrella. The sequence continues at coordinate 10,986,090 of OU342979.1, read as the reverse complement.
TCAGAGTGGAGATATCATGCCTACAATAGGTCTGGGTACTTGGCAGGTAAATAAAATACTTTCACTCAGAAGTTAGTAACTGGTTATATCCCCACCTGTGACCTTGGTTTTCTCCCGTAGGCTCCTCCAGATGTAATAGAATCGACAGTGTACAAGGCTTTAGATATTGGATATAGACATATAGATACAGCATTTAACTATAATAACGAAGACGCAATTGGAAAAGCAATAACTAAGTGGATAGAAGATGGAAAGGGAGCAAGAGAAGATCTGTTCATTACCACAAAGGTAAGTTGTCAAGTTTGAACATTAGGTTATGTAGTTGCCCGCTCCTTTACACACAGTATATTTTATTTTACACCCTGCAGTTACCGCATGTTGGCAACCGTGCATCAGATGTCAGGAAGTTCCTTGATCTTCAGCTGAGCCGTCTTCAGATGAAGTATGTGGATCTATACCTGATTCATGTTCCATTTGGTTTCCACTGCAACCAAGAGACACTGACTCCTGCTGTCAAAGAGAATGGCGAATATGACCTAGATATGGAAACTAATCATGCAACAACATGGATGGTATGTACAAAAAATTGTCATTAAAATATAAATTCAAAGTCTCATAACTATAAAGTGCAATTGCCAAAAGCGCGCAAACTTTTAGATCAAGAGTGGGAAATACGGCAATTGTAAGTTTAGCATTTGTTTTAGTACAAAATATTAAAATAATAGATTGGATAATTTATTGTCTGAAATTATTATTATTATTATTATTATTTATTTATTTATTTAAAAAGTATAACATTACAGCTTACACCAATGCGTTATACAATTATATATTAAAATTAATTATTGATTAAAATAAAATATAAATTCAATATGTACAATTAACAATTAAAAAGATAAAGTAAGATATACAATTCATTATAAATAGGGACTTTCCTTTCATTCATCACGCTCACAGAACGCCAGACATTTCTCACTCACAGTCATCAATCTATCAGCAAACAAATCACACTCTGGTACCGAAGACAACAGTGTGTTGAGTGATGACCGGGCCCGGACGAGCGGAGACATGCTACGAGCAACAGTATGCGACGCCGGAACCGACAATAGAACGTGCTTACGAGTTCGGAGGTATTTGTCAGGCACAAACAGTCGACATACTTGATTGGTGAGCTGTGGGCAGTCTGATTCACCACGCAACATGCGACATGCTGCAATAATGTCTTATCTATGAAATGGAATTGTATTTTTTTCTAAACCTTTTTAGTGAGTACCAATGTATCTTTGGTACCAGTAACAACATTTTAATTTTTAGCACAAGATATAGTGGACGTTATGCAACCAAAGGAATCAGACTACATCAAAACCAATATCTGTCAAAATTTTTGTATAGATAGAAATCAGTCCCATAAGTCAATTTGAAGAATGGCCCACGCCATAATCATGTTGTACTTTGAGTTATGTTGCCAAATAATATAATAAATAACCCAGACGTAGAGGAACCTAATTAAGAGGGTACTTTCACAACAGGAAATTAAAATGGTGCGACTACAGTGCAGCAAGATTTACATGCGCAAACTCCTTCATTTGACGCCAGATAGAAGAGTGACAATTTTTTAGGTGTGACCCTACGAATAAGAAATTATTTTTCATAGGTGTGACCACATTGGCTACTGCAGTGCTGTTTATTCGTAAATGTAAGGGTAATTAGGGTTTTATACCTAAATGGGAGCCTGACTCATTCTTAGCCGGTTTTTATTTTGGTTTTCTTTATTTCTACAGGCAATGGAAGAGTGCAAGAAGGAAGGGCTGATCCGCAACTTGGGCTTGTCCAATTTCAATGAGGCTCAGATCGAAGAAATAATCAAGGTCGCCAAAATCAAGCCTTCAGTGCTCCAAGTGGAACTGCACGCGTACTTCCAACAGCTGGAGCTGAGGCAGTTCTGTGTTGTTTTTAATTTTATTTGAGGAAGCTTTATTTTATTAAAAGAGTTTTTTATTAGGTATTGCGTTTTAATGTTTTATTTGAACCAACATCTTGGTTGACACATGCAAGCAACCAAAAAGCAGACAGAGACAGTCATAGACAAAATTTAAAAAATAACATTCATTGTTCGGTGTACATTGCTTGGTGATAAATAAATTTATACATTGATGGTTTTAGATTATTGTATCTATTTAAATATTCAACACACCCCCGTAATCTAAAATCCTCAATTTTACAAATTAAATTTTCATGTTTTCAAAGTATCTAATTTTTTTAAACAAAAAAAAATATTATTAACTTTTAAATTGAACATTTTTTTATGCAATGGTAAAGTTGTTTTCTGTCTCTATCTTTATATTAACACTGATTAATAAAAAAAATCCTTTTAGTAAAGAAACATAGCAGTCTTATACAAATTAACAGATACATAAAAAAAAAAATCATGTCACTATTTTAGATGCAAATCTATCAAACTTAATCTTTTGCAAAGGTTTAGTGAATAAGTCTGCAATTTGCTCATTAGTTGGACAGTAATATACTTTTAGTTCACCATTACAAACTTTCTCATGAATGAACTTGAATCGGACATCAATATGTTTAGACCGTCTATTTATCACTCCGTTTTTTATCAAATTTATGGCACTTTGATTGTCCACATATAGCTTTACACTAACACTTACACTTAGTAATTCTTCACATACACTTTTCAGGTATAACAGTTCTTTCAAACATTCAGCTGCTGCTATATATTCTGCTTCGCTGGTTGAGAGTGCAACAATTGGTTGTTTTCTTGTGCACCAGCTTATCGGGTTACCACAAAAATATATAATGTAGCCAGTCGTGCTTCTTCTTGTCAGGGGATCACCGGCATAGTCAGAGTCACAGTACGCTGTTAACTCAACTAGTCCATTGCCTTTTCTGTATACTAACCCTTTTTCTTTTGTTCCTTTCAGGTATTTTACTATTCTTTTTATTGTTGTGACATCAGAATCCGTAGGATTTTCAGTTCTTCTTGCACAATAGTTAACTGCATAACTTATGTCTGGTCTGGTTTTATTTGAGATATAAGTTAAGCTTCCAAGTAGTTGTCGGTATGGAAAATTTGTATTACCATTACTTTGTTCATCATTGTTGTTTCCTTCCATCGGTGTGTTTGCTGTTTTTATGTCAAATGATTTTATGGTGAATTCTTTCTCTTGTGCTATTGCAAATAGTAGTCTTAATGGGCTACTGTTAATGACAGGACTAAATGTCTCATTATAGTCAATTCCTTTTTCTTGTTCGAAGCCTCTTATTACTAATCTGGCTTTATATGTTCCATCTTCTTTGATTTTTAATACCCATCGGCTAGTTAGGATTTTCTGGTTTTCAGGAATTTTCTCTTTTGGTACAACTTTCCAGGTTTCATTTTTCATTAGGGATTTCTTCTCTTCATTGATAGCATCTATCCATTTACGTTTGTCTTCTCCATTTATTGCATCTTCATATGTGATCAAAACATAATCATTATATCTAGTTGGTATTTTTCTTTCTCTAGTTGGTCTCTTTTTTGTATCTTTGTTTTCATTTTCTTGTGTAGAATTATTTTCAGTTCTTGGATTTTCTTCAATATTTTCTTCCAGTATTGGGATTGGGACAGGATTCTCTTGGACGATTTCTATTTCAACATTTGTTTCAGAGCAATTTTCATTATTTTCATTCTCATCTTGTAGTGAGGTATCTTCGGTTATTTTGTTTGTTGTTAAAGGTTCTTTGTTTTCTTCAATTTCTTCATGAACTACAATGTTTTTAGGTTCTTCAGTAGGATCATCATCACCGTTCTTTTTTGACTGAAATAAAACATCTCTTCTTATTATTATTCTTTCTTTTTCTTCATCAAATAGTCGATATCCTGTTGGGGCATACCCAACCATTATTAGTTTTTCCATTCTAGATTCCAGTTTTTGTAAGTGTCCTAGCCTTTTGCTGTATGCATCAGACCCGAATATTTGTATGTTTCTAAGATCTGGTCTCTTTCCCGACCACATTTCAATAGGTGTCAAATTGTTTATTGACTCAGATGGTGATCGGTTTATTAAATATGCAGCAGTTTTGGCTGCTTCTCCCCATAGGTAAATCTCTGCTTTAGATTCAAAGAGTAGAGCTCGCACTTTTTCCATAATGGTACGGTTCAATCGTTCGGCCTTGCCGTTCAGCTGGGGGCTAAATGGTATAGTGTAGTCTAATATTATTCCTTTGTTCAGGCACCAATTTTTCATTTCATTACTGGTATACTCACCTCCATTGTCACATCTTATCATACTTATTTTCATCCCTTTTTCTCTTTCTTTTTCTTCAACATAATCCTTGATATTTTTAAATGCTTCACTTTTATTGGATAGGAGTTTAATTTCAGTGTAATTTGTGAAGTCATCAGTAATAGTGAGTATGTATTTCTTATCGTCATAGGTGTTTGGCGAAATTGGGCCACAAACGTCGCTATGAATGATTTGAAGTAATCTTTCTGCCTTTGTTCTTTGTGTACTGAATGGCAGTCTTGTTTGTTTAGCTTGTAAGCATACTGTGCAAGTTTCTGGTAACATATCAATGTCTTTATCGGTTATGCTTAAGCCTTCAACACATAGTAGCATTTTTCTCATAGTTACCTTGCCAGGATGTCCCAGTTTTATATGCCATTCAAGTGCACTGTTATGATTAATTGTTACTAGAGAATTTTCTGGTTTTGTAGTTTCTAATTGTATTGAATACAGTCCGTTGCTCTTCTTGTTCCCTTGTAGTATTATTTCTTCATTTCTTTTAATAATGACTTTATTTTTTGTGAACAATACTTCTCCATCATTTTCTGTAATTGCATTAACAGACATCAAATTCTTTTGTAGTTGAGGCACAAAAAGCACATTTTTTAAATCACATTGTTGTGTTTCTATTTTTCCTTTTTCTGTGGACTCGATTTTTTCATTTTTCTTTGCCACTGTAATATCGCAGTTGTATTTTGTAACCTCGCTCAGTAAATCCAATTTATTTGTCATATGTGACGTACATCCTGAGTCTATTATGAACTCTTCTGGACTTTTCTGTATTTCAGTAATAAACGCTATCTTATTATCCTTCTTCCTGAAGTAGCACTTTTCTTCCGTGTGATTATTTTTTTTGCATATTTTGCACATCTTTACTTCTTCTTTCTTTTTATAAAAACAATCATTTTCATTGTGATTATTCTTTTTACAGATCTTGCAGAACTTTTTATTATATTTGTTTTGGTTTGTCTTTCTGAAGCTCGCTTTGAATGCACATTTTTGTTCATAATTATCAGTAGATTCTTTACCAAGTCTTTGTTCTTCTGTTAGGAGCCTTGCTGTCAGATTCCTTAATGTTTTTTCACTTAATGGTGATGAATCCCAGGCTGTTGCAAAATTATTGTATCCATTCGGTAAGGTGGATAATATCTTTGACATGATCATGTTGTCATTAACTTTTTCATCAATGGAATTTAGGTGGAAAGCTATGTTTTCTAGTTTACTTATGTGGTATGTCATATCTTGCCTGTGATCATACTTGTATTCAAAGAAATCTTGCAGAAGTTGACATTTTTGTTGTGTTGTACTTTTCTCAAATATGAAGCACAACTTATCAAACATTTCTTTTGCACTAGGGCAGCTCATAATCAGGGGCATGTGTTTCTTGTCAATTGTGTTCATTATTATTTTCTGAGCTCTTGCATCATTTTTTTCATGCTCCTTTCTGTCACCACCCAAAGCAATTGCATTTTCTTCACCGTGCACTATTTCGTGCAACCCATAACTTTTAAATATTATGTTCAGTTGGAATTTCCAACAGGAAAAAGATTTCTCATCACAAAGCTTCTGAATGCCTGCAATTTCTTCGTATTTTTCCATGTTTTACTTTCGTCGATTTTGTTTCACAGGAACACGCCACAATGGCGGCACTTTTTACTTGTTATTTTCGTTATAGCACTGGTTTTTTTATTTTTTTTGGTTTTCAGTGGTAAGCGGGGACTGGGCCCACAACCTGTTGTTTTTAATTTTATTTGAGGAAGCTTTATTTTATTAAAAGAGTTTTTTATTAGGTATTGCGTTTTAATGTTTTATTTGAACCAACATCTTGGTTGACACATGCAAGCAACCAAAAAGCAGACAGAGACAGTCATAGACAAAATTTAAAAAATAACATTCATTGTTCGGTGTACATTGCTTGGTGATAAATAAATTTATACATTGATGGTTTTAGATTATTGTATCTATTTAAATATTCAACATTCTGCGCTAAGAACGATATCGTAGTCACTGCGTACGCGCCCCTCGGCAGCCCGGGAGCTAAAGACCACTTCGTCAACAAATACAATTACAGGTAGGTAACCAAACTCTTGACGACTGTCAAACACCGATCGATTAACATAAGAAAGTTCGCTCGTTTATACTTACCTTGTAGTTTAATGATTTGTCACGAAAAGCTTAATATCCTCTAGACCTTGTTAGACATACAGGAACTTGTTGTTTTAAGCAATTACAGGAAGACATATTTTTACTTCAAATAAAATGTTTTTTCTTTTGATTGATCACTTTATTTAATCTCCAGCCCTGAAACATTCCCTGACCTGCTGGGCCTGCCCGATGTGAAGGAGATCGCTGAACAGCACAAGAAAACTCCAGCTCAAGTTCTCATTCACTTCTTGCTCCAGCAAAGAGTCGTCGTCATTCCTAAAAGTACTAGTGAAAATAGACTGAAGGTAAACAAACTGTGATTAAAATTAAAAGGAAGATTAGGTCTATGTCTGTTCGTAACATAACGGTAAAACTACTAGGCCGATGAAAGGAATATGGGGGCTACTAGCTTTTGTCCGCGGCTCAAGCTTTTTTCCGGGATAAAAAGTAACCATGTGTTAAGTTAGGGTATAAGCTATATCATTCTAAATATTATCCAAATCCGTCCAGCCGTTTCAGCGTGAAAGAGTAACAAACATACACACACACAAACTTTCGCATTTATAATATTAGTGTGAAGTGTGATGAGATAACATAGCCTTGTCTTATTTCACCACAAACGATTATAGACCGCGCTAATTAGACACCTAATTTTTCAATGATTGATCTATCCCACAGGAACCATGCATTTTTCCGGGATAAAAAGTAGCCTATGTGTTAAGTTAGGGTATAAGCTATGTCCATTCTAAATTTCATCCAAATCCGTTCAGCCGTTTCAGTGTGAAAGAGTAACAAACATACACACACACACGCACACACTTTCGCATTTATACTATTAGTAGGTTAGTAGGATAAAGATACAAGGTATTTCGGGAAAGATATAAGAGGTCTTGATACTTTAAAGATATTTTTGGGCAGATAATCCGCAAGTTACAACTTAGTTTACGGACTGATATTTTTAATACTTTCAGGAGAATATCAATGTTTACGACTTTGAATTATCGCCGGCAGAAATGAACCGTCTGAAGAAGTTAGACAAAGGAGAAGCCGGTCGGATCTTTAACTTCCTGTTTTGGAAAGGGGTCGAGAAACACCCAGAGTATCCGTTCAAGGGACAAATTATTGAAATGGAAAAGTGAATCCAACAAGGATACCTGCCCTCAAAACATTCTAGTCAACTGCTACCTCCACTGATTGCGAGACCAAAGTTTTAACTATTATTTTTAATTTAGTTTATCCTAGAAGTAACTTTCTGCCATTAAATGAGCACTTAGCTTTAATCACTAAAATCAGTTCAACTGATGAAAATCATGACTTGCCTTTGCTTAAAGCATTGAAATTTAGTGTGTTATCGTTATTTTACCAAAAACAATGAAATAAAAGTTTTGGAATGAAAATTTATGTTTTAATTCAGATCGATAACTTGACAATAACAATAAAAATTGTAAATCTAGAGCAATATTCATTACTTGGCAACGTTTAAAATTAAATATTTAGATGAATACAAAACGACAACCAACCAAGTAGCTTACGAAATGTTCTCGTTGCCAGCAACTGGTATTCACATTAATTTAAGCAACAAGTTTTCTCCAAATTCTACAATGAACCGGTAGTATTCAATAAATACTTTAAAATTAAATTATGAAACTATGCATATTAGCTGATCACAATATAAAGCATGCCCTGACTGTATAGTAAGTAAAATTTTCGAGTTTTTTTTTTTACATCATTGATATCGCAAGAACGAGTTCTACAAGATGGATAGTCATTAGTTTAAAAGATAGCCAATTTGAAACGAACTTATTATATCAACTTATTACACTTTCTGTCTATTTTTACCTCTCCTGTAAAATTTCCATTTTGGCGCTTACTATTGTCTACCTCTGAGGTAGTACAGCATTATTTTCACCGTAAAAAAGGTTTTTTGAGTGATGGATGAGAGCGCGCTATGATGCTTGTCAGATACGGCTCAAAGCACGGTAATTTATAATAAACAATAATGAAACTTAATAGAGTTAAGTTCTACTTAATGTAAAATGAGGTGCTCTATGTCAGGTGCTACATACTCATTAATCACTTTGCCCTATCCTATCACGATGACGCTTAACCAATCAGACGGCGATACCACTTGCACTTCCCTTCCCCCACCCCGCGGGGATCTACGCGAGTCGGTAAAGCATCTTCCTCTGCAGCCGATGCTGCAGCTCTCCGCGCCGGATCATGGTGTGCACGACCTTCTGTATGGCGCGCTCGGGGTACTTCTGTCGCAGGAAGTCCTGGATTATAGTCTGCTCGGACACCTGGGAGCCGACCGCGAACCGACGCTTCAATTGCTTCTCGATTCGGGACAGCATCTCGTGGTCTTCTTCTGTCGTGAACCCTTCCGCTCCTGTAAACGAAATTATGTTTGTAAGTTTAGTTATATTATATCGTTTTTAGGGTTCCGTACCTCTAGAGGAAAAAACGGAGCCCTTATAGGATCACTTTGTTATCCGTCTGTCTGTCTGTCCGTCCGTGCATCCGTCTGTCTCTCAAGACCCTCTATCACGGGAACGCGTGGAGGTATCGAGTTAAAATTAAAACCATATACTCAGGTCTACAGTCCCTTGAAGCTGTGAAAAAATCAAACTTCAAAGTTAACGTAAAAAAAAGATACGGCCGTTTATGCCGCAATAAACGTATATTTCAACACTCAAGGGAATCAAAATTTGTAGGGTATTTTCCGTTGACCTAAAACGTCTATATAAGTATAGGAAAAAATCTGAGAACTATACATTTGTAATTAAATGATAAAATATAATATAGTCTTTAACGGAACCCTCGGTGGGCGAGTCCGACTCGCACTGGTCCGGTTTTTTCTAGTTATAATATAACACTTTGTACATTTACACAAATCATGTATAAAAGAATTGGCCTCTTCTATTTTTGGCAATATTTACGATTCGGAAACAGTTTGGAGGAATAGCTTTCCTTATCTGATATCAGATTTTAAAATAAGCGTGTGTATCCTTTATTAAGGACAGACATTACGTGCAAGCCACCATACAAATGCAAAAACAAAATTGTGGGGCGTCTATGGAATGTTCTTATCATATTTTGGGCTAAGTCCTTTATCTAGATCTATGTTGAATTAGAACTAAAAATCGAGATATTTTAATCATATTTTAACAACAAACCTCTAAAAACGTAGTTTTTCGGATTTTTATCAAAAGCGTAGGCGATTGTGTTTTTGTTATTGTGTTTTTGTTGTTTTTATACTAGTCGCTCATCGAAAATGTTATCTAGATTTTTAGTAACCAAAAATAATATGTTTGAAAACGTCCAATATCTTGCCAAAATCATGTTTCTCCTGACACAAGTGTAAAATTTTGCGCTCGCGACGAAAGCGGCACGATTGTATTGCCTAATGCCTGTGCAAGTTCCGTGGAGCGTGCACGCAATAGCGAAATGAAACAGCATTACATTTGGCCGCCCTCACAACTGAAATACCAATGACGTTTTTATATAGTATTCTCCAATACGTACAAAACAATATTGCGACCTATAAGGAGGTTACAGTTCAACTTTATTTTCAGCCAGGTATTGTTTATGGCTGGCGGCGCACGCATGCGCGTTGGACTGTTGTATTTCGGCGCCATGGTTTACGGGGAAATTTATTTATTACTGTGGTTTTATGGGTCAAAAGTATTATTTTGCCCTAAAATTACTGACAGCAGTGATGGTGATGATAATTTGACTCCACCTGACATTCTGGAAATAACGACGGAAATTACGAACACTTTTAGAACAAGCTTTTACAAGAAAAATAAAAAATGGCTATAAATCATGTATTTATATAAATGTGTATTTTGTGTACGACAAAACTCATGCAGTAGCCTACGGAGAATCGAAATGAAATTTAGACATAAGTAGACTTCCTGCGGGCGGATAGTATACGAGTACGAGTATATGTCGCTCACTCACCCGCCAGAGAGCCGGTCATGGCGGCGTCGAGCGTCGACACTTGGAACAGCCGCAGCGCCTCCGTCACGTGCGCTTCGGTCGCGAACGGCTGCAGCTGCATCTTGGCCATCGACTCGGAGATGCGGACGATGGCTTCCAGTTGTCTGCACATCAATTACACATATACTAAGACACGGATGCGCAAAACTGAAGGCGCCCTGATTTTATTTTGGTTGATAGTAACAAATTACGTATTAATGTTGCGCATATAAAATACAGTTTTTTTATCTCGACGTTTCGGATCTAAATTCAGTGGATTGAAATCATACCGTTCGTTCCCGACTGTCCTATATATCTGTTCTATCAATAGGACAAACAGAAAAATTTGATTGTGTATTTCAGATAATAACTAACACCATGGTCAACAGGGCACCAGGCGAGGACGGCATCACAACTGAACTCTTGAAAGCTGGAGTTTACCCTATACTCGGACAGCTACAGGACCTCTTTAATGCAGTCATTCGTACAGGTACTACACCAAAGGAGTGGAGCAGGAGCCTGGCCATTTTGTTCTTCAAAAAAGGGGACAAAATCCTACTTAAGAACTATAGAGAAATTGCGCTCCTGAGCCACAAGAGTTATCACGAATCGTCTCGCCCAACGTTTCGACGACTTCCAACCTCCCGAGCAGGCTTGGTTTCGAAAAGGCTACAGCACCGTGGACCACATTCACACGCTAAGGCAAGTTATACAGAAAACTCAAGAGTATAATCACCCTTTATGTCCAGCATTTGTGGACTACGAGAAAGCCTTCGACTTCATCGAAACTTAGTCTGTTCTGCAGTCCTTGCAGCGATGCCAAGTTGTGCCAAGTCGTTACGTGGAGATGCTGAAATGTCTGTATGACTCCGCTACGATGTCTGTCCGCCCAAGTACAGGGTGTACAAACAAGACCGATACATCTTCAGCGCGGCGTGAGACAGGGAGATGTTATTTCCCCAAAACTGTTTACCGCCGCGCTGGAGGACGTCTTTAAAACACTAGACTGGAAGGACGAGGCATAAACGTAAACGGAGAGTACATTTTACATATTCGCTTTGCCGATAACATCGTGATAATGGCGGAATCGCTGCAGGAACTGTAGGAAATGGTGCGCGGCCTTAACAATTCTTCGAGACGAGTGGGCCTGCGGATGAATTTGGATAAGACTAAGGTCATGTCCAACTGTCACGTTATCCAAGAGCCACTAACCGTCGACAATGTCAGCATCGAAGTTGTTCAAAAATATATTTATCTGGGTCAAGGTATACATACAACTGGATAAAAACAACTTCAACGCCGAGGTTGACAGAAGAATATGCTTGGGTTGGGCATCATTCTAAAAGTTGCGTCACATATTTATGTCGTCAATACCGCAGTGCTTAAAGGCTAAGATCTACAACCAATGCGTCCTTCCTGTGATGACGTATGGCGCTGAGACGTGGTCTCTTACAAAGGGCCCGATCACAGCCACCTATACTTACAAGCCGTGTTGTTACGCGGAGCGGCAACGTCGCAGTGAACCGATCACTCTGTTTGTCTAAATGTCAAACTATTTGAAATGTTATTTTTATGCGATATTAATAAGTTTTTAGTGGTTATTTTGTTCATTGATTTACTGTTGGGAAATCAAGGAAGCTACACCCTTCATGACAGTTAGTTTAAACACAATTTTCTCAAAATATAACCTAAAATTTAGTCTCGGTGTTTTTAAACGAAATCATAGATATTTCCTTTTAATTAATTATCACACTTTTTTCCAACAGATGCCCAGGCGTTGCTGCATTCCTGATTGGAAAGCGAATTATGATTCATCGTTAAAGAACGGTCAGGAAGCCGTGTCAACTTTCTCCTTTCCAGAAGATGAAACTCAAAGAAAAAAATGGATAGCGGCTATTCCACGGTCAGACTGGACACCCAGCAAGGGATTATTTGTGTGCAGCAACCATTTTAGCCCAGGTGAAGTGATCCGAACAAATAAAATATATATTAGTGATGGCAGTGTTGAGGAAATGACACTTACTCGCTGTCAACTAGTACCAGGGGCAGTGCCACATCTTTTCCCCAATTTACCGAAGTATTTGAGCAAGGAATGCCCCAAAATTAGAGCTAACCCTGAAGTTCGACGAGAAAAGTGTCAAAAAAGAAGTGATGAAAAAAAGGAATTGCTGATTGTAAGTGATATTATACAAAGCTTTGGTGAACTACATGAGGGACTTAAGCGAAAAACAGAGCTGCACAGTGGGTGGCAAATAAAATATGAAGATCAGTGCATTTATTTGTATACCCTAAATATAGACAATACCCCGAAAGATGTTATTTACCCAGTAAAAGTGCTTTATAGTGTTCTTATATTACCAAATTTAAAGGTAAGAGTGTTTTTGGGCAGTAATGAGCTATCTGAACATGATTTAAAACCAATACTGCCTCATACTTTGCAGCTTAGTAGGTGGTCTGAACTTGAAAATCTATTAACTCGCTATAGGTTTTACAATTACAGTACGGAACCATCAAAATCCAAGTTCAAATATTTTGTTGACTTGTCTGTGGAATATGTAGGAAAAGCAACTGAACATGTTCAAGACAGTAGGAATCATGTTGAAAAGCAGCTGGATTTGATTAAAGACCAACTTGAATCAGTGGTGGAAAATAAGCGAAAATATTCCATATCAACAAAAATATTTGCTTTTCTTATCTATTTCCAATCGGCATCATGCTATGAGTTGCTTCGTAGTTTCTTATTTCTACCCCATATTCAACACTTATCGTCATCTTTAAAAGTTGGTCCAGAAAGAGGTAAATAATTTGAACTATCTTACCCACATTTACAATACATTACTAGACCGAGAAAAAACTGTAAATCTTGTAATAGATGAAATCTACATCAATAGCAAAGCTGAGTATAAATCTAAGAGAATTGATGGATTTTCACAGAATAAACCAAATGAATTGGCCAAAACAGTGCAAAGTTTTATGATATATAAAATATAAATACATACAAGAATAGGGTAAGGAACTTAGCAAGATAATGACTTTTTTTTTATTTATTTTATTGGAATTTAAAAGGATGAATATATTTGACTATATTGGTGAAGGGCTAAATCAAGAAACTGTAGTTAAAATATATTTTGTACGACTCGATTAATGACTGTGAAAATATCGCCTTTTTTGTAAACAATAAAGACTGAACAACGTGTACAAAACCCCAACCAAAAAAAAACATTAATTGGGTCATCAATGGAAGATAAGTTCACTCAGTCGGGAAGAGGCGACGTTGCCAATTCTATGCGCATGGCTTGTAAGTATAGGTGGCTGTGGCCCGATCCACCGATTTAAGGTCGCTCAGCGAGCTATGGAGCGGGCTATGCTTGGGGTATCTCTGATAGATAGAATCCGCAATGAGGAGATCCATCGGAGATCGAAAGTAACCGACATAGCCTGCAGAATCAGTAAGCTGAAGTAGCAGTGGGCAGGCCATATTTGTCGCCGACATGATGGCCGTTGGGGCCTAAAGGCTTAAGAATGGCGACCACGTACAGCAAAGCGTACTATAGGCCGACCTCGTGCCCACTGGACCGACGACCTGAAGGAAGTTGTGGGTGGCGGCTGGATGAGGAGGAGGGAGCGGTCCGACATGAGTGGCGAAATTTGGGAAAGGCCTATGTCCAGCAGTGGACGAACACGGGCTGATGGATGGATGGATAGAACAAGTCGTCTGCACAGAAACGATATTTTGGAATTCTTGCAGAAAACTGTGTACTGAATCCAAATATGAACTCAGATTTTTTCTATCAGGTCTCTGTTTTTGTGAAATCAACTTTAAGTATTGTAATTTTACGTTTCTTTAATGCCTATGAACAATTTTTTCACTTTTTACAAATGTATTTTATATATTTATTTTTCATCATTACAAGTCCTTGATCAATACTTATCGTCAGAATTCGCGATTGAACCTTATATTTCAAAAAAAAAAAATACTTTGTGGGAGCTTGTTCTGTCCATACATTTCATACCAAGTTTTTACTACGAAAAATTGGGTGTGCTTGTTTTGAGACACTAAATAAAAAACTAGGCTTGGTTACGTGAATCTTTTTATCATATTATTAAAAAGAACTACTGAGGAGTATTATTGAAAATTAAAGCCGAAAAACTAATTGTTCTAATACTTGCGATTGTCGGCACTTGGTGAAACTGGAAACACATCTTGAATAAAAACACTTGTACTAGTCTCACAAAACACTTGTACTAGTCTCACTTAATATATTTTATGTACACATATAACTCTCCCAACCCGTTTCGGATATTAGACCATTTTCAAGGGATGTTTAGATATTCAAACCATTAGATTTACATATTACGTACAACCTTTAAGCGACAGACGACGATAATGTTCACACAATTTAAATTACTGGTATTTATTGTATTAAAATTACTGGTATCTACTGTATTATATCAATGTTGTTCAAATGTCAGATAAATAAAATAATAGCAAATATCAAGTAAATTAGAAAAGATAATAAATTTAAAAATAGTCAAGAAAAATTTAATTGAAATAATGAAGTATTGGTGATCTATTAATTTCTAATTGTTGGTTCAAGATGATGTCATTGCTTTTATTCATGAGTTTATTGATTTCCAATGTTTCTAAGGCCGTCATTTTTCTGCCTTTTTTGCACATGTGGTGTGGTCTCAGAACAATAAATATACATCAATGGGAGTGGTTTAAAATTGTAATTTTCAAATGAGTGATTTTCACTTATTAAATGGTTAGTAAAATTAGAGTTTGATGTTTTTTTACGGCGCCAGCTACTTACATGCTCTTTGATTCGAGAATCAAACGACCTGCCTGTCTGTCCTTTGTACATCTTATCACAATCGTGATATGATAGCTCGTAAATGCCACTCGTAGTTATTGTTTTTGTGCGGCAATATTTATAACATAGGATATTTTTAAAAGACTTTGTGGTGTAAAAGGCAGGTCTGTGATTTTTCATAGTTCTGGAGCATTTATAATATATATCTGTCCTAAAAATGGCAATTTAAGCCATGTGTACATAAAATATATTCAGTGAGACTAGTACAATTGTTTTTATTCAAGATCTAATTGTGCTAAGCGTAAAGCCCCACCAGAAGTGGTAAAAAACACGTCATTTTTCAAAATTCAGTCTGTCTTAGACAAATATTACGACATGATAGAGAAAGGGGTTCTTACCTAACAGTGATGGGTATAGAGAGCCTCTTATCCGCCTGTCGCTCGTGCTGGCTGGCGCCGGTCCTCATGAGCACGTACCGGGCCCGGAGCCGCTCGGCGGCCGAGGCCGAGAGCCGCGGGCCGCACCGCGAGCGGCAGTACGCCACGAACCGCTTCAGCGTGGGGAGAGGGATCTCGCCCTGCGCCGCCTCGCGCTCCGACGTGTCGCCACCCATGTGCACCGAGATTATGTGCTTCGCTAGCGTCTGGGAACATTCGATAAACCGGCTGTCAACTGACAAGTAACATTCAATGACACCTATTGCTATACTGACCAGTGGAGGATTTAGGGGGGAGGCTGAAGCCCCTCCCCCAATATATACTTTTTAATACACTATCTCGATAGCGCTTGATACAGTGCTGTCTCACTCTGTCGATCTACTTAGAGAGGGACAGACAGTGTATATCGAGCTCTCAAAACTCGATATGGCCTACTATGATAGGTACCCTACTCAAAATATGAGAGATTGTTTTGTTTAGCGTGCGTAAAATTACATATTTCCCACTAGTACTTTGTTTTTTTACTATTTAAGGCAGGCGTGGGCAACCTTTGGGAAGTCGCGGGCTAAACAATCATATGCTATACGAAAATAACGACGCAATCAGTGAACCGCAGGTTCAACTAGAAAAGTTACAATTGTAATATTCCATTAACTAGACACAAAGAATTTTGAAAATTTTTCTAGGTTACTTTGGTTGGTGACTAGGATTTATTGATTTTCATCCCTTCTTATTTGTTAGTTTTCACCTTTCACTCATTTGCTCCTTTACTCACATCGGCTAAGAAGTTAAATTGTTCATAGCCGCGGGCCGTTTTAAAAACCTTAACGGGCCGGATGCGGCCAGCGGGCCGATTGTTGCCCATATATACAAGTGGACCTTGTTCCACTTGTTGTTTAGTTGGTATTTCTGTAACCGGATACACTAAAAATTGTTTAGGATGAGTATTTTCAAACTTTTATATTATTATTAAATATGTTAAATTGTAAAAGACGTTTTAAAAATTCAAAACGATCTTAGACGTCATAATTTATATTCTATCTATCTTAGAACTTATTATAAAAATTAAATTCTTTGTAGTGTAGATTGGTACCAACAAGACTGCGTTTTCTTCTGTTTGTATTTTGTTTTGATTTGCAACAAGATTGCTTTTATTTTAGTTTTATGTAATTTTTCACAGATGTATTAAAACGTCGTTTGATACACGTGCGAAAGTGTTGATATTTCTCGCTCCGACTGTTTTTTGTCAACCATTTCGCACTAGAATCAAAATGTACTATTATAGGACTCATACATTTATAGTACTAATATTATGAGAATTTCCTACTTATGTTGTACTACAGTCTTCAGTTTACTTACCTACACGTATGTTAATAGCACAGGATATGGTATGTAATTACTATGATATCCTGAAAAGACTCAGTGAAACGTACTCTCAGCCCCCCCCCCCCCCCCAAATATGTTTCTGGATCCGCCAGTGTTACTGATTTGATTATAATTAATTAATTATCTGAACAAGTTTTCTAAACAAAAGCGCGAAAATAATTCTTTATTAGGGTTACGTACCCGAAGCCACCCTATTTCTAAGCCTCTCCGCTGTCAGTCCGTTCATCCGTCACAGGGCTCTACAGCTTCAGCCGTAATTTTTTTTTAAAGAAGATGTGTTACTTTGTCCTCTATCACAGGAAATAAGCATCTAGTAGCATCTTTTCAACTTTATTTATTTCAGCTCTTAAAAACGATAACACATACAAGTTTATAATTTTGTCAGATTTTAGTAAATACTTTAAAGCAAAGCAACAAATAATAAAATTGGGGTTCCGTACTCAGAGGGTGCCGAATTGTTTGTCAGGGGCAACCAACCGTTTAAGCGCCTTGTTTTGGATTTATATTTTTGTTATCAAATCAAATCAAAATATTTATTTTGTAAAATAGATACATAAAGTATACTTTCTACATGTCAAAGTTAATCTTTACAATAAATATCTTTAGAATAAAAAAATATAAAAAAATAATATGTATAATAAGGGAAAATAGGTTGGGCTACAAAAATTTAATTATACACCTACATAGAATAGAGAAATCTAGGAATAAAAATATTATATATAAATGATGCAACGAACAAACAAGTTGATAAATAAATACGGGAAATACATCCAAAAAATATTAAGGTTGGGCTACTAAAATGTAATAAAGTCATAAACCTGCATAAAATAAAGAAACATAGGAATAAAAATACTATATATACATAATGCCTAACCATCCGCACCATTCGATTAGTATTGCTAAGAAGAAGGGCAAGAAACTGTTACTGTTATTCGCCACGTTGTTAGGGTTCCGTACCCTTATTGTGTGATGGTATGAAACCTTTAGTGCGCGAGTCCGACTCGCACTTGGCTGGTTTTTTTTTTGTTTCTTTGGTGAAGTTCAGCTAGACTATTTGAATTAACTATCGTTTAGCTCAGATAATCTTATGATACTATTATAAAATAGTGTTGGTCCATCGACGCCACAAAAGCCAAACTAGAGATCCTCAAAATATGTACCCCTCTCTATTACAGTAGTACTACAAAAATAATGCGCATGGGAAATGATCTATAACTTGTTGCGTGGTAATTGGGAATCTTCGCCACTCCTCGGCAAAGATCGTATTACCGAACTGTGTGCAATGTTTTCTTTTGTTTTCTTTCTGTCATGTTAAATAATTAATAATTTGTTGGCCCGATGATGTGTAATACGAAACCGGTAGCCTAAGTTAGAATAAAAATAAATATATGTGGAATAAAAGTACAAGAATTTGTGTATAATTTATTCAAGATGATATTCCACCAAGAACCATCAATCGAATCCATCCAATATTTAGGGCTTATACTATTTTCCAGAATACAAAAACTGGCGAAGAATTCTATGCGCATTATATAATGTACTCACAATGTCCCTGTTCTGGTCGTGCACGTCCTTCACAATGAAGATCATGTCGAACCGCGACAGTATGGTCGGCATGAAGTCGATGTTGTCGTCGGCCTTGGTGTCGTCCCAGCGGCCGAACACCGAGTTAGCGGCCGCCAGCACCGAGCACCGGGAGTTCAGCGTCGTCGTGATACCGGCCTGAAGATATTACTCGCATTTTAATACCACTTTCCGTGATTGCCTATTCGCAGTTTTGTATTTACAAAATGTACACATTAGAGTGACTTTCGTTTACTTAGAAAGAGTAGCATTCTTTATTTTATTGTAATTTATTTAGTGATATTTACATCAATAAATGGTTGAAGAAAACAGTTGTAATGTTTCACAAAATTACTATAATTATATTTCCGACTAGTTTCTCCTTAACGGCATTTTTTAGGATTTAATACATGTACGAGTACATCACAAAAGCTGTTCATGTATGTGAAAACAGGATAACAATCCGTTAATTCGTTAAGGCGAAACTAGTCGGAAATATAATATAATAGTAATTAGTAATTTTGTGAAACAGTACAAGTGTTTTCTTCAACCATGATGATGTTTCACCAAGTGCCGACAATCGCAAGTATTAACATCAATAAATTACCACCGACCCGTTCAATGCTCCCCTCGCAACGCGAGCGATACGCCAATGGTATGGTTTATCTGTAGAATGGTCGGCAGCTAGTTTTGCAGGCGTAAAGAGAACCCTCCGTTCGTCATCGACGCTCCAAAAATGCACCAATCCGGCGCCGTCAGGCACTATATTCACATCGGCAGTTACCCGGCGAGCTTTGTTTTATATAAACTACGGCACATTTATAATTAACGCTACCACTAAATATGTATACTTTTATGTCTTGGTTTATACTTAGGTACGGCTGCAGGTTTTATCTATACTAATAATAAAGTAGTAAAAATGACGTGTCTGTAAATTGAATATTTTTTCAAAATTTCAAATGGAGTTTGTTATTAGTATTGTCCTGAAGACAAAACTACAATTTTCAAGAATTTTAGTCTGTCTGTCTGTGTGTTCCGTTTTAACTCGAGAACCTCCACGGATTTAGATGCATTTAGCATATAAGGGCTGTTCATAAAAAAACGCCCAAGATGAAAACGGGGCAAAGATTGCATAAACGAGGGCGAAGCCACGGGCAAAGGCTAGTAATAACTAAGAAACATGAGTATCTGACACACTCATAATATAATATTGTCCCTCCCGTACTGTACCGTTACCTATGGGTCGTCAGACGTATAGTGAGCTATACCTTAGCGATGGAGATGGTCTGTTGCTCCATGGCCTCGTGTATGGCGACCCTGTCGTCCTCCCTCATCTTGTTGAACTCGTCGATGCAGACCACGCCGCCGTCCGCCAGCACCATCGCGCCGCCTTCTATCACGAAGTTACGTATAGTGAGGTATACCTTAGCGATGGAGATGGTCTGTTGCTCCATGGCCTCGTGTATGGCGACCCTGTCGTCCTCCCTCATCTTGTCGAACTCGTCGATGCAGACCACGCCGCCGTCCGCCAGGACCAGCTCGCCGCCTTCCATCACGAAGTTACGTATAGTGAGGTATACCTTAGCGATGGAGATGGTCTGTTGCTCCATGGCCTCGTGTATGGCGACCCTGTCGTCCTCCCTCGTCTTGTCGAACTCGTCGATGCAGACCACGCCGCCGTCCGCCAGCACCATCGCGCCGCCTTCCATCACGAAGTTACGTATAGTGAGGTATACCTTAGCGATGGAGATGGTCTGTTGCTCCATGGCCTCGTGTATGGCGACCCTGTCGTCCTCCCTCATCTTGTCGAACTCGTCGATGCAGACCACGCCGCCGTCCGCCAGCACCATCGCGCCGCCTTCCATCACGAAGTTACGCTGGAATCATAAGGGTTCAGATTAAACGTGGCTTTTGTTACGGGTAATAAAATGGGTGAATCTGCGCTTGCCGTGAAAGCAACGGTTTGCGGGTTCGAATACTTTTCTCCCTTGAAATTTGTTTTAATTGATCTCTTCAGTTTGTAACGCACTCTTCTTAACTTGCTGTTGACGATAAAGCTAGCACCAGCAAAAAAGTCTGGCGATGGCAAGGCAATAACTAACCCTGCCTCCCAGCGAAGAAATTAGAGCAACTTTTCAGAACGTTTACACAATGTTTCTGTGAACATTAATGGGGAAGCTTATCTCTAGCAGAGGATTGCTCATCTTATGATGATAAAAAGTTATATAGATTTGAGATTATTTGAGGATAATGAATGCCTAAGATACAAATAAGAATAGATGGCGTTCAGATTCTTAATTTTTAATACTGAAGAAGTCCTTTTGGCTATGTTTGTATTTTTAGTAGCGACGCGTTTGGTGTGTATGACGCGTTTTGGAGAGCTCTCGAAATTAGACACACCAGGAAAAAGTGTGTGTGAATGCACTACTACAATCACTATAGGTATACCAGAATCTCATAACAAAAAAATATATGAAACCATAGAGAATTTTCATATAAATTTTTGCCATCAGATTCTGGTACACCTATATCAAAGTTGGTGAGATAGAATATCTGTACCCATTTATTTTCGTGTAAAAAGGAGATGGCTTAGAAACCTGAATGCTGCTTAGCATTTTTACTTATCCTTGTAAAACGTGCGTAATTTTACACTTGATTTCTAACCGTTCTTTCTAGAAAAGCTACAGTACAGCTGGATCTCAGAAACTTACACTTCCCGGGTCCCGAATAACGGAGGCCGTCAGCCCGGCGGCACTGGAGCCCTTGCCTGACGTGTACACCCCGATGGGAGACACTTTCTCCACGAACTTGAGGAGCTGCGACTTGGCGGTCCCGGGGTCTCCCAGCAACAGGATGTTGATGTCGCCTCGTCTGGTCAGCCCGTCCGGGAGGCGCTTGCGGGAACCTACGGGATATGTTTGTTTTGAAAAGGTTTTAAGTCGGCTTTGAAGCAAAGTTATCGGGAAAGGGATGGAGCTATCTAAGTCAGATGAACTGTAATTATATCTCGTTTACTCGCACAACTGCGTCCCTCTCTTTCCCAAAACTAAATTCGCATTATTATTAAATGGTTTTGACTTTCGATATGTTTGTGTCAGCATTCAAGACAAAATAGAGCCTTGTTGAAAGCTGTTCTAGAGATATTTCTTTTATGAAGGAACTTCCTCCAAAGGGAAACCCGTAGAGCAAATTTATGTGCAGCACCAAAAGAAGGAACCTTTGAAAGTAGATTAAGCTTTTAAGTTTGAAACATAATTGTGCATGCTATGATATTAACTATTTTAATTGAAAGTTGGATTGGATTAATAATTTAAAGCATTTTTTTTTCATTGTACTAAGAATACCAGAATGCTGTAAGATGGCTAATATAATAATAATACAATACAGTGGCGAAGAGGGAACATTTAAAAAAAGGGAAGCTGGACAAATAAAATACCCAGAAAAGCAACCAAGGAAAACATTTAAAACAATGTACTTTGCAACTCTCTGTCAGCAAAGTGTAATTGTCGTATTGAGATTTACGGTAATGTTAGACAAAGCGAAGAGCACGGAATAAAGAAATATATGTAGTATGGATAACATTTCCTAAACAAACCGATGGGAATCGTGTTATATGGACCCTTCGCCACTGAAGAACAAACGCACCTCCAAAGAGCAGAGCAGCAATAGCCTTCTTCATATCGGTAGCCCCGAAGACGCTGGGAGCGATGGAGTTGGCGACTCGCTCGTAGACGTCGGGCGCGGCGGCCAGGCGCCGGAACTGCTCCTCCTCCTCCGCGGTGAACGGCTTCGAGCCGCCCGTCACACCCTCCTCCGCGGTGAGCCCCACCGCGCGGAGGTACGACGACCGCACTCCCACTGACCCCTTGTCGCGACCTTCGCGCTGTTCACAATTATACAGGACGTATAAATGGACAGATAATCATAATTGTATTTCAAGAGCTGTATTTAAAGTGTTAAGATTAATGCATGCTATAACATTATCTTGTTAGGGTTCCGTAGTCCGACAAGGAACCCTTGTAGTTTCGCCATGTCCGTCTGTCCGCGGCTTAGCGCAGAGACTATTAATACCAAAAAACTGTGATTTGGCATGGATATAAATATTTATCACGCCGACAAAATGGTAAAATAAAATCTCATACACGTAAACTAGGGATGAATTATTTTTTCTCGTCTATCCCATAATGTGGGGTATCGTTGGATAGGCCGTTTAAAAATATTGTAGGTGTGTGAAAACCATTTTTCGATATAGAGATCCGTTGGCGAAATATTAAGCTTTAAAGTGAAAATTTTAGTTAGAGTGGAGCGCCCCCTCCCCCCCCCCCCCACCCCACTGCTGGCTAAACGGTTGTTTATAGAAATGTGAAAAAATTCACAGAAGTAGTATATATAATGAATTTAAAAGGAAAACTATCACAGCAATGTAGGTTTTAAAGGTTTACGAGTACAGGTCACGCCATACTTTTGGTCCCCTACAATGTACGGGACCAGAAGTTTGACGCGGTCTGTATTAGTAGACCAACTTATATGTACCGGGCAACTACGGAACCCTACATTGCGCGTGGCCTGACACGCACTTAGCCGGTTTTTTTTAAATTTGAGTTGCATCATTTTAAAATTGTTTATTTAATTAAATCATATTTTTTATCCAAAAAAGTTTATTCTCTGCGATGGCTAATATGTGTATAACGTATATATAAATGAACAGGTATGTTTAAATTAAACCCCATTACCTATTGATTATACCGAACCACTTTCCCAAGGAAACGAACTTGCGGAAATGCAATTTTTTTATGAGATCTTTTAATTCCGAATTATAATGGGTAGGAAGCCATAAATATTTTTTTAATTGCGCGATTAATTTTCTTTAAAAAAGCCAATATGATCAGTAGATTAAGGGGATTCGTTTCGCTCTCGGTGCATAGTGAAAAACGTTTATCTTGTATTAAAAATCTAACCTAATGTAATTTATAGGATTTTGCGACCATAATTTCATATCAATAAGGCTTTTCTGGCCAAGTTGTATTATTTTATGCATTAAGTGGTAAATTAATGTCCACCAACAACTTCAAACGCGCTTTTAAGTTGGTATGGACATTCACGCGAACTATAATCTATAAAATGACGCAATTCTGCAAAAAGAATATGATAATCATTAAGAAATAGTCGCGAAATAATATAAAACGCATTTATTTTATACTTTTTCAGTTGTATTATTTTATGCATTAAGTGGTAAATTAATGTCCACCAACAACTTCAAACGCGCTTTTAAGTTGGTATGGACATTCACGCGAACTATAATCTATAAAATGACGCAATTCTGCAAAAAGAATATGATAATCATTAAGAAATAGTCGAGAAATAATATAAAACGCATTTATTTTATACTTTTTATTCAAAAATAAGAAAAACAATAATAAGTTGTGCATTTTGCACCTAGACCGAAACGAACCACCTTAAACATAAATACGGAACCCTACAAACGAACGTCATTAATTACCCCGATCTTGGCGATCTTCTTGATGCTGTATATGCCGAGCACAGTGACGCGCGCGCCCGGCGCCGCTCGCTCGCACAGCACTCGCTCGCAGTACACCGTCAGGTGGCGCGGCATCTCCCCTTGAGGGATGCTCTCCGGGGCTTCTTGCAGCTTCAGGACCTACGGATTTCGTTAGATCTACATACATTCTGAATTCCAAATTCCTAGAGGGGGCAATGGTTCCACGGTTATCAACTTATCACTATGGGCTCTCATGCATAAATGAATATTAATATGAACATGTTCAGTCAGTTTAATAGAGATAAATAGCTCAAAGATGCCAACACAAAAAACTGATTCAGTAAAAGGAAGGTAGAGCTATTTGTCTCACGTCAGGAGTTACATACTCTTCATTTACCATGGACTCCAATGTTCAGTCAGTTAAGCTCATTATAATAGAGATAAATAGCTTCAAGCTGTGGACAAAAAACTGATGCAGCGAAAGAAAGTTAGAGCTATTTGTCTCATGTCAGTAGTTATATATTCTTCATTTACCTGATAATCTATGCATTTGCATTTGTCTGGAATGATGAAGTAAGGATCCAAAGGACATTTCGGACGGCCAGCCTGTTCCCTGAAAATTAAACAAGAAATTTAAATTCAGATTAGAAGAAACTGCTGATAATCAACACCAAATTGACAAAAACAAAAGAAATCTCTTTAACTGACACAGAACTGCTAAAGTAGTCAAACAATGAAACTTACTGTCTATCAATTATCAATGTATTCGTACAAAATGATTAAAATACCATCTGAATTTGCAGAAAAGTTGGTCATAATATTCAAAAAGTACACATTTTAAATTAAGTATTTTAACTTACGTGTTGCATTTTCTTGGCATGACATATCCCTCTAAGCCAGGTTTGACAGGTAAATTAGGTATCACATTGCGGCATGATCGGCACTGAATGGAGATCTTTGTCGCCTTTGCTTTGATACCTGACGCCGATATAACGATACCTGGTATCTTAATTAATCGAGAAACTGTGTCTGACTGCAATAAAAAGGAGTTAATTTATTTTAGAATATTTTTCATTATATTTTCTCAGTACAGATTATATACTGTTCCAAGGGAACTTTTGTCTAAGGGGTTTCTCAAAACAAACACTATGAATTATATATAAGGTCCAACAATTCAAAGAGAAAAGAGGATGAGAGAGTATACCTATAAGACCACTTTCCAATGAAAAAAAAAAAAAATTTTGCCTGAACTCTTTTTTTCACTGTTTCATAGAAATTTAGTCAGATGATTGAACCAAATTACAAAAAAATTGACCAAAGAAGATCAATCACCGATCAGTTAGCAATACATGATCTACCCTAGAATTATTTTCACTTATTATTGTAGGACCTTATATAAATGGGGAGTTTTACCACTACCACAGTTAAATAATTATCAAAACTTATTAATTTTTGATTTTATAGTGAAACTCTTATTTATAGTGTACACTTTTAGATATCAAAATAAAGAAACAATAGGTAATTGAAAAATATCTTTCTGTGAAAGGTTTATTATGAACTTTTGGAGGGGTCAAGCAGTAAGGAAAGAACCAGTATACTAACCTTGAGTTCTCTCAAGTTGGCTGCATGGGCGTCTGAGGAAAGAAGTACTTGAATGTCTTCAACTTTCTCTTCACCTTCTGGCCTCGGTGCAGTTAATTCATCAGCTAACTGCAAAACAGTTTAATGTTTATTGTTATGACTCTTATGATTATGACCTAGTTGCATTCTTAATATATTATTCTTAGTTGTCAGTAACTGTTTTAGAAATTATGGTAGGTAAGGTAGATGAGTTGTGAAATTCTGTGAGCAAATCATATTCATTTGACAGCAAAAAAGGTATGATTTAAATTGTCAAATGGGCTATTTTGCTAAGCCTAATAGCCATTTGACAATCAAAGTCATTTAAGTCATCAAATGAATATGATTCCCTCACACAATTATATTATATTATAGGTGGTAGAGCTGATGCCGGGCTTGACTGTGGAGGTACCACCATCTTACTCACAAATCATCCTGAAGTTATTCAGGGGAGAATAAGAGAACAGCTCTCAGGCAAAACATGGCGGTCCACCATTGCCTGGGACCAATGGATGGCGGTATATCCATCCACAATTGCTGGGCCTTAAAAACAGACTGGTGGATGAATTTGGCTGATGGATGGATGGATGGACACAATTGCACACCTGGTCATCTGGTCTAATTTCCCTTCAATGGTGATTGAAAATGCTACCCAACATTCAATACTGCAAATTAATGTAATGCATTTATCCTTACACTTGATAATCTCATATTGTATTAACACTGATGAAAACGAATGAATTTGATGCTGACGAAATTAGGAACATAGATTAGTATCAAAATGGGGGCAAAATTATGCCTTCTAGGCTCACCTATTTTCTCCCAGTGCCCCTTATCAATAACCTAACCATTAAATGTAACAAAATTGCCAACCTCTTTAGCAGCTTCTTCTAAGATGGGTAGATGTTCAGTTGGCTTTTTGTACAACTTTTCAGCCAAAACCTCATCAAAACTTGACAAGTCCTCTATGTTTATTTCAACCCAGTAGTGGCCCAGATTGTAGTTGCGCTTCAGAGCATCTCTGAAAGGAATAGAAAAATCTCAAAACAAATAATGAACACATCCCTCAGCTTGTGTTCGTCCACTGCTGGACCTTCACCAAATTTGGCCACTCGTGGCGGTCTTCCATCCTCCTCATTCAGCCGCCACTCTATACGTCCTTAAGGTCGTCGGTCCAGGGGCACGAGGTCGTTTTACGCTACGCTTTGCTTACGTGGTCTCCATTCTAACTAACGCCTTTCGGCCCCAACGGCCGTAAAGAATGAACATATAGGTTATAAAAATAATGAAATTTTTAATAACCAAGAGGAGTTTGATCAATCAATTTAAAGTCATGTTTACCTATATTTATAGTTAAAGTTTCCAGTGTGGAACTGACGAATGAATTCCTTAAACTTTTTCTTCACTGCTTGAAGGTTAATTTGATCTTGAGATTCATGCTCTTCAACGCCGAAATTGTCTGAAAAGAAAACTCCAGGATCATCGAATCCTTCCATTGCGCGTTTTGTTCTCGTTAAGTCACTATAAAACAGTTTAAATTAACAAAAATCAACAAAGATATATGCCGAAATTGTTTGGGATCTTAAGTCATCAGCCTCGAGTTTGGCGCGAATTCTTGACAGCAGAGTGAGATAAACAGAAAAAATAGGGAAGTGGGTGGATACGATGCCGCTATAGCAAAGTGTTGCCAGATGAGAAAATTGAAAATGCGGTAGCGGTGCTTAAAAAACACGGATTTTTACAAAAAAAAAGCGGAATATACCTATTATTTTAAGATTTACATCGATTTTTGTCTATCAATTCATAAGCTTATTAATGTTTTTAATTGCAGTATTCTCGACGCGCCGTGTATGACTAAAGTAGGTATATTTTTTTGCACGAAGGAGGAAACTGACAGTTCATGCTAGTAGAAAATGCGCTTTTAACTCTTATGAAGCATGTGCTTTCAAAACATTCAAAAGTTCGCGACAATATGAAATGGCTCATGCACCATAGGAGTTAAAAGTGCATTTCCTACTATCAGAAGTGTCAATTTCCTGCTTCGTGCAAAAAAATATACTTTGTGCCATAAGCGGCTTTCAGACTATGCTATAATTTAATAGCATATTGTTTAAAGCTCATAGCACAACAATATCGCGCACCATACATTGTTTTGGACACGTTCACACTGTACTGTACTATATATTATTGGCTTACCATTAGCGATGGTATTTATCCGAGTTTAAACTCACCATTGGATAAAAACTGAGTTTTTACCCATATTCATCCGGTTTTTGACTCAAAAGCAGGATAAATACTATTCATAAAATTTTTACTTTTGTTTCGTGTTTCATTCTTTATGGTGATTTTACCTTATGATTATTGGTCTTGTGTGCACATGACCCGACCATGAGAATTAAATATCAGTAGAATATTAAACATTTTCATCCTTATTGACATTTTATTTTAAGTACACCTTTTCTTTTTCAAATGTACTGTAGGTACTCAGTAAATGATCTGGAAGCTAAATCTAACAAAATGAAACTGGTTAAGTGCGAGTAGAACTCGTGGCCTGAGGATTCTGTACATACAGTTTAAAACACAAACGTATTCCACAAGCAGTTATAACTATTATATCTATATAATGCCTTATTTTGACCATACATATAGCTACAAAATGGCCACTGAGGCTACCAATATTTAGTAAGATTTTCGAAAAAATTGTTTTTAATCAATTATTATCTCATTTTAACTTAAATAAACTGTTTCACAGTGAACAATATGGATTCACTAAAGGGAGGTCAACCACTAATGCAGGAGCTGCTTTAGTCAAGCACATATTTCACGCTTGGGAAGCAAAGCAGGATGCGTTCGGTGTATTTTGTGACCTCTTAAAAGCTTTTGATTGCGTTAATCATGAAACACTTTTATGTAAATTAGATCACTATGGAGTTAAGGGTAAATCTTTGGCGTTATTTAACTCATACCTTAGTGACCGGATTCAAAAGGTAGACATTAATGGAGTAAAATCATCTGGAGCATTAGTCAAAATGGGTGTTCCGCAGGGCTCCATATTGGGGACCCTATTGTTTTTAATATACATAAATGACCTTCCTTACTTAGTTAGAGACTTATCTGAGATAGTTCTATTCGCAGATGACACGTCACTTATTTTTAAAGTGAATCGACATAACGATATTCTTGATGACGCGAATTCAACTCTCTCTCTGATTCTTGATTGGTTCACTGCAAATAATTTGGTTCTAGATGTAAAAAAGACGAAATGTATAAAGTTTACTTTACCAAATGTAATTCAAGTAGATGTCAGTTTATTTTTGCAGAGGTCCAAGCTGGAGTTAGTTAACGAAACTAAGTTTTTGGGTATTACTATAGACTCTCGTCTTCAGTGGGGTCCCCATATAGAAGCTCTCTGTGGTAGACTTAGTTCAGCCGCATACGCTGTTAGAAGCATAAGGCAGATTACTGATGAAGATACTGCTAGACTAGTATATTTCAGTTATTTTCACAGCATTTTGTCATATGGCATAATGTTGTGGGGTAGAGCCGCGGATATAGAAGCAGTCTTTGTCTTGCAAAAGAGAGCAATTCATCATTTCAATTCATCAAGTTATTAGATATGTCAGAAAAATATTGATAATCTCCTGAGGCTTGGTACGTGGACCACGCTGTTGAAACCAGAAACAAACATAAACTAGATTTTCCAAAATTCAGACTTGCCAAGGTAAGTTGACCTCTTTTGTAGGACATGGTATAAGATTTTACAATAAACTTCCAAAGGAGGTCCTTAGTTTGCCTGAAAATAAGTTTAAACTATACATTAAGCAGGGACTACTTAAAAAAGCTTATTATAAAATCAATGATTATCTGGACGATAATGAAGCATGGTGTAATAAATAATAATAATCTTTATCAAAATTGTAAGTTATAATTAGCAACTTTTAATACGAAATGTTTGATTCCTCTAAAGGCTAATCTTAAGCCCTTAATAGTTAATTAATATGTAAACTGACTTTGCTGTAAAAGGTAATAGACAATGTAAGATGGATTGACTAAGATCAATTTTTTTTATTCTTGGGCATAATTCCTATAGTTTTATATTTGCCTTTACTTAAGTACGTATAAGAATTCTATAGATTAAGTTCATGTTTGCTAAGTTTCTTGCCCTTCTTCTTAGCAATACTAATCGAATGGGGCGGATGGTTAGACATTATGTATATATAATATTTTATTCCTATATTTCTTTATTTTATATTTTTTGTAGGACATGGTATAAGATTTTACAATAAACTTCCAAAGGAGGTCCTTAGTTTGCCTGAAAATAAGTTTAAACTATACATTAAGCAGGGACTACTTAAAAAAGCTTATTATAAAATCAATGATTATCTGGACGATAATGAAGCATGGTGTAATAAATAATAATAATCTTTATCAAAATTGTAAGTTATAATTAGCAACTTTTAATACGAAATGTTTGATTCCTCTAAAGGCTAATCTTAAGCCCTTAATAGTTAATTAATATGTAAACTGACTTTGCTGTAAAAGGTAATAGACAATGTAAGATGGATTGACTAAGATCAATTTTTTTATTCTTGGGCATAATTCCTATAGTTTTATATTTGCCCTTACTTAAGTACGTATAAGAATTGTATAGATTAAGTTCATGTTTGCTAAGTTTCTTGCCCTTCTTCTTAGCAATACTAATCGAATGGGGCGGATGGTTAGGCATTATGTATATATAATATTTTTATTCCTATATTTCTTTATTTTATGCAGGTTTATAACTTAATTACATTTTAGTAGCCCAACCTTAATATTTTTTGGATGTATTTCCCGTATTAATTTATCAACTTGTTTGTTTGTTGCATCATTTTTAGATAATATTTTTATTCCTAGATTTCTTTATTTAATGTAGGTGTATAATTAATTTTTTGTAGCCCAACCTAAATATTTTTTGTATGTATTTCCCTTATTAGTATATACATATTATTTTTTTATATTTTTTTATTCTAAAGAAATTTATCGTTAAGATTGACTTTGACTTGTAGAAAGTATACTTCATGTATCTATTTTACAAAATAAATATTTTGATTTGATTTGATTTTCATTGATCTGACTCACTGATTGACATGGTAGATTAGTTGGTTGGGGGGTCTGACATTAAAATTATGTGGGGGGGGGGGGTATGTAGGGGACTATTATGTGTCCCCCAGAAAAATCTGATATTTGTAATTTTTTGACATTTGACATGACTTAGGGGGCTCAAAGTGAGGTCGTTTGTATGGGATTTTCGTATGAAAAATTTTTTTTCTGTCTAAGACCGGGAGTCGAGCCAGCGAGGTGTGTCCACGTATGTCATTTTTTTTACATTTTCTCTATATCTTGTTCCCATTGAGATATTTCTATGGGAAAAAATTCCTACTGGTGTCTTGCTGAGCTGGCGAGATTAAAGGTCTATCCATGGAAAAAACTTTTGTCAGTTTTGACATTTTTCGCTAAATCCTGTTCCCGTTGAGATATTCGAACGGGAAAAAATTCCTACTGGATAGTGGGTCGAGTATAAGACTTTCGGAAACACAGAGGGTTCCAAAAAAAAGATGTGTTTGAAAATGAAATTTTGTTTTGGCCATATCTTCGGGACGGTTGGGGCTAGTGCTTTCGGGTTTGGACTCGAATGACGGGTATCACGAGTTATTTCCGACTGATGTTAGTTTTTGACATTTCCTTTGACACCTTAAAAACTGTCCAAATCCTTTGGAGATTATTACTAAGATATCAAACAAATTTCGCCCCTATTGACATTTGAAACCACTTTGTTTTTTTCATTCTCATATACTCAGTAAACTACGTAGAAGCTGAATATAACAAAAAACATAAAGGTCAATGAGGTCGAAATTCGTATGATACCTTATAAACTGTCCAAATCATTAAGACATCATTTCTAAGGTATCAAACAAATTTCAACCTTCATGATATATTACCACCCTTTTGTTTTTTCATTTTAATATATTCAGTAAACTTAGTGGATGCTGTAGAAAGCTGTATATAAGGTCCTACAATAATAAATGAAAATAATTTTAGGGTAGATCATGTATCGTTAACTAATCACAATACATTCTAAATTCCTATGACGCCTTAGAAACTGTCCAAATCATTTGAACATAATTTCTAAGATATCAAACAAATTTCGCCCTTATTAACTTTTGAACCCCCTTTGTTTTTTTCATTCTCATATATTCAGTAAACTACGTGGAAGCTGAATATAACAAAAAACATAAAGGTCAATAAGGTCGAAATTCGTATGATACCTTATATACTGTCCAAATCATTAAGACATCATTTCTAAGGTATCAAACAAATTTCAACCTTCATGATATATTACCACCCTTTTGTTTTTTCATTTTAATATATTCAGTAAACTTAGTGGATGCTGTAGAAAGCTGTATATAAGGTCCTACAATAATAAATGAAAATAATTTTAGGGTAGATCATGTATCGTTAACTAATCACAATACATTCGAAATTCCTATGACACCTTAGAAACTGTCCAAATCATTTGAACATAATTTCTAAGATATCAAACAAATTTCGCCCTTATTAACTTTTGAACCCCCTTTGTTTTTTTCATTCTCATATATTCAGTAAACTACGTGGAAGCTGAATATAACAAAAAAAAAACAAATGTCAATAAAGTTGATGCTCGTGATTGTTGGCACTTGGTGGAACTTTTGAAACATTTTTTGTTTGATAAACACTTGTACTTGTCCACTTATTTATATTAATTTCCCTTGCCGGTTTCGCTGTTAAAGCATTATCAAAGGTACGTAAACAACCAAACAAACCTTTGATAATGCTTTAACAGCGAAACCGGCAAGGGAAATTAATATAAATAAGTGGACAAGTACAAGTGTTTATCAAACAAAAAATAAGGTCAAAATTCGTATGAAACCTTAGAAACTGTCTAAATCATTTAGTTATCATACAACCCTTTTGTTTTTTCATTCTAATACATTCAGTAAACTTAGTGGATGCTATAGAAAGCTGTATATAACAAAAAAAAACAATTTCATTATGGTCGAAATTCGTTTAACACCTTAGAAATTTCAGTCAACTACGTGGAAGCTGTATACAGAATGTAATCATGACGGGCTTATTAAATTAAACCACATGCTCTAAATTTACTTCCCGACACTAATTTTTAATACCTTCTTGTCATTTTCTATGGAAATTTTAAATATTTTTTCAAGTTTTATCAAAAGTTTTTCTATGGAAGTGATATAGGATGATCAGTAGAGCATGTGGTTTAATTTAATGAGCACGTCATGATTACATCCTGTGTAGCAAAAAAACATAAATGTCAATAGGGTCGAAATTCCTATGAAACTTTCCAAATCATTTGGACATCATTTCTAAGATATCAAACAAATTTCGCCCTTATTGACATTTAAAACCCCTTTGTTTTTTCATTCTTATATACTCAGTACTACGTGGAAGCTGAATTTAACAAAAAAACATGAATGTTAATAAGGTCGAAATTCGCTTAACGCCTTAGAAACTGTCCATTCAAATTACCTAGCTAGATAAATTATTTTGAAAATTCAGCGGATATTATGTCGTAACGTCGATAGTTCTCCCACTTTTATGATTAGATTTATATTTTCCATGTCTTGAGTCAGATTTTATGACCAAATCATGAGCATATGTAGCTTATACTCCTCCTCGT
Organism: Ypsolopha scabrella; assembly: GCA_910592155.1. Taxonomy (NCBI): domain Eukaryota; kingdom Metazoa; phylum Arthropoda; class Insecta; order Lepidoptera; family Ypsolophidae; genus Ypsolopha; species Ypsolopha scabrella. Next base: position 10,952,641 of record OU342979.1, on the reverse strand, counting down.
GCATGCCTAAAGAATATTATTACAATAGCGACTGAGTTTTTATCATTTGAGTTTTTATCCACCGCCCATCTCTACTTACTCTCTCATCTCGCTTACTATATTACAGTGCAGAAGGTGAGACCGTAGAATTGGCCTATTCTTGTTTTCACCGATATTTACGATTCGAAAACCATTTCGAGGAATAGCTTTCCTGAACTGTTTTTAACAGACAGATTTTAAAATAAGCGTTCATAACATTTATTAAAAAAAAAAAAGCGATGACATTAACTTGATCTTCAGTGACGTCGTCATCACACATTTCCATTTTTATTGAACGCATCCTAAGACGTATTTTTTCTTAAACGCTTTCGAAAGTTGTTTTAATGGGTATTTTATCAATAATTATCAGAATGCGAGAACTACTAACAAATAATAATAATAAACACTATCAACAAATAATAAGAGTTTAGGGTCAACTTTGAAACCTATTTACATTAGAATTATTCATTAAATGATTATTAATTACTAATTATTATTTATATCAGACAGAGGTCATTGTGCGAATAGGTATCTATAGCTAGTTTATTTTAACAGAAATGTATTGGCTGTCGAATCATGAACCTGATTTGGGTGTTAAATGTAGATTTATAATTTTTGTTCGAACTCACCCTAGCTGGGTAGATACCTATATTCTCTAGTTCTATCAGACAGAATCGAAGTTTCGAAAAAAGAAATACCGAAATTACTGTTGCTGTTGGTAACACTGATACTGAGTCACTTTGACTGATTGGGTTCCACTTCAAAACGAGTATGTTTCTATCGGAGGATGCGAATAGTTATCCAACCGAATGGGATGACGTCATTTCCTTTAAATACTAAAATACTTATAAAATCGGTTTTAAAGCACAAAAATATATATTATTCAAATTAAAGTGGTAAATTAATTCCAAAAAGTAGACAAAAATAGCACATTGATATTTAAAAAAAAAAGGTGAATTGCGATTGTGTGCGTGAAAACCATTGACATTGTGGAAAACAATTCTTATAGCAGTCCAGGCAAGATCCATTTTCAAAAAATTATGGTTTTTCTTTTATCATATTATTTTTTTGCTACGATATATACTTTATTTTTCCATGATTTTTCAAAAATAGACCTTGGCTGCACTGCTATAAGAGTTGTTTTCCACAATGTCAATGGTGTGCACGCTCGAAATCGCAATTCTTCAGTGTCACCTTCTGCACTGTAGGTCCTTCTTTGCTATACTATATAGCACAATAGTATAGCATAGTCTGAACCTAGCTTTAGTGTAACCATAGTAACTATGGTGTAACCGCCATGAGTGAGAAAAAACGGGTTGTTTTAGCAGATTCGAAAAAAGCGGAATCGTGTAGATTAAAAGTGGAAGGCGGATCTATTGTCCAAAAGGTGGGAAAAAAGCGGAAAAGCGGTGTATCTGGCAACGCTGCTTTAACGGTATCCTAAAGAAACGTTTCGAAACGTGCGATCGTAGTGTGAATGTTGGGTGTGAAATATAAATATATCATTTGATAAACAATGCCTTTTATTTAAAACATTACAGAAATTATAATAACATATTTTCCTTCAATAAAACTCGTGACAGGATAGGCTTGACAGAAAGATTGTCATAGAACTGCTACAACAATAGAGGCTGCGCTATACCAACACTCCTCCTCGCGACTCTATGCTAGCCCGAAGTGAATCATCAGCTCCTTGAGCCTTGGCCCTGGTAGGCCCTTCGTCAATAAATCAGCCGCCATCTTCTTTGTCTCCAAATATTCCAAGCATATTTGTTTATTCTGAACGCAGTTCCTTATATAGTGCATCTTCAAATCGATGTGCTTGGATTTTGATGAAACTATAGGGTTTTGGCTGAGCTTCAATGAGGCTTGATTGTCATTTAAGATCTGAACGCAATCTAGATGAATCCCCAAATCTTTATATATCGATTTCAGGTGTATGGCTTCTTTTGCTGCCTCAGTACACGCACAATACTCAGCCTCGGCTGTTGAAAGAGCTACACTCTTTTGTTTTCTCGATGACCAGCTGATACAGCCTCCTGCATAGATGAAACAGTACCCGGAGAAAGACTTACGGTCTAATTTGCAGGCGCCCCAGTCTGCGTCTGCCATAGCGTACAATTCCTGTTCGGTTCTTTTAAAAGTTAGTCCGATATTACATGTGCCCTTGAGGTATCTTAACACACGTTTGGCACTCTTGAAGTGTTCAGCGTTGTAACTATCATTGAATTGTGAGAGATAACTGACTGCGAACATAATATCGGGTCTCGTAGCTACTGCTAGATACATAAGTGTTCCAATAAGGTTTTTATATGGCAATTCTTTATCTTTCGGACTTTTGTCAGCTTTAAGTGATAGGCCTGGTTCTATAGGCGTATTCGTTGCTTTACATTCTTCCATTTTAAATTTAATTAAAGAATCCTTGATATACTTTTCTTGGCAAAGTTTCAAAATCAATTCCGAGCATTCTCCGTGGTATTCCCAAAAAGTTTTTGTGCGAGCATAGCTTGGATTTCTTGCATCTTCTTGGGACAGTTATAAGCTAGTAGTAAATCGTCTACCCAGATGGCTGTGACTACTTTAGCTCCTCCTTTCTGTAGTATATATACACAAGGATCTGCTTGTGATGGGACAAACCAATATTGCGTAATTCCATGTCCAAACGAATGTACCACTGCCTCCCGGATTGTTTTAGACCATATAAGGATAGTTGTAGTTTGCAGAATTTTTCAAGGAAGGCACGAGTGAACAGGTTATAAAAGATCACCTGAAAAAAATCTGTGATAGTGAGGCATGTACGGTTGAGAAACTTAATTCGCGCGGGAGATATGCATCATTCAAGTTGGGTGTACCGGCTGATTTGGAATGTATGGTCGTAGCTGTTGACAAATGGGCTGAAGGTATCTGTATCAAACCCTGGAGCCAGAACTTTCGAAGACAGAGAGATTCAAATGGCCCGGAGAGTCAAAAGTAAGGGGTTTGAATTTCTATATCAAAATGTTAGAGGGACGCGAACAAAAACTGCTACCTTTAAAAATTCAGTATTGAGTTGCTCTGCAGACGTCATAGCCGTGACAGAGACAAACTTAAATAGCTCTGTCGGAGACTCGGAACTATTCCCGCCCGGGTACATCGTGCTGCGTCAGGATCGCGCGGGGGACGTTGGGTACGGAGGTGTGCTGCTAGCGGTGCGCGACTGTTACACTGTGCGACGGATCACCGACATTGACGGGCTCACGCCAGATATGGAAATTGTGTTCGCCGCAATCGGATACAAAAATTTAAAATTTATATGTTGTGTCGTGTATTTAACGCCGGATTTTAAGCGATATAAACACAAATACTCCAATGTGCTTAAAGTAATTGAAAATGCCTATTGCAAGTTTCCTGAACTTGATTTAATATTGTTGGGTGACTTTAATCTAAATTCTATGAGTATTAATCTTAAAAATCAATTTGAATTATTTAAAATTTTTTGTAAATTTAATCAGCACAGTACGGTTATAAACCATTTTGGCGGGCAGTTAGACTTGGTGTTATGCGGGCTGAGTGCGGAGCGCGTGAGCGTGTCGAGCGATATTGACCCGTTAGTACCGATCGACCTGTACCATCCGCCATGTACCATATGACTGTGTGGTGGCCGCGTGGGACAGCTCCGCCGCCGCCTCCGCCCCCGCTTCACCCTCTCCTCTCCTCTTCACCTGACTCTGCATTCCCAGCAGATTGGAATTTCCGTAAGGCAGACCTTAGTGTACTATATGCAGCTATCGCAAACATTGATTGGAACGATTTAATATGTATATCTGACGTCAATATTGCGACGCAACTTTTTTATTCTAAACTTTACGAATGTATAAACGACTGTGTTTCTATCAAGAAGCGTAGCGGGTATAGCAGTCGGTATTCGTATCCGAAATGGTTTACCCCTGAAATAATACGCAACATAAAAAATAAATTCTTTAATCACAAGCGGTATAAAATCGAGAAGAAGGAAGTCAACAGAGAGCTTTTTAAATACTATCGGCAGCTTGTCAAATTACAAATTGACCAAGCATATAAAACTTATTTAAATTCCATTGAGACTGACATATGTAGGGACCCATCTAATTTCTGGAAATATGTTAATGACCAGAAAAAAGATAGACAAAAATATGACGAACTGACCTACAAAGACGGAACTGTAACGGGTCAGGAGGCCGCTGATGCATTCGCTGAATACTTCAGCTCGGTGTTCCTGGATGACGTACCTGACTTGGACACTGACCGCGCCCAGCGGAGCGCCGGGGGGGCGCCGCTCGATGCCACGCACGTGGACGTGCCCGGGGTGAGTGAAGTCGACTTGCGCCGCGCTGTCAGGCGTCTGAAGCCGTTCTCTTCCACCGGGCCGGATGGTATTCCCCCGTTTGTAGCGAAAGATTGCATGGATGCCCTAGAACTACCTCTTTTGCACGTATGCAATCTCTCTGTTCGATCTGGTGTCTATCCGTCCCGTTGGAAGGTTTCGCGGGTAACTCCAGTACCAAAGGGTGGGCCTGGGTCCAATCTATTGGATCATCGGCCAATCGCTGTCTTATCAGTTTTTGCCAAAATATTTGAATCGATTATCGATAGGCTCATCGGTCTGCAGATTTGGGTTCACTTAGACGACAGTCAGCATGGTTTCAGGGCGGGTAGATCTACCGCTACGAACCACCTGAACTTCACTCGCTATGCCATCGCTGAGATGGACTCGGGTCGGCAGGTTGATGCTGCTTACTTCGATCTAAAAAAAGCATTCGATCGCGTCGATAATGAAATTTTAATGACTAAGTTTGCAAAAATAGGATTTTCACCAAACCTCTTGAATTTTTTTGCCAGTTATCTCAGTGATCGTTCCCAATATGTACAACGTGCAGGATATACGTCTCAACCTTATTACACCAGATCTGGTGTGAGTCAGGGAAGTACCTTGGGCCCCACTCAGTTTTTAATCATGATTAATGACTTGCCCAAGGTACTCGAGGGAAGTAAATGCCTTATGTTCGCTGATGACCTGAAGCTTTTTACTAGCGTAAGTGTTTTCAGCGACTGTGAGCGCCTGCAGCGTGACATCGACAGGGTGGCGGAGTGGAGCGAGGCAAACCGTCTGCAGTTCAACAGCAGTAAGTGCAAGGCGATTAGCTTTACCCGGTCTCCGACACCGCTGGTATATCAGTACCAACTCCCCGACGCTCCGTTGGAACGTATTGACGAAATTCGTGACTTAGGACTGACGTTAGACACGAAACTTGACTTTAAACGACATATGACAAACATAACTAAAAGGGCCAAGAGAACCTTGGGATTTGTAATGCGACAAACTGCCAAATTCAGGGACCCACGTCCCGCGATTATGCTTTATAATGCATATATACGTAGCTGTCTCGAGTACAACGCAGTCGTTTGGGATCCACGAGAGACCACATATAGTCTATTGATGGAAAAAATTCACAAAAAATTTAGCCGGTACATTTATAAGAAATTATATGGGTATTATCCGTTTCGTTACCCATCTCTTTATGTGACGGGTATGATCGGACTTGACACCCTAGAACTTAGGCGAAAGCTGCAACTTATAGTTCACTATTGCCTCTTACTACGGAATGTAATCGACAATCCATCAATCCTGGAGAGTGTAAAGCTCTATGTCCCGGGGCAGGCACACCGAGGCGGCAACGCCGGGGAGGCCCCGCGGCGCCGGCACCGACTGCTAGCGGAGTCGACCGCGCGTACGCAACATGGCAACAACGAGGCAACGTGCGTGCGACTAATAACATCTGTCTGTTCTATTCATTATTAATTTTTCTGTTGAAATTTATTTGTAAAATAGCAAATAAGCGTTTTGGACATATTTAGTCTGTAAGTTTATCTTGTTGTATATTGAAATAAATGATTCTAAAAGAAATAAATGATTCTATGTCACCGTTCAGATACGCTGTCGTGACATCCATCTGCTTTAATTTCATGCCTTCTTCGACAGACATTCCAACGATGGTTCTGATGGAGCTTAACTTGGCCACAGGCGCGAAAGTCTCATTATAGTCTATTCCAGGTCTTTGGGTGAATCCCCGAGCAACAAGTCTTGCCTTCTTTGTTTCCGTATTATCCGGTCCAGTTTTTGTTTTAAGAACAAGCTTGTAGTCGATGAGCTTCATGCCAGTGGTTTTCTTTATGATTTTCTACGTCTCGTTCTTTATATGTGCTCGTATTTCAGCTTTGATTGCGTTGTGCCAGTCATGTTCTGTTCCATTTTGTTCAGACGAGTATAACATATCTGACACGAGCAAGCTTTCTTCTTCCATATCATCTTGTAAGTGGTAGTCCTTTAACCATGCAGGTTTCTTTCTATTTCTTGTGAGTCTTTGTGATGTTCTCTCATTTATTTCGTGTGGAGTTTGGTATCCACCACTCTCAGCCCCTTCATCTTCTTCAAATGAAGTTTGGTCTTGATCAGTAGCTTCAGCCCCCTCATCCTCGGATGGCAACAGATTTTCATTTGTATTTGTTTCAGAGTTGGTAGCTTCTGAGGAGGACATATCTGTCAAGAAAAGAGGGTCCTGAATCCGTAAATTAGAATTTTGATGATTTTTCTTGTTGGTAAGTTGTATCACCATTTCTTTTTCTTTTTCAGGTCTCTGTATGCTATCGCCAAGGACTGGTTTGGTATGAGTGTCATCGTAGTACATCTTTTCAACGAATTTGACATCTCGACTGATTATAACATCGTCTCGATTGGGTAAATAGAGTCTGAATCCTTTAGCTTTTTGGCGTATCCCATAAATATTCCTTCGATGGCTTTAGGGGAGAATTTGCCTTTTCGTCTATTGTTTAAGATAAATGCTTTGCTGCCAAAAATGTGTAAATGGTTTCCGGCTGGATTTTTGCCAACCCATTTTTCGTATTTTTATCGAGTACTTCCATTTAAAGCTTTTGCAGGACTCCGGTTTATTAAATATTTGGCTGTGTTTATTGCTTCAGCCCATAAGCATGAGGGTACATTTGCTTCCATCATTAAACATCTGGCCTTGTCCAGCAGTGATCGGTTTTTTTTCACTTACGCCGTTTTGTTGCGGAGTGTATGGTGCTGTCAGTCTCCTTTTGATGCCGCATTTTGCCAGTAGGTCATCAAATTCTTCGTTTCTGTACTCGCCACCATTATTCGATTGCAAGTGCTTAATTTTCTTCTTTGTGAACAGTTCCACTCCACTTTTGTACTCTTTGAACTTTTCGATTACTTCACTTTTGTTTTTAATGAAGTAGATACAGCAGTACCTGGTGAAGTCATCGATGAAGGATACATAGTATCTGGACCCAGCAATTGATTCCATTTCGAGCGGTCCAAAGACGTCACTGTGTATAATTTCTAAAATTTCAGTTGACAATCGGTCATGGCTAGCAAATGGTAAGGATGAAAATTTACCTTTTATACAAGTTTCGCAGGTATTTAATTTTACATCTTTTATATCTAGTCCTCTCATTATCTGCTTCGTAACCATCATTTTGAGATCTTTTTCGTTTATGTGACCCAATTTTCGGTGCCATAACATCGATTTATCTTGTGACTTCATTGTGAAATTTGCTGATTCTTCCGGTTTGAAATCCAGATAATAGAGCCCATTTTTATTTCTTGAAGCTTGTAGTACGACGTTGTCTTCTTGCATAATGGATGCTTTTTCTTTTTCGAATAGTACCTTGTAACCGTTATAGGTTATTTTCCCGACTGATATGAGGTTTGTTGTTATTTCCGGTACGTACAACGCATCATTCAAATTGTATTTTTCGTCGTTGGTTGAGATACTAATTTTTCCTCGACCTTTGATGTGTGTGGTGTGCTTTTTCGACGCGAGACTTAAAGTATTTACTTTAGTATAAAAACATGTGTATTAGTAGTATACGGTATTTATTGTTATGGGCCTTGTTGCCTGAAATAAAGCAATTTATTATTATTATTATTAAAACACTTCCGAGCAACTGTCAGGTAGCAGTTCCAGTACCCTCGGTTTAACTTGGGTCAATTTTTGAACGCTCTGGATGCGAAAATCTCACTGGCTAGTGTGATTCTTAACGCTGTCTGCCTGGATAAGTTAAAGTTCACTTGACAGTTGTCACTTCGGAGTTCACCCGGGTTTTTGAAAAAATTCAAATCTACAAAAATGTAATCATCATTTCTTTCTTTTTGGGAAAAAGTGTAAGCTATTATTGTGAAAGTTGTATTATAGGCTCGTGAAGAGCAAATTCAGTATTTCCATTTTTTTGGGACTAATAAAGCAATTTCAGTATCCCGCCTTTAAAATTAGTTTTTTAACTGACGTATGTTACTCGGACCCGTTCTAAAACACTTTTTTCGAGGGAATTATCTTGCAAGAAAGAGTTTCAAAACAATTTTCCTTTCCCTTTCTCCTACTATATAGCTCAGTCTCTTTCTAGTCAGCGAGTGTTCACTGTTGGTATAGCGCAGCCTCTATGTTTGTAGCAGCTCTATGACAATCTTTCTGTCAAGCCTATCCCGTCACGAGTTTTATTGAAGGAAAATATGTTATTATAATTTCTGTAATGTTTTAAATAAAAGGCATTGTCTATCAAATGATTTATATTTCACACCCAACAAATGGTAGCAGGGCGAGGTTACCTATACGAATGCCAAAAAAATAAAAATAGCATAAAAATGGCGTCTTCGACATACCACTCGATAGAAACGTTAAATAGAAATAATTACGACACCTGGTGCTTACAAGCCCAGGCCGTATGAATAAAAACCGAACTATGGGATTACGTTAGCGGCGAAACAAAATTATCGCCAACATCGAGCGCCGAAGAAAAATATAAGTTCGAAAAATTGGACATACAAGCTAGATCGGAACTTATTCTACTCATTTCACCGACGGAATTAAAACAAATAAAAGGTTATAAAACGTCAAAAGAGATATGGGATAAACTTAAATCCATTCATCAGAGCACTGGTCCAGCGAGGAAAGCTACGCTGTTGAAACAACTGGTTCTAAAGAAAATGAGTTCCGAAGAGGATATCCGCGACCATTTAATAGTACATTACGATACGAGAGCGATGAAACGTTTTCTGACGAGTGTGAGTTTGCGGCACGAGCCGAAGGTGAGTGCTGCAATCACACGAGTCGAGAAAAAGTTTCTCGCACGAGTTTCGTATAATATTTTATAGCACAAGTGGGGAAAATGCCGACTTTACGCAAGCGCAGCGTTTATCGCACACATCGTCGGCATTTTCCGCACTTTTGCTATAATACATTATTTATACGACGGTATACCACGCCCTTCGGCCAGAAGTCCTCCTTCATGAAGGTGGGCAGCCTGCTTGTCGGTATTCGTGCCACAAACGCTTTGAAACTTGCGTTGTGGCGCGACTCCAGCGGCTCCACTCTCAACAAGAAGTTGGTCTTGCTCTGGATGTAGTCCAGCGGGGCTATTACGTAACTCAGTGTCGGTTGCTAGCTATAGTTGCTATTCACCAAAAACATAAAAAATTGACTTCCAAAATAACCTTTAATGGGTATTGAACTATTTACTAACTGTGAAGTCATTTCAAGTGCAAACTTATCCTTAGATAAGCGGATATGTATGTTTTAGACGATAGCCACATGGTTTGGCAACTGAGTTTACGATACAGAATCAGGGGGCAGATTGAAACGCTTCGGAGTAATGCGAAAATCACATGGGCCACCTGATTGGTGCAACCAGATTTTTGTTTCTCTTGCTCTTATATGGATCTGTCTCTTTCTAATAAACGAGTGAAGTTTCGCACTATGATCGCACGTTCTGAAACGTTTCCTTGGATGATAAAACCCAAGTCTTAAAGTGTTGAGGGTCATATATTTCCAATTATCAGAAATCTACCTAAAGAGGGACAGTAGTATAGTGAGCTGTCAAAGCCTAATTAACTAATATTGGATATCTGTGGGGCTGGCTACCAGCCAGAGGTGCGGGATAGCACGTCCGCAAAAATTTCTAAGTTAGATTTCGGGTAATTTTAAAAGGGATTTTGCACAGATGATTGTAGATTTTTTTGATTGAAAACTCTTAGAACACATTCCTTATATTCCATAGTTTTTATTTAATGGGCTTAGTTACTTCTATTCACATGGTATGGCATTTATCATACTGTAAAGAAAAGTCGAACGACTGATATTTGCTTGTGAAAAATTGAACGCCATACTTCTCGTCCATAGATAAAATTATTTTTTTGGGCTCATGCTATACTTTGGTTTTTAGAGAATCGAACATGAAAATCGAGTACCTACAAAAAATGTACTTAAATGACTCATGCGTGCGTGCGTGGTAGAAGCTGGTATAATAAAACTAAGCGAAAAACAAGCTGAGCGAGATAGCTGTCGCTACTCGTGTATCCTTATCTAGCAAGTTGCCATACCGGCATTTCACGTCAAGCGGACAGGAAAAAAAAAGCGAGGTTCTGAATTTTGTTCTTAATGACGCCAATTGTACTCCTAGTAGATACGAAAGTGAACACAGTTTTTTTTTATAATGTTTATTTCTCAAGTTATTGGCTTCTAAAGAATAGTCTAATTTGAAATTCGGATTTTTTGTAAGTAGTTTTTCAGATATTAAAAAAATACAATAAAATATTAAACTTAGCGATTTGTATCGAAAATTTATTGTTTTATTTGAAAAGGAAATCAATTTAGAAAAAATGTTTTTTTTTCTCATTCCAAACCGGAAGTAAACATTTCAAAACAAAAATTTGAAAAGTTCGACCAATTTTTTTATTTATTTTTATTTCAAAATATAGCTTAAGATGTTGTTATAATACACCAGAAGTTTGAAAATGGGACCTGCATTAGTTAAGGGGATAGGTTAATTAATGTACGTACATGTCGCACTCAGTATGATGATGGCGCTAGTATTATGTTCGCCGATTGGCGCAAAAAGAGAATTTTTTACTATTTTACTGTTTACTATTAGAAGATATTAGTATAGTTGGTATTTAGTGTAAATCTTATAACGAAGTAAAGTAATATTTCCTTGTTAGTTTCTATATAAGGGTAGGGGTAATAATAATCGCGTACAAGCTTTGTCTATGTGAGTGTTTCGTTATTAATGGAGTACGTTTGTCAGCATAAATGGAACCGAAATTGAAGGGGTAATTGTAGGAGAGTTGCTCTTCTAGAGAATTCTTATTACTTATGCGTAGCCCCCTCCCTTACGACGCCCATGTATGAGATTATAATGATTATTAAATGAAATGACATAATAAAAAATCTGAACTATTTTATTTCATAATTTTAACAACTTTACATTGAGAATCTAGACTAGAACTGGTTCTCTTCCGTTGTTGGAATAAAGACATGCAACTTTTTCCTCCCTGGAATGGTGATTGCAGAATCAAATCGGGGTTGTAAGAAAATCCTTTCACGTTGGATATCATCTTTAGAGCAGTAGTAAATCGCTGTTTGCTTTAAATAAGATTTTGCCCATTCATATAATCGCATGGGTGAAATAATCGGTTTCTTGCAGGTAATTGTAGACTTGCACGCGTCGCTAACCGTTTAAGGTTCCCCCCAAGACCATCGCATGGCCCCTTTCCATGGGACGTTGCGTGAAAATGTATCTCTGCATTTGTATTGAAATCATCTTTATAATAAAATAAATTAGCAAAACTGAATCTGTTTTTAAAATGTTGAGAGGCACCGTCGGTTATATAAATAATTTTTAATATAACTATCGTTTTTTCTAAAAGGTGTTTGTGTAGTATTTTTTGAAATTTGTAAAAAGTGGCCATGTCATGTTTTAAATCGTCTGAAATCATAACAATGCTGCCGTGTTTTATTTCAATTCCATCTCTGTAATAAAAAACCGAAGTCAGGAGTGTTGCTTGGTCGTTATTCCAATGGAAAGATTGGGCAGCATCTTGGACAACAAAACTGTAATTTTCTGCAAAATCACTGATGATTTCTCCTTCAGTTGTTTAAAAATAAAGCTTTCTTAAGTTGTTTAAAATAAAGCGCCTGTGTCTCTGCAATATAAGCATGAGGTTTTAGAGTATCCAAGGCGTCACACAAGCTATCTACAAAGTCATCAGAAGTCAGTATTTGAGTAGATATTGTAAAGCGGTCTGTGCCAAGCCACTTTTAAAACTGCACGTCCTTCACTTGATAGTTATCGAATATGATCTTAAGCCAGGACAAGATTTACAACTCTCATTTGGCGGTGTTTTTGCAGTCATTAAATGACACGTCTGTGTTGGATTGGAACACATCATCTTGCGAAGGCAATCCTTATAAGTCAAAAGTTCCATGGCAAATCCAGCTGTAAGATTTGCTATGTCTCCACCATTCAAAATTAGCTTTACATTTTGGTGGTACGTACAAACACACACCATGTGTTTTAAGGGTCACCAGCGAGGATACATTGTTTGGGTCTTTAAGTAAAAAACTTTGTTAAACCTCAAACAGCTGCAGGTTTCACGGACGACGCTCTTTCTAAACTCGCCCATATGTCGGTGCGTTAGGGTTCACGCATTTTTGTTTGGAAATTAATTATTTCCTAAACTAAGGGTGTCCGAGGGTATGACTCTTGGGAAAAGTGGTTCAGTAGGGTCGGTAGAATATGTGGTTTCATTTAATGAGCGCACCTTTTTAAATTCAAATACAATTACGTAAACAACCAAAGAAACCTTTGATAATGCTTTAACAGCGAAACCGGTAAGGGGAAATAATATAAATAAGTGGACAAGTACAAGTGTTTATCAAACAAAAAATGTTTCAAAAGTTCCACCAAGTGCCAACAATCACGAGCATCAACTCAAATACAATTCTCATTGCGCGAAGCGCGTTCTAAATATTCAAATATCTCAGTGTAGCCATACGAGCTCCTCAGGACCGCGTTCATAAATTCGGGGTCTCGACACAGGTTCTAATGCCATCTTTGGCACACGCTTTGAAAATTGTATACGCTATCCTGCTGTTAGTGTCGGAACCTGACGAAAGTGTTAATTAATGAATGGAAGTCAGACGAGTTCTCTGCCTCACTCATTCACACTCATGGGAAAATACATATGCTATCCTGTTGTCAGTGTTCAAATTGAAGTAAGTGTAAGTTTTGGAATGTGAACCTAAGGAGCAGGCCATAGACTTAGGAATCTTAAGTTTATTTTTTTTTCGGCTTCGTTTCCGGTGCACCATAGAGGGAAACGGAAATAAATTTCATTCTGAATTTGAAATAGTTGTCATGGCAACAAAGTAAACAAAAATATTTTTGCTAGATCTGTGGAAAGATCGTTGAAGTTGTGAAAATTGGAAAAAAATTGCCACAATGTAATGCATATGTATTGAAATCAGAGTAAAATATTGTAAACAAAGGTTTTTACAGTAGATTCTTGTACAATGGGCGATGTAAGTAAAAATTTCAATAGATGTTTCAGGCTAGTTGCAACTATGGGGTATTTTTTGCATCAATTATCAGTAAATAAACTTTTATTTTACAGAAGGAAGACGTAGATACTCGACTAGAGTTCATAAGTGATTATTTAGTCAGGACTCTTAAACTGAAAATTGAGAAATGGATAAAGTTCATTACTGGGGACGAGAGGGTAACTATTATTATTATGCTATTATGGTCTGTGATTGGAAGTGGCCAAAAACGATGAAAAAGTCTTGTATTAAGTAACTTCTGTACTATAACTACTGCTCTAGTACGCAAAAAGGCATAAAATAAAACAATTTTGAAAAAAAAATGCAATTGGTTTGATCTTGCTTGATGAAAGAATTTTGATGCAATATAAGTACAAGGTACTACATATTTCGGCCCACCCTGTTTCTCATCTTTGTATGAGGCTCTGCAACTTTATATACAGTGTAGTAGCTAGCATGGTTGGTACCCAATGTAGATGGCAATGGTGTCACCCCGAGAATCCCCTTTTAGCAGATAAAATTTTTCTATAGTGGGACTAAATACATATTTGAATATTCTAGTAGTTTCTCAGCATATGCAAATGAGATTATTCAGCTTTTGATTTTGCACAAGTTTAACAATGAGACTAGATATGGCTATTTCACTTTGCTCGTTTGATTAATAGAAGACCCTATGCTACAAGAATATGATAATTGTGTTGAAATTTGACATTCACGCCTATCTCCCAGAGGGTTAGGCAAAGACTACAGATATCCTTCTGTTACGATCCTGACACAACTCTTTCAGTTCTACCACATCCATCAAACTAGTCAATACAAGATCTTAAAAATAAAAATAAATAAACTACTTTTAAGCTTTTCAAACCGCCTTTCGCCTTAATAGGGTATGCCATTTTATTCTACTGATGAATAAAATATTGTCCTTTTTTATGAAAGTGCTTAATTATTATGGTTGAAGCAACAACTGGTTAACAAAAGTCTTGTTGTATCTCCATGTCATAATGACTTTTTATTTTGCTTTCAGCATCTGTTGGTGAGGTTCTTCGACATACCAAAGTACAACCTGATAGTTTTCCGTTTGAACGCAGCAGGTTTGCTTACTGCGTCGCTACAATTTCCGCCTATATCTCGAGGGAAGATGGTCTACTTCATGAGGAGTGCCCCTGTACCACTCACACAAAAGAAATTTCGACAAGTGAGTTTTGGAGCATAAAGTTTTACATGAACTATATAATATTCTGATTATATTTTATACTTCCTTTTATGAATCTCACCTAGCTGATGATGACGCCACCGAAATATATCGCCATAGATTAATTTACTATTTTTTTTATATTCACAGAAAATAAAAATATTTAAATCTCTAAGCCTATGATTGTGATAGCTGACTTGTTTCAGCAGATTCAGACTGCCTCAGGCGTCTCAGGCGCAACATTATTGTTACATAATCTTCACTCGTCCTGAAGATACAGAATCTGCTAAAACTAGTCTGCTATCCGGCTAGAATTTATTGTGGTGAGCTATTTGTTTGCATCATAAAAAAGTTTTCTCAAGTTTTATTTACTTCTAACTTGGAAATAGCCAATGAGTTATGAAATTAAAAAAGAGTTCTAAGTAATTCAGTGTTTAGTGCGCTAAAAGTAATATTTTTAGGGTTCCGTAGTACCTAAAAGGTACAAAAGGAACCTTTATGGTGAGACTCTGTTGTCCGTCCATCTGTTCGTATGTCACAGCCTCATTACTTTAGCACTGTTAAAGATAAAGACTTGAAATTTTCTACAAAAATTGGATTCACTTGCCTACATAATAACGGTACAAAACAAAAATTAAAAATATATTTAATATTGTATTAAAAATATACACTTTTACTGTATTAAGTGGCACCAATTTCGAGAAATCTTTGAAGAACCACAAAAAATGAATGCCCCCCCCCCCACTTATTTCCGAAACTGGTGGACCGAAAAATGTAAAAAAATGAGGATTAGAGGTCATAACTGGCCAATTACAGGAAAACTATAGCGATTAAAAAAGAGTTAATAACAAACGAGAAATATAAAAAAAAGTATTTTTTTTTCTAAAAATACAATATATGTATATATTAAAAAGCTGATTATAAAAAGATATACTTTTACTATATTTACTGGCACCGAGTAAAAATATTTGAGTCTCTCTTTTGTGGTACAATCAATTCTTTTTTTAGTTATCATAAACAGTTATGGGCAAGATTTTAAATACCTTCTTCCTGACTGTTCCCAAAACTGTCGAATTACGGAACCCTAGGTATGTGAGTCTGACCGGTTTTTTTATAACTCATTGACTACTTTAACATTATTGCTGTCCTATTTCCAGAATGTGATTATAGGTGAGACATCAGGCAATGTCCTGATGGACCTCACAGTGCTGGCTGACGAGGTGATAGGGCCGATGCTTTGTAACCCTGAGAACCAGAGGGGCTGGCCTAAAATTGTGCAGCAAGACATGAAGCGGCATGTCAATGAGTTGAGGAATTTGATGCACCAGGTTTGATTCTAATTATGACTACATTTATGAAGCCTCGTATATGTAACTCGATTGGCTAGTTTCTGAATTAACGAAATCTCGCTAAGCGACACTTATGCGACGAATCAGCCAATCATAGCGCTGCATTTTATGGTTAAGCACTACCTAACTTGAAATTCTGTATGTCTGGTTTTTACTGTACCTCCGTAGGCCTACAATGAGTTTTGCTTACTATACACGTTAACGTCTGCGTCAAATATTTATATGAGAAATTGTGCAGCGCCCCTAGCGGCTTACTACAGGAACCAGCATTTCTCATACAAAATATTTTACGCAGACGGTAACGTGTATAGTAAGCAAAACTCATGGTAGGCCTACAGGTTTTTAAACTGATTCTTACCACAATCCATTGCTGTGCACAATATTTTGTTACAATAACTAACAACAATATCTTAAGTACATACATATACTCACGCCTGTCTCCCAGAGGGGTAGGCAGAGACTACAGATATCCATCTGCTACGATACTGACACACCGCTTTGCTTCTTCTACAATCAATCAATCTAGACATACAAACTATTCTATTTCGAATACTTTTTTTTACTTTGCCCTTATATCGGCGTACATCCTTCTAGGGCGGCCCGGTCGAGTTTCTTCTTCCACCCGCGCAGCATAAATTTCTTATTTTCTATCTCTATCTTACATATACAGGTTGTATCATTTAAATCGGTCAGTATGGGAAAGTCTGAAACTATAAGAGATACGAAGATCTGTTCTTAGGAACCATGTCATCGATTTTAATAACAAGAAAAACTGCATTCATACATTTAA
Organism: Ypsolopha scabrella; assembly: GCA_910592155.1. Taxonomy (NCBI): domain Eukaryota; kingdom Metazoa; phylum Arthropoda; class Insecta; order Lepidoptera; family Ypsolophidae; genus Ypsolopha; species Ypsolopha scabrella. The sequence continues at coordinate 10,935,877 of OU342979.1, read as the reverse complement.
AAAAAACCCGTACTCAGCTCGGGAATCGAACCCGGTTGTTTTGAAAATAATAAACTTACACTATTTCTATTTAGATATCGATTGTGTAGGTCTTAAGCAGTAAATGGCTCTATGAAACATGATGTCTCAAATGAACAAAATGCATTGTTTTCACATATTTTAATTTATTTTAGTAGGTGTTCGAAGTTACCACCGTTTTTTTCAAAACAATATTCAACACGTTTAGGTAACGATCTTACAAAACACCTACTAAAATAAATTAAAATATGTGAAAACAATGCATTTTGTTCATTTGAGACATCATGTTTCATAGAGCCATTTACTGCTTAAGACCTACACAATCGATATCTAAATAGAAATAGGGTAAGTTTATTTTTTTCAAAACAACCGGGTTCGATTCCCGAGCTGAGTACACGTTTTTTTTTTAAATGTTTTTATGCAGTTTTTCTTGTTATTAAAATCGATGACATGGTTCCTAAGAACAGATCTTCGTATCTCTTATAGTTTCAGACTTTCCCATACTGACCGATTTAAATGAGACACTCTGTATACAATGTTTATTTTCAGTTGAAAGGTGAAATGTCCAGTCAAGTGATGCTGCCAATGCCTGAGGGCGTGGAAAATATATATCACGCAGAAACAATGATGAAAGACGGGTATCTCGTGCCTGTAACCGTTGAGTAATATTATTTACTAAATTAAACATAAATTGATGTTACTCTTTAATTGTTTTCAGTGAAACTGAAGACGTAGATTTACAACTAAAAACTAATATTGAAGGAGCAATTATAAAATGGACGCAACAAGTGCATGATTTGTTGACAGAAGACTCGTATATAGGTATGTATGTCAGTTGGTTGGTTTGCATAAAAACGCTGTACCCCCCTTTCGCCCGCGCGTGTACCTAAGACGAGACTCAAGCGCTAAACATAAAATCATAGATTTATTCTTGTTTCTTAGTAGGTTTGTCAATCCCGTCCTAATGGATTAGGAGGTCACAACAAATCTGGTAATGATAAGGGAAATAGCTGAATCTGGGCTCACAGAGTAAATGGCACCTCTCTGATGCCTGTTTGTATATACATGTTTGACTTAAGTAGAACTAGCACTTACTTCTATATCATACTAGCTTTTGCCCGCGGCTCCGCCCGCGTCTTATTCGTTTAAACGACATGCTTTTTTCCGGAATAAAAAGTAGCCTATGTGTTAAGTTAGGGTATAAGCTATATCCATTCTAAATTTAATCCAAATCCGTCCAGCCGTTTCAGCGTGAAAGAGTAACAAACATACACACGCACACACACACGCACAAACTTTCGCATTTATAATATTAGTGTGAAGTGCGATTCGGGCATTTACCTTATCGTTTTTATCCAACTATAAGCAAATATAATATAACAGCCTCGTCGACACACTAAATGTAATATCGTTTAATGATTTAGACGTGCTTAAGGGCCAATAATACCTCAATTCGTAGTTCTGCTCTAACGCTTCTGCTTTTTAACTGTCTATCCTACTCTCATCAGATGCCGCGCACGCAAAACATCAGTTATTTTGAAATCGCAGCTACGCTGGTGGTTTTTTCATTTTGATGTTACAGTCTGCAGCTGCTTTATACTAATATTAGTGTGAAGTGTGATTCAGGCATTTACCTTATCGTTTTTATCCAACTATAGGCAAATATAATATAACAGCCTCGTCGACACACTAAATGTAATATCGTTTAATGATTTAGACGTGCTTAAGGGCCAATAATACCTCAATTCGTAGTCCTGCTCTAACGCTTCTGCTTTTTAACTGTCTATCCTACTCTCATCAGATGCCGCGCACGCAAAACATCAGTTATTTTGAAATCGCAGCTACGCTGGTGGTTTTTTCATTTTGATGTTACAGTCTGCAGCTGCTTTATACTAATATCAGTTATATTATGCAAAGTTTCAGATCTAATTTCAAGTATTCATTGAATGCTATCGGTTTATTGTACGGTTTGGAGGTAACTTTGTAATTTTTTTCTATTGAGAAAATTTAATGGAATCAAGTTTTCACAGCAGCATGGACATAGCATTGGTCCTCAACTTTATCATATATTAATTTCAGAGTGATTGTTGCAGTATTTGCAGTATTTATGCGAAGCGAAGTGAGGTATTATACACCCTTAAGTATGTTTATTGAAAAAGTTAACAGACTGTTTAGCCCCGATCAGATACAATTCTTTATATAAAAAACGGGAGAAGGATTTAATTACAAATGTATAGTTTTCAGTTTTTTTTTACGCTTGTAGTATAAGACAGTATTACTTGCCAAATTTCATACTTCTAGGTCAACGGAAAATACCATATTATTATAAATTTTGATTCCCTTGAGAGTGTCGAAATATACGTTATTTGCTGTATAAACGGCCGTATCTTTTTTACGTTAACTTAGAAGTTTAATTTTTTCACAGCTTTAAGAAGACCTGAGTATATGGTTTTAATTTCAATTCGATACCTCCACGCGTTCCCGAGATAAAGGGTCTTGACAGACAGACAGACAGACGGACGGACGGACGGGCGGACAGACAGACGGACAACAAAGTGATCCTATAAGGGCTCCGTTTTTTACAATTTATAAAATTTTTAGCATTCAAAAGGACGAAGTTCCCCCTACCGGCAGCCGATATACAGTTCTATGCGAACAGACTGAAGAACTTGGAGGGTATCTACACGCAGCTCCGCGACCCGAGAGTCAAGAGAATGGCGCGCTACCTCGAGGACACCAGGAGTGTGTATCTAGACTGCTTCAAGACTATGCTCACCAATGTTGTGGCAGGTGAGACCTTAAATTTATATAACAAACAAATTTCACTCTAGTATACCTACTTACTTAGAGAAGGCTCAGTTCGTTAACTATCTGGGGGCACGGCAGTGCCTGCCCTCGCCAAGTCGAGCTAAAAAGCGGCACGGCCGTACTATCCTTTTCTCGAAACAGTTCATGCCATTTACGACCCCGTATAACTTCTTTGTGAATAAAACTAGAAGCCTGAATTTTCACACGGTATAATTCAAATTTCATGAAATTTGAACCAGTAGTTTAAGAATTATAACTAGTCAAAGTTTCTCAATTTTGTCACTCACTGACTGACTGACTGACCGATCATCAAAACTCCAAGGCACTTCTAACAGACATAGAAGCTTCAAATTTTAGTGTATAAATCAAGGAAAAACTAAAATATTTTGCAATTTCGGTCCAGCTTTCTAGATACACCAACTACTACTAAATAACTTTGTAATCCCATAAAAAAATATATAGGATTACAAAGTTACATTTGCAGTTGTAAATAGAAGGTACCTGAAAGGAAAAAAAGTAGGACTATCTACAAAAGGAAATGAGTTGCCATCAAAAACAAAACTTGTAAAAAAAAACTAAGTCTCGCAACTTAGTTCGTCTACCGTAAAAAGTTGTGAGATCCATGTAAATCCAAGTCGGTTCATTTATTCAGTCCCTACGTAGGGGACCTTCTGTCTTAAGTTATTACATAATTAGCTAAACTAACAACATCTTATAGTGACCATATCAATATTAAAAATCTTTTATGTTTTAAATAAATAGATTGACTTGGCAATCGCACTAATTATATACATGCAAGCCTCATGTTAGGTTGGTTACGTGTGTTACCGCGAAATAAGTTTCAAAATTCCATTGTATCATTTCCGGTATTTCTATGCCAAATTCTGCTTAAATTAATCTGACGCTCAGACAGACATAGAGCAATAAAACTATAAATGATCGTTTGCTTTTTATGTGAAAAGCTGTTAACGGAACTGTTTCAGCCATCGTGGAATGTCGCGATATCTACGTGTACCAGCGGCCGCTCATACAACAGTTTGAAAGCTTCGAGGCCACTGACTTCACTGAAGCCAAGGTGTTCATTAGGCCGATATTTCATTGCATCGGCCTACTGTGGGGCAACTCCAGATATTTTTGCAATGTCGAAAAACTTATACGTAAGTGAATAACTATTGTTATAGGTTTAGGCATGAGTAGAGTGACGAAAGAAATTTATGCTGCGCAAGTGAAGATAAAGCTCGACCGGGCCGCCCTAGAAGGACGTATGCCGACCAAATAGGCGATATACTGAAGAAGGAACAGAATTGTGTCAGGATCGTGGCAGATGGAAACCTGTAATCTTCTCTGCTGAGAGACAGGCGTGAGTAGAATATATTTGAATGTATATTCACGTTTGTCTCAGGAGGTTTGGCGTTAACTCGCGTCTGTCGGCTTACCATAGAGACCCGACACGTGATCTGCGGGTGGTGCTAAACGAGTAACAAAATGTTCTTCATTAATACACCCAGTTGGTAATCCTCGGGTTGGAGACACCTTGCCTGGAACTATATCTGGATAGGTTCTCATGGGAACAACCCGACCTGAAAATTGCTACTCGCTCGCGGATGGTGTCTGACACGGGTTTGGACTCTTAGTGCCATGCATGTCATTAGTTTCGACTTTTAACCAAGTGGTCTGAGCTGCAGGAAGTTTGGGCATTTTTGTCTGTCCGATATTGCTTGTAACCGGAGTCGTCTCTGTTAGCAACTAGCATTCGGAGAAGCCTGGACAATAATGTGCGGGCGTGCGAAGACGACGCAATCACGCTAGTTTTCCTTAGTAGCGGTCTTGGAGCGGCCACCAATGCGTACGGGTTATGCGGGGGCACTTGTGTTTGCAACTGATCGTGTGAGCTCAGTGGGAGAACTTCATCTCCGCACTCCACAGGGAATTACGTGAGTTTGTACACTAGTTTACACGCCACGTCGCGCGGTGAGCTCCGAGTACCTCTGGCGGGTCTATCAACACGTAGTTAACATAGTTGAATCGATTTGTGTGTTTCACAGAAAGGGTCATTGAACCTTGGTGCTGACCATTTACCCAGTCTCCAGTATGAGTTTGTCTATATAAACGAAAGTCAATTTTGGTGTGTTTCAGCACTATTGCGAGAATTCTGCAACCTCATCATCCAGCAGTGCTCGAACGCGATCGATCCGCCGACGATATTCACCGGGGAAACTGACGAACAACTCGCCAAGTTGAGAAAAGCCAAGGCCGTACTGGATCATTTTATGTAAGTTATTGAAAGTATTATTTGTTATTATAACATTAATAAGTTTTATTTATTTATATTTTTTTATTTCTATTAGTAATTATAACATTTTGGGTATCCAAAAGCAATGGATTTATACTCATGTTATTGATAAGATACTTAAAGACCGCCCGCGAGCTCTGAGGAATTTTCGGAACGTTATAATTGTTGTTTATAATTTATTATAAATACATTTCTCGAGTTCTCAACCCACTGGAAGAGTGCAGGGAATCAAGAGACGGTCGGACAATTTATAAACAACAATTTTACCAGCTTAAAGAAATGATTGCTAAACTAAAAAACGACACTTTACAACATCAGTTAGAATCACTTTCACCAAATGATAGAGGGACCCATTCTCTTTGGAAATTCACAAAATCGTACAACACACGAGATTCACGCGCCAATCAGAAAGCCCGACAACAGCTGGGCAAGAAGCGATGAGGAAAAAGCTAAAATATTTGCCAATCACCTATCAAAAGTATTCAGTCCTAACCCTGCATCTGATACTAATCAAGAAACATCAGTACATGGCACATTGCAAAAGGATCTACAGCTATGTCTTCCCCTAAAACCTGCATCACCTAAAGAAATATTTAAAATAATAATAAGTCTAGAACTAAAGAAAGCACCTGGGTTTGACCTCGTTACAAGCTGTTATGTTTCTGACCAACATCATAAATGGTATTCTCAGAACAGGTTACTTCCCACACCTATGGAAAGTACCTATCTCAAATAAAAATGATAGCTAAACCAGGAAAACGAATAACTGATGTAACCGCTCCCAATTCGTTCAAAAATTTGTGAAAAGGTGATCCAGTGAAGACTGGAACCCAGACTGATGCAAGATGAGGTCATCCCTTGCCATCAATTTGAATTCAGAAGACATCACTCAACTCTAGAGCAAGTCCACTGTGTATGCAATACTGCCAGGCAAGCTCTAGAAAAGAGGCAATACTGCTCAGCTGCCTTCCTAGATATTCAGCAGGCTATTGATAAGGTCTGGCACGATGGACTCCTATGTAAAATCAAGAACCTTCTTCCACACTCGTTTTTCTATCTGCTCGAATCTTACATGTCACGGAGAATATTGCAAGCCATGACAGGAGACGCTTTATCAAAGTTCCACAATATTAAGGCTAGTATTCCACAAGGCTCTGTGCTAGGGCCAATCTTGTATTTTATCTACACTGCAGACCTTCCTAAAACAGAAGGTGTTATCAAAGCAACATTCGCGGATGATACTGCTCTCCTGGTAACAAGTCAAGACAAGACAGAAGCCTCCTCCAAAGTCCAAAAGCAGCTAGATAAAACAGATAAATGGTTACAAGCATGGAGGATAAAAGCTAGTGCTAGTAAATCCATGCACATCACCTTTTCCCTGATAAAAGGAGACTGCCCACCTGTCACTTTTGGTGGTGAGGTACTCCCATATGCTGACACTGTCAAATATTTGGGATTTCATCTTGACCGCCGGCTAACTTGGAAGAAACATATCACTACTAAACGCAACGAAATGATACTAAAATTTAAAGCACTACAATAGGTCTTGGGCGAAAAACTCATCATTGTCACTAGAAAATAAGTTGAGTAAAGCAAGTGAACCGAACAGTCAACATTATCTAATAAAAGTCAGCAGATCCCGACTAATCGTAGACAAAAAAAGGAACAAAAAAAATATTAACCAGAGAATATAGAGTATTATTTAACATTCTTAAAGATTCCTCGAAAGCTCGTGCTCGGCTGTAACTATGCGTCGTACCCATAGATATCTTAGTTGACAAAATTACATAGTGTACCCCGCTACCCCCTTGCACCCCTATAACGTCTGTCATCGAAAGAAATTTTCATTGTAATTTGACTAGTAGGACTCTCCCGACTCTGACGACCTATCATCGTACCGCGTCGCACAAGATGACATTTCGCAATATTCCACACCCAGCGCGACATACGAGATGAACCGCGACAAAGTGGAGACGTTCTTCCCGGCGGGCGTGACCCCGGTGCGCTGGTCGTTCGACTTCGACCGCGTGTTCATGCGGTTCAACGTGTACATGAAGCGGCTGCGGATGATCGAGGCCATCCTCGAGGCCACCGTCGAGATACTCAAGCTGGAGAAGGTCGAGTTCTGTGGACTCAGGGGGAAGATACTCAGTAACGAGTGCTTGAAGGTATTACATGTATTCACTTTCAAACTATCCCTATTTATATTTAGTAAAACTATTATTATTATACAATAAATTATATAAAAAATACGCTTGCACTGTTTCACTTATATTCACTTTATTTAAACTTCAACCGGTTTCACCTAACGGCATCATCAGGTTATAATAATTAATAACTATGGATATTAATTGCAATGAAAACCATCACATGTACAATATCCATAGTTAAGTGAATTGGTTTTAGCTTCTAGACGAGTACACAACAAAGTACCAGGAGCTCGGGAACATAACGTACGACCCGGCCGACCCGGAGGACGGCAGCTTCGAGCTCGACTACAGGAAGCACTTGGGTGTGCTCGATGACGTCGATAGGAAACTCGCCTCCATATTCTCGCAGGGGCTGGACGAGTGCCATAATCTAGAACAGTTCTATAAGGTGAATTTAATGTGCATTTATATCCACTCCCACACGGGGTGTATACCGTATAACGATAAGGTAATTACAACATCAAAAACGGTTTTATAAGTACCTACACTGTCCGATGTTAAAAATAGAAGTTATTATGTATATTATAACACCAGGATAGACTCAGTTTATTATAACACGGCGTAAATAACCAATCAGCGACTAATATTTCTAATTATAATTTCTATTGCCTAGGCTAGGGAAAGATATCCCTGCCATGCAGCCTCGAATGCTCCCACAGAACCCTTTTAATAAGTTAATTACTAATAACAAGACAAATTACCATTTCTATTCAATCAATTATTCTAGTACCTAAGTGGTTTATTTTGTTCGTTCGCAAATGTTTTCAGGGTTCATTTTTCTTCGCGCGTTAAAATTGCATGCTTTTTAACTAAGTCACTAAGGTCGATGCTTTCAAGAGAGGACTTTGTGATGAAATATGCTTCCAATTAAAACGGTTATTATTTTGTTGAAGTTTTTCCAAATAATCGGCGACCTGTACCACCGGCCTATAATCAAGAGCGAGTTGAAGCCGAAGCTAGATCGCCTGCTCGACTTGATGCACGCCAACCTCGACGCTGTCAAGGAGATTTATGACGAAGAAGTTGCTGTGAGTTGTTTGAAAAACTT